>CM053595.1:194288868-194329827 GCA_028646575.1 Pseudocheirus occidentalis | reverse complement strand
ATCACAGACACATCGTATGTGTGACAACCAACTTTGATAAACTGGATTCTTCTCAGCAACACACAGCTATGAGACAACTCTACGAGTCTCAGGATGGAAGGAGATACCTACATTCAGAGAAAGATCTAGAAAGAACAGAGTTTAAATGGAGACTGAAGCAATTACATGCTATCGCTCTTTTCCATGTTTGGTTTTGTTTCCTTTTTCCTATTGTCCACTCGATTGGTTACAACCCTCCTATACAATCAGACTAATGTTCAATGTGAAAAAAAAAGACCTGAGGTAAGATCCAGCCTCAGACACTTATCAGCTCTGTGAACCAGGGAAATTTACTTAACTTCTCTGTGCCTCAATCTCTTCATCTATGAAATGGGGAACCTGCCTCCTAGGGCTGTAAACCTTAAAGTCGTATAAAAATGCTAGCAATTAGTATGTTTCTATCCACTCTGATTTCCTTCAACCATATCTCCCAAAAGGCAGGAACTGTGATTTTATTAACTGATTTTGTAGGTTCCTGCTCTACATAGCACTTAGATTCATAGCCCCAGAATTTGAAAGACCTTTTAAAGGTTATCTAGTCCAGGGGTCTCCAAATCAGTCAGCATGCATTTACTAAGTGCTTTCTATGCATCAAGAACTAGTCTAGGTACTAGAGCTACAAAGTCAAAAATAAAATAACACCTGATCTCAAGGAACTTGCATTTTTTCAATGTTTATGGTCTAAAGGAGACAGAATGTATACAAACAGGGAAAAGGGAATGCCATTTGGGATCACACCATTTTAGAGCTAAAAGGTACCTTAGCCATCATCTAAGTTAAATCATCTCATTTTCAGATGAGGACACAAGGCCCAGATTGGCCAAGTGACTTAACTGACCTTAAACAATGAATTAGTGAATGGACTGAGACCAAAACTCCATCCTCCTATCTCAAGTCTACTGTATGATCCAAATGTTGGGTAATTCTCTCAGGCGTTTATTTGAACCAAGTTACAAAGGGCTACATACTATCCTGTGAGGTAGGGGCTGGGGCACCAATGTGACAAGACAGCAAGTAGATTTGACAAACTTACTTAATCCAACACCTTTGTTCTATGGTGAAGGAAAATGAGGTCTGTCCAACTCTAATGATCCTTTAATATATTATTGGAAAGGTTGTCCACATTCGAAAGTTAATAGAAAGAAAGTCATGGTGTTTCCTGGCATTTCATGTTAGAAACATTCAGTCCATTAGACATTAGAAACAATTTAGGTCAAAACCTTCATTTTATATGTGAAGAAACTAAGCAGTAGAGTTGAAATGAATGTCCAAAGTCACACAGGTTATAGAACCCAGACTTAAAACCCAGGTCTTCAGACTCCAGATCCAATGTCTACCCTCACAATGTTTATAGCCTAAAGTAGACAGAATGGATGCAAACATGCAAAAGGAAAAAGAAAGATTATTTGGAATATAGGCAATCACCTCAATTTTCTAGGACCCAGTTTCTTTATATATAAAAGGGACAGGTAGGACTATATGATTTTAGTGTAAGAAGGGACCTTGTCAATCATCCAGTTAAACTTTCTCATGGGATGTGAAAACCGAGGTCCAGATTAGAAGAAGTTTGCCTAAACTCACACAATGAGTCACTGACTGAGAACTTACCAGATACTCAGTTTTCCTGACTCAATACAGAGATCCACAACACCAGCCTGCAATATGATTTTCCACTCAAAAAGCGTTCCTCTCAATATTCATACCTTTAATGTAGTTGTGATAAATGAAAGAAGCTAGCCATCATCTTTCTTATTTTGAGGGGTCATGGCCAAAGCCCCACACCATTTCTATTTTTTTAAAGCAGCTTTTTGAAACAACACTTCCCCCCCATTTAAGTACTTTCTCATTCTCCTTTTATTTACTGTGCTGACAATATGCCAAAGGCAGGGGTCTACAAGATCCGTCTTTATTTGGCATATGATTACTTCAAAGTACAAGGAAATGAACATATCTTGAAGCTTCATGCTGCTTAGAGAAAGCATGTCAGAAAGAGTGAGAATGTATGGCAGATGACTGAAAAAGGTTTAATAAAAAATGTGTCCTTGCTCCCAAAGCTTCTTTGTAATTCTCTGCAACGAGGAGGCATATACATCACTGCAGATTAAAATCATTATGGCCCAGAGTGGAAATGCAGAAAAAAACCCTTGAGGTGCACATATGTTGGCTCAGGAACAGTCTCAAGAACAGTGCTACAAAGGGGAAGAGAAATCCCAGAAACACAAAAGCCCAGATGAAAAGAACTTGATATTCACTATCACTCTGGCACAGTGGGGTATCTGTTTAACTTGTTTGTGTCCTTGGTATTTAAAAAACAACAACAACAACAACAACACCACATGGTATTTTTTTCTCTCTCCTTTCACTTTTGTCAGCCCCACATTTGTCAGTTGCCAACTCTGAGTTCTGACTTAAATTAAAACTAGGTATGCAAGGAGAGGATGCCATTTTTTCAGGACCCTGTATAACTAGGTAGGATAATAGGTTGCCATGGTAACTATGTAGTGATGACATGTTTAGTGACATCAGACTTATGTAACATGAGATGGGTATGCTAAAAGAGTATCTACTTTATCAACTGTGTGTGTGTGTGTAGGGGGGGACCTGGTTTATCAGAAACAGAAAAGCTTTTCAAAAAAACTATAATGAATAGAAATATCATCTCACTGCTATTGCTTTTCCCTAGAAACTGAATCCAAACCATATGGACTGCTTTCAAATCTCTGGGCATTTGGAGGGAATAAAAAACCTGAGCTAATGAACTGAGAATGGTATTGTTGTGTGATGGAGGAATTATGGAGAAACTCCTACCTCCGTTGCTTTATCTATTATATGGAGATAGTGCCTTGCCACCCAAAATGCAGAAGGTAAGACCAAGTGATTGTTTGAACTTCTCACTTAAAGAGCTGGGATCCTATGAAGTGATCCTATGAAGTGCACTTAGCAGGGCTGCTGATAAGTAAGCTATCATATGCTAAGGTGGAAAGAAAGTTGAGTTTGGTAGCAAAGCACCTGCTACTTTGAACCTGTATGATCTCAAGACAGTTGCTTAACCCCTCTGGGTCTTTACTTCCTCATATATAAACTAAGTTAGAACATCCGCATCTTAAAGTCCTATCTAGTTAGAAACAAACGTAGGATTTGATTATCCTATTGGCAGACCCTGGCTTATCAAACCTTAATGAGATAGACATGAATCTGTTTTCTTCTGGGGTTATAATTTGCCTTAAAGGGAGAAAAAATCTATTTTGTTCTTTGTTTCTTCAGATTGAATCTCTTTAAATTCATGATTTCATCTGCAAACAAATTTTATGTGGGTCTTAAAAGCTGGACTTTACCAAGGAAGGGAAATAGTATTTTATAGAGGTATTTCTAGACAATAAAAATAAAATCATATAAGAGGATCCAGAAAAACAAAACTTCAAAAATTCAAAGAGCAGCATTCCTTAAACCCTGGAGTAAGCTCAGAATACAGGGTCACCACTAGACACTACAGATTTCAGCCAGATGCCTAAGCAGCCTTTGTCCTCAGTCTAGCCGAAGGGTGCTAGAGTCAAAGAATCTGCAATGACTGAATTAACCCTAATGTCCAGCTGGCTGAGTCTCTTACTCCTCCACACAAGTAGGTCAGACTCATTTATAATTTCATTACTTTGGACATTCTAACTCCCCCGTGTTATCCTCCCTCCTTTCCACTGCTATCTGCAAATAATATCAAATGATGATGATGATGATAATGATGATGATGATGACAACAATGATGATGATGATGATGATGACTACAGTACTTGCACTTTAAGGTTTGCAAAGTACTTTGCAAATATTAACAATCAATAAACATTTATTAAGCACCTACTCTGTGCCAAACACTGTACTAAACATTGGGAATATGAAGAAAGGTAAAAGACAGTATCTTCCCTCTAGGAACTCACAATCAAATGGATAACTTGCAAGTAACTATGAACAAACTATATACAGGATGAGCTGTAAATCTCATTTGATCTCACAACAAACCTGGGAGGTACTTATAAGAAAATCAGATACACAACAGGCATTTGATAAACATGCAATAGAAATAATAATTGAATTGGATGTCCTTCAAGATAGGGAGCTTCATCTGAATATTGGAATACTTCAGCTTATCATTAGTTAAATGAGAGGAAAAGCATCACTGATGTCTGTTGAGAAATGGACAGCGACTAACTGGGGCTTCCTGGGTAAAGCACATCGAGATGCTTCCAAGTGGCAGCATGCAGAGTAAGAGCAATCAATTAGTGGATCATCATTTATTAAGCACCTACTATGTGTTAGGAACAAGGCTAAGCAGTGGGAACACCAAAAGAGGAGAAAGATATTCCCTGCCCTCAAGAAGCTGACAGTCTAATGGGGGAGGCAACATTCAAACAAATATATGCAAGTAAATGATACACAGGAAAATGAGGAAATAGTTAAAAAGAGGGAAAGCATTGAATTAAGAGGGAAAGGAAAGGAAATTAAGAGAGAAGTCTTCCTATAGAAGATGAAACTTTAGTTGGGACTTAAAGGAAGCCAGTGGACAGTGTTCAGGTAGGAAGGAAAGCCAGAGAAAATGCCCAGAACTGAAATGGAGGGTCTTCTTATTGGAACTGTTAGAAGGTCTATGTTCCTGAATCAAAGAGAATATGGTAGGGAATAAAGTGTAAAATGGATTGAAAAGGGAGGAGGAGCTAAGTAATGAAGGGCTTTGAATACTAAACAGAATTTTGTATTTGCTCCCAAAGGCAACAGGAAGCCCCTGTGCCAGTTTGGAGAACAATGCCTGGCACAATTACTGGGTCCTCAATATTATTTGATAATATGTGTGTTGTATATACATAAATGTGTATTCCTATATCATATGTGTGTAAATATATAAATATGGGCAGGTGGATGGTGCAGGGGGTAGAGCACCTGGAGTGAAGGCAGAAAGACCTTAGTTCAAATCAGACCTCAGACACTTACTGTGTGACCCTGGGCAAGTCACTCAACCCTAGTTGCCTCAGTTTCTTCACCTGTAAACTGAGCCAAAGAAGGAAATGACAAACCACTCCAGTACCTTTGCCAAGAAAATCCCAAATAAGGAACTGAAGCTGAGTGAATTGAGCAGAACCAGGAGAACATTATATACAGTAACACCAACATTGTTTGATGATTGAACTTGATAGACTTAACTCTTTCTCAGCAATAAAATGACCTAAGTCAATTCCAAAAGACTAATGATGGAAAATGTTATCCACATCCAGAGAAAGAACTATGGAGTCTGAAAGCAGATCAAATCATACTAGTTTCTCTTTTTTTGTTGTTGTTTTTTTCTTTCTTATGGTTTTTCCCTTCTTTTCTGATTCTTCTTTCACAACACAGCTAATGTGGAAACATGTTTAATATGAGTGTACACTTACAGCTATATCAGATTGCATGCTATCTTGAGGAGGGAAGAGGGCAGATATTTAGAACTCAAAATCCTAAGAAGTAAATGTAGAAGACTAAAACTAAGTGAGCAGCTAGGTGGTGGAGTGAATAGAGCACCGGTCATGGAGTCAGGAGGACCTGAGTTCAAGTCCAACCTCAGACACTTAACACTTATTAGCTGTGTGACTTTGGGCAAGTCACTTAACCCCAACTTCCCTCCCAAAAAGCAAAAAAAACCCGAAAGCTAAATAAATTAATTAATAAAAAAGAAATCACAAATAGGGTCACAATGAGTAGGATACAACTGAAATTATTAAATAAAAAATATATACATATTTACTGTGTGTGTATATTTAAGACACAAGGTTATCCTAGTGGGAAAGAAACCTGGGAAAGCCAAGAAAGGCCACCTAAAGAAAGTCACCCTTGAGATGAATCTTGAAAAGAACCAGGTATTCCAAGAGGCAGGAGATAAAAAGAGAAAGGAGAGAGAATGTTCCAGGCAGGAGCAGTATGTATGAACAGGTATGTCAGAGGTTAATATGGCTGAACCAGAGAATGCATGGAGGAGAATACTACCTAAGGCTGTCCTTGGGAAAAGAAATAAAATTTTAACTTTCAGTTCATAGGATAGTGATCTATACATGGGCAATTAAGAGTCTTTAGTAAAAGCCTGTCAGAGCAGCAATGATGAGAATGCAGTAATCATCAGAATGTCCCCAAAGTCCTTTACTCCAATGCCCCATCAGCACCATCACCATCCCTCCCCATAAGACTCTACCCATGACACAAGCTCCCAGCTCACCCCTCTATTGGCAGCCCTTCAAGTTCCCTAGCAAGTAGCCGCTGACTTCAGTTTGTTCTTTGCCAGGTCTTGCTGTGATTATTTGGTTATTTGACATCAAGTTTCCTAAAAGGAAGGACAAGGACATTCCTCTCAAGGCCTATGTGTTGGATTAAATTATGGTGATGACAGAAAGAGACAAAGAAATGCCCCATAGAATAATATTAGAGGTAGAGTAGAAATTGCAAAGAAGGAAACTTAGGTCTGGTGGAAGAAAAAAAAATCCTAACAATCCAACATATCCAAAAAGGGTAAGGTAATGAGATCCTCCTCTCTGGAGGTCACTGTGCAAAGGCTAGGGGATCATTTGTTGGCAATCAAAGAATCATTGACTTAGAATTGGAAGGGACCTTAGAGGCCATCTAGTCCAAAGCCCAGATCTTCGTTAAGAAAACTGTGACCCAGAGAGATAAAATGAATTGCTGAGAGTCATAGAGGTGGGACCTGAACCTGAGTTCCCTGACTCCAAATCTTTCCACACATTCCACAATGCCACATGAGGCTCTCACTCAGGTACTAGTTTCTGAAGTTCTTTCAATTTTAAAATTGTGTTACTTTGTGAAGTAATTGTTTGATGTTGGGAGGATAGGGAGTAAAAGTGTTAAAGCCCACAGCTGCTGCTTTGGGGATAAAATAAGATAGTGAATGTCCTTACAGGACCCTCTGAGTCAGAGATGACATTAATTTACCCTTTATCCACTCCATCTTTCCTTCGTTTTGGAGATAAAGCTCTAAGATATTGATAAGCATATAATTTCATGAGTAATCATTGTCTAGGCTTTAGCTGTTCTTTCCCTTCTACAGGGACCATGGTTAAGTCATTAATCTTCCTGTTCTCTTCAGGTCAGGAGATAGATGGCCCTTAGATAAAGTCACAGAATTTCCAAGTAGGAAGGTGCCTCAAAGACTGTCCATTCCACTCTTGAATTAGAATGTCCTCCTATAGCATCCCTAACACATGGGCATCTAGGAGATTTCCCAAGATGGGGAATTCACTGTCTCCCGAGGCAGCCACTATATTTTAGACAGTTGCCTTTTTCCAGTTTCCACTTTTTTTATTCTAGTTCTGCCCTTTATATCCAAGATGAACAAATCTAATGTCTGTTCTACATAATAGGACTACATAAAGATAGCTATCATCCTCATAAAGGGCTATACAGTAAAGCTCAAATCACATCAACAGGTTTTTATGTAAAACTCCATTCACAGGGAAAGGACACTCCCTTACACATGACAGCTCTCATCCTCCTCCCTACCTAATCTTCCTCTTTTCCCATCCCCAGATCCTTTAACTCATCTTTACATGACACTAAACAAGGTGTTAAATCTGGGATGTGACAAAACATAATTAATGGTCAAAAGGAGGTCCTTCATATCCAGCATCACATTTTCAAAGTGAATTCTTTGATCCATGGAACCACTTTGAGGCTAAAGGAATGAAACTTCCCAATGTCTTATGACTTGTCTATATCTATTTAACTCATCCCATTGTATTCCAAATGGGTCACCACTCTCCATTTGAAACCAGGAGAGTCCTAGGCTTTCTTGTGTCAATTTCTATCTGTTCGATGTAATGGTGAACAAAGAAAACTAGATACCTAAGAAAGAATTGTATAATCTTAGATCCTCAAGAGTTGGAAGAGATTCCACAGGCCATCTTGTTCAACCGGTAGGTAAAGAAAAATTCCCTCTGTAAACAATCTGGATAATACTTATTTAGTTCCTATTTGTTAGTTGAAATTTAATGTAAAATTATTTTCCCCTTTCTTCCTTTGTCCCTAGCTCCATCCCCCCAACTAGAAATGGGCATAGCAAATATTCAGAGGTACATATCAATGTGACCTGTCACTGCCTGGTCTCAAAAAGTATTCACATTCTGTGATGGCCAGAGGAAAACTACAACTGTCCCTGCAACTACTGGAACCAGTGCAGAGAAGGTAATATTTATCTCCCAGGTTCTGTTATCCAAAGCAAAGCTGGCTTCCTCCTCTTAAGCTTCTTCAAACTTATTACGTGCATTACATTGAGTCCTAATTAATAAAAGAGGTATGGGGTTTTTGAGGGGGGTTACTTCAAACTTCCTTTCCCAAACCTTTTTCTCTACCTGCCTTTCTCATTATTAGTTCCATTTCACTAGGTCTGAGATGCAATTAGACTTTCTTAGCCCCTCTGTTGAGATATGTTCATTCTTCTTTTCTCTTTCATAACTCCTAATTTCCATAGTCACTCCCCTTCTCAATACTGGTATCAAACTAGGGATCAATCAGCCAAAAACTCACCCCAGTTCTACAGGATCTGTGTTGTAACCACCTATAACATATGTTGTCCTGCAAAAAAGGTCAGTAGTGGTTAGTTATGATCCTTTTAAAACGTGTCAATATTTTCTTCTGAGTTACGAGACTCTGAGAAAAAACTGAAGTGGTAGACAGAGTCTAAAATTTCAGAAAATGCCCCACCAATGAGTGCTATACAGTAAACATCAAATCACATAAACAGTTTTTTACGTAAAAATCCATTCACAGGGAAAAGTCACTTCCCTGTGATTTATGAGTTATAATGGATATTTCTAGATTAATATCATTTCCTTTATCCAGGGAGAGTAGTTAAGTTTCCTGAAATACTCCTGGCCATGTACCCAATAACCAATTTGAATCAAGATTGAAAAAGCTACACAAAAATAGGTCAAATGAATAGTTGTGTCCCTAGACCCTCAGGCCTTAGGGGTTGTTTCTTGGTTTTGTCAAAGGTTCAAGTTACTTCAGAAGCCACTAAGCAAAGGTTGTTGCCATCAGAATAATTCAATTCTTCTTGAAAGCCATAGACATCAAATAAATATTGATGCCTTCAAATGTCACCTTCAAAAATTATATTATATTATGTTTGTGGAGAAGTATACTTCTCTTATCTACGTGATTAAATTAAATAATACATTTATTAAGTGCTTACTAGGTGACAGCACTGAGCAAAAAGAATGGCAATCCCTGCCCTCAAGGAGCTTACATTCTTATAGAAAATGTGGGGAGAGAAAGTATGCATATTGGGACAAGCAGGAAAAGTAGCCTAAGAGTCATGAGCTAATCTTGGTTAGAGCATGGATGGCATGAGTAGTTCTTTAAATGGACATTCTAAAAAGGAACTCAGCAATAGGAAAAAAAAAGATGCAGAAGTAGAGATGAATCTAGCATGAGAAGACCATTGGGGTGGAGATGAATAAATAATCTGGAGAGTCAAAAGCTAAAACAGTGTAGAGGTATGCATAGCTAGAAGGAAAGAACAACATTCAGCTTTCATGTAAAAGGAAAGAGAGCTAAACATGGAGTCACAGAGTTTGGTTCTGATCTTGGTTCTAAATCTTACACGGTGGGTAAGTCATTTAACCACACTAAGCCTCACTTTTCCTCATCTGTGAATTAGGGTTTGTGATACTTGGACTACATACCTTACAAGGTTATTGGGATGAAAACAATAAGTAACTCTTTAGGCACAATATAAATGTGAGCTCAAATTGATATGTCCTCACCTCTAACCCCTAGCACAATGACTTGCATAGAAACAGGTGCTCAACAAATGTTTGATAAGTGAATTAACAAATATTTACAGTACGTATCCTTTTAAAATCCTCAGTAGAGCCCTCCATCCTTATCATCACACCTATATTTCTCCTCAACCAAAATCCTTGAAAAAAAATGTCCACACTTGGTGCCTCTTCTCTTCTTACTCTTTTAACTCCTTCCATTCTTGGAATTCCATTTAACTTCCATTCCATTCATATCAACGTCATGATTCAACTGAAGATATTCTCTCTCAAGTTACTGATTTCTTATTTTGAAGCATTTGACACAGCTGACTTTCTGAATAGTCTCTCCTCTCTGGATTTTTATTATACTATTATCGTGGTTCTCTCTTACCTGTCTAACTATGCTATCTGGCTATTTCTCATTCTCCTTTACTGATTTATCACCCATGATTTGCCCATTAAATTGTGGGCATATCTTAAGGCACTGTCCTAGGTCTTGCCTTCTTTTCTCTCTACATTTTCTCATTTAGTGGTCTCATCAGCTCCCATAGGTTCACTTATGATCTCCATGTATGTGACTCATAGCCCTATATATTCAAACTTAGTATCCCTCCTGACAGGCTCACACTTACTGAAAATTCCAAATTTGATATCCCAGAAGCATCTTACATTTAAGATGTCCAAGATAGAACTCATTATCATTATACATTCCTGTCTTTCTTCTGAAATTTCCTATGTCTGTCAAGGGTACCACTATCCTTCCAGTCATATAGATTCACAACCTCAGTGTCACCCTCAATTCCTCATTTTCCCTCATGCCACATATATAATGAGTTTCCTAATCTTTCTATTTCTACCTCAACATCTATCTCATATGTCCCCTCCATTCCACCCACATAGCCATTGTTCTAGGTCATAATCTCAACACCTCTTTTAAGAGCTTGCATCTTCGTTTCCCTATATAAGGTCCTCTCCAGTTAGTGAAGGAGTTAAGTTTCATGATATACTCCTGGCCATGTACCCAATAACCAATTTGAATCAAGATTGTAAAAGCTACACAAAAATAGGTCAAATGAATAGTTGTGTCCCTAAGCCCTCAGGCCTAGTAACCTTTTTCCATTCTCCATTCTCCACAAAATTGCCAAAATGATCTTAAAGCACAGATTTGACTATATCAGATGGAAAAATAAGAGGCAAAATGTGCCAGGAAGACCAAACCACATTGACCATCACCTTCCTCAGATCTTGATCGAGACACTTCAGGGCTGTGAACCTTTGGGAATAGCAGTGCCCTCTTCAGCCACTAGATCTGCTTCTAACCTAGCTCCTGAAATCACCATTGAGGAGAGAAATCATTGTAGGGAAAGGGCCTCTTTCCTCATCACCACCACAAACAGCAGCTAACTCCCTGCCACAAATTGGCAGATAAACACAGGAATAAGGGGAATGGCAGTACCCCTTAGACCACTGGTCCTACTTCCAGACCAGCCCTCCCAGCTATCATCTGGGGAAACAACTCTTGCGGGAAAGGATCCAGTTATCTCCATCAATTGCCAACAAATTTCTATATACAAGAGGGTGGACAGTCTAGCCAAAGGAGTGGAACACTCGGGAGGTGAAACAGGAGGGAGCATGTGCCAGGGAAATTGATCCTCCATCGTCATCTTGAGCATTATCTCCCCTCAGATCCTGTTGGAACTAGACCAGGATCCTGAACTTAAAACCTTTAAAACAGCAATACTTCCAAGCCCAGTTCTCATGGCCAGCATCCTGGGAAGTAACAATTATGAAGATGCAGCATGGAAATTGCATCTGCAAATGCTACAGAAACATCTACTAAACACCAAGGAAAGAAAATCCTTGTCACCAGAGGAGTTCTTGGTAGAATGAGTATGTCTCTAAGACATAGTGTGTTATAATGAAAAGAGCAATAGAGAGGAAGGGGCAAAAGACTTGAATCTTGGACTCTTTTTTTTGACATTTGTTTAAAAAGAGGGGGTTAGAGCAGTTTGTTGCTAAAGTTCCCTTTAGGATTAATGGTTTTATTAAAAAGCTGTAAGGAAACCATACCTTTGAGGAAGGACCAGCTGAATACTCTTCATCAGATGAATGTTATATATTGTTTTCCTAACCATTTGTAATTAAAATATACTTTTTCTTTAATACATCTTGTTTCCAGGTATAGTGACACTGAGTGAGCTATTTAGTGGGATATATCACAAAATGAAACTGGTAAATAAAACATGTCATTTCCACTCTATAACCCAAAATTACTTGACTATAGCCTTGTCAAATACTCTGTGCTAAGCAAACATTGGTGAAAATATTCTACTGTTTGTTTGGTTTTTGGTTTTTGGTTTGTTTGTTTGTTTTAATCAAGAGCAACCTCACTTTCTGCAAAATCAAGTTGTACCCAAAGCAGTCAGGACCAGTTCAGAGAAATATTAGATTTTTCAGGCAGTTTTTCAGCTCTCCCTGAGTTTTCCTTATTGCTGGAGCCTGGTTCTCCGACTGTGATCTGATCAGAATTTTTATTGCTTTTGACCAAAGGCAAGAGAATGAGTTACATCATTAAAATGTTATAAAGATCAAAACAGAACCCCACCAAAAATAAGCTTCTACTTGTAAAAAAACAGCTAAAATTTCAAAATTGAGTCATCAGACCAATAATGCATTACTATATCAGTTTAATTCTAGTATTGAAAATATCTTTAATTTTGCATTTGAAGTATCTGGTGCAAATAGGGACACAAGAAACTACTTATGTATCTGTACCTGACAGTAACTTTTTTTTTCTTTTATTACTCTGGAGTGAATTAATGCTAATAAAAACTGGTGAATTAATATTAGTTAAAACTTCCATAGCAAAAAAGCTGGAAACAAAGTGGGACTCACTGAGAGAGTAAACAAATTCTGGTACATGAGTATCATTATGCTATAAGAAATCATGAGTATGAATAATTCAGTGAAACATATAGATATTGGCATGAATCAATGCAAAGTAAAAACCTGAGTTTGAATCCCACCTCAGACACTTACTGTGAGATCATGGACAAATTATTTAACTTCTCTCAGTCTCACCTATTTCCTCATTTGTAAAGTTGGGACAACAGGACCTACCACTCAGAGTTTGTGAGAGTTAAATATCATGTAAAGTATTTTATAAGCATTAAAGCATCCTATAATACTACTTATAATTAACATAGTATTTAAAGATTACAAAGAGATTTACACATTATCTCATTTGGTCTTCCCAACAATCCTGGGAGGTAGTAGCAATTATCTCCATTTGACAGATAGGGAAACAGAGGCAAACAGGTTAAGTTACTTACCCAGTGTCACACAGGTATTAAGTGTCTGAGGCAGGATTTAAAGTCAGATCTTCTTGATGTCAGTCCAACACTTTATCCACCAATATAAATTAGTATTTTAATCCCAATTTCATATAAGGTATGACTTGCCCATCGCCCCACAGCTAAGAAGCATATGAGTCAGAATTTGAATCCAAGTGTTTGGCTTCCAAGTCAAAATACCACTTCACAGTCAAGTGATCTAGGGAAGCTACTTTTAATTATTTTTTGCCACCCCCAAAAATGTTTGCATCTAAAAAAGCATTTTGGCTTTTAAAATATAGTATTTTATAAAGATTGGTACTTGTTTAATCCTATAAATCCACAAGGATGGAACAGAGGTCACTGTCCATTGTGTTTGTAAATGCAGCATTCCTTTTTATAAAAAGCCCCTGATATAAATCTTTTCCAGAGAGAGAGCTTCAATTAATTTTCACCCAATCCTATATACATCTCTTCTCTCACAAGACAACCAGCCTCTGTAACAGTGCTCTTGAAATTCAACTGTTTCACAAAGATAGCTGTAGAATCATCTGAAATGGTAGAAAATATCGTCATGAAACAGGAGGAGGCCTAGGTGTCTAACACAGAGACTGACTCTGGTTAATTATTAGTTATTGAACATTTATTAAGTTCCTACATGTAAAACATTGTAGATAGTTGAAGTTATTTCTTTTATTATAATTTGAGGGACACTAGGAAAGTAATTCCCATTCAGCACTACAACTTTAAGCATCTATGACTAATTCAAAACCAATCCTTTGATTTCAGCCATCAAATATATCATAAAAAGCACAGAAATAACCACTAATCTCTAAATCTTAGCTAGTTACCAGACAATAGGGTATTCCAAGGAGTGCTGATAAATCTTTAACAAGTGTCTCTATGAGAAAGGGTGGGGAAAGAACCCAAGACTAACTTTTATATTAATCTGCATTATTTACATTTTCTCCATCACTTTCTTATAGTGCAATCAACAAAACAATTAATCAAGTCCTAATTTATAGTGTGTCAAGTTTTGAGTTGTAAATGCACTGAAAATTTAACAATCTTTTCTCCTGTATTGGTTCTAGCTGACTCCAGCATATCCCTTGTCTTACCTAATGCCAGGATTATACTAGAAGTCTCTTTAGCTTGGGAGAACTGGACCTAATTCTCCACTGACTTAACCTTTGAGAAAACAGAGTGATTTCCTGACCATGAGGAGTCATTGGATTAGAACTATAGGAGAATCATTACTAACACTGACCAGTAAGTGATGAATTCTTTGCCATAGAAATATATAAAACAAAATAAGAAATAAAAATGTGCCTTAATGTCTTCACCTCTGCTTCTACTGTGACAATGGTAGTGACAGAAAAAAAAATCTATAAAAATATTACAGTGTTCTCCAAACTATATCAATATATACTAGGAAAATGGGTGACTTCAGAAATACAGATGTGAGTTGGAGGCAACCTCAGGGAACCTTAATTCAAGCCTATCAATGAAGAAGAATCCTCCTTAAAACATATCTCACAAGTAATCATCCAGCCCTCACCTAAAGACTTCCATGAGGTGGGAACACATTGTCTCCTGAGGCAGGCCCCTCTGCTTCGGGATTACTCTAATTGTTACAAATTTTTTCCTTCCATCAAATCCCAATTTTCCACATTACAATTTTGATCCACTACCTCTAGTTCTGTGCCCTGCAGTCAAGCAGACATGTCAAATCCCTCTTAGGTGTAACAGCCCCTCAAATCCTTAAAGAGAGTTTTTGTGTTGTTTTCTCCACTCCTTCTCAAATCTCTTTTCCATGTTAAACTCCAGTTCCTGCAATAGCTCCTTGTATAGTAGGATCTTTAAAACTTTCATATCCTAGATGCCTATTCCTGGACATTCTTTCAGCTTACCAAAATTTTTTCCAAAACATGATGGACAGAGCTGGACACCATGCTTCAGTTGTGGTCTGAGCAGGAATGATAGCATCATTCATTCATTCAATGAGTATTTTTAAATTATCTGTTCTTTGCCAGGCACTGTTTTAGGTACTTAAAATACAGAGACAAAAATGAAATAGTCACCAACTTCAGAACTCTTCTATTCTGTTGGGGAATTGGAGTTGAGGACAAATGTATATGGTAGGCAGAGGGATGGGAAGAAGAAAGGAAAAAGCCATTGTAGAGCACCTATTACTACCAGGCATGATATATGTGTGTGTGTGTGTGTATATACACAAGTATATGTGTGTGTGTGTATATATATGTGTGTGTGTGTGTGTGTGTGTGTATAAATATTCCTGACTCCAGGCTCAGTATTCCATGAACTGTGGCACCACCTGTCTATCTCTACATTACAGAGTAAACATTTTGAGAATAGCAGGGTGCTATCAATTGGATGGGATTAGAAAGGGCAATGGTAGGAGCTGGTCCTGGAAGCAAGTTTTGAAAGAATCTAGGGGAGGAGCTAGGTGGTACAATGGATAGAGAACTGGTCCTGGAATCAGGAGGACCTGAGTTTAAATCAGACCTCAGATACTTAATAGCTGTGTGACCTTGGGCAAGTCACTTAACCCAATGAGAGAGAGAGAGAGAGAGAGAGAGAGAGAGACTACGAGGCAGAGGTGAAAAAAAGTCTATTCTAAGCAACCTGTGAAAAGATACAGAGATTGAATCAAGGTGACCAGTTTGACTAAAACATACTATGAATGCTCAAGAAGCCCCTGGGACTTGCCTCTAAGAGAAGAACTAAACTCCTTTGCCATTTCAAGCCCTCCACAATAGGCATCTAGCCTATGTTTTTAGGTTATTTCTTGTGATTCTTCTTATGCTATATTATATTGCTATTATTATCTCCACTTCAGAGATGAACAGAAACAGACAGACATTAAGGTGACTTGTCCAAGGTTACATAGTATGTGTCCAAGGTCAGATTTGAAATCATTTCTTCCTGATTATGTCACTTTGGAGTTTTAGAACTTCTCAAATTAGAGTTTCAAACTTCTCAAATTTGAGACTTGAATCCCAAGTAGACTCTAAGTCTTCTACTCTATCTACTACACTACTTAGTATCCTAGAAATAAACACTAGTTAGGTACATATTGTACTAGCTCTGGCTAGAGAAGGTGAAAAGTGGAGATAAGTCAACATTAAAGTGGGGGTTATATGATTGGAGAGAAGATAAATGGGTGGAAGAAGTTCTAAAGGCAAATCCAGCAAGATTTTGGAAACTGACTTGATATGGAAGCATGGAAAAGCAAGTAGTATTGGGGACGACCCCTTAGTTATAAACCTAGATTACTGGAAAATTGGCAATACCCTCAAGAGAAATAGGAAACTTATGAAAAGGGGTGGATTTGGAGGAAAGATAATGAGCTCTGGTTTTGGCATGTTGAATTTTAGCTGTCTCCAGGACATCCAACCAGAAATGTCCAGCAGTCAGTTGATGACGTAAGATGAGAACTCAGGTAAAAAAAAAAAACTAGGGTAGATATCTAGATCTGGGAGTTATTTTAATTGACATGGTAATTGAATTCAAAGGAACTGATGAGATCACTGAGAGAGGGTTTAGAGAGGAAAAAAAGAGGGCCCAGGGGCTTTAGGGAAAACCTACACTTTTGTTGTGGAATCCAAGTTGTGGAACTTGAATGATGATAAAGCAAAGGAGACAGAGAGGGAACAGTCAGGTATGAATGGAACCAAGAAAGAACAAGACCGCCATGATGAACCAAGGGAAAGAGAGCATCTAGGAGGAGAGGGCCACTAGAATTGCCAAATACCTCACAGCAATTATTTTTGAGTTCTGGAAATAAGGCCATCAGATCTGTCAACTGAGAGAAATATAACTGGTTACTTTAGCGAGAACAATTTCAAATGAAACTTCTCAAAGTGTTGTGAAGTGAGTGAAAGGAAAGTGAAAGTAATGAGTATAAACAGCTTTTTCTAGGAGTTTGCTATTAAAAGGTAAAGAGATATAAGACAATAACATCAAGAAACAGGGTCAAATGAAGGTTATGTAAGAATGCAAAAGACATGGGCATGTTTATATGGTAGGCAACAAGGGATGATACTCTAAAACTTGATGCTTCTGTGATGTCATTGATGTGGATAATTCTTCCAAAGATACAAATCACAACCCTTCTGTATTTTCCTTCCTTTGTGACTATATCATCTATTAACCCAGGAGGAATATCTAATATGCTGAAGCCATTCCTTGAGTTCTTCTGACATTATATATGTATCAGTGGAACCTTCCATGGGTTATGCCCACTCTCACCATATGATCAGCCTACCTTTTTTTTTCTATCATACATTGACCAGCTGGTCTGGGGAGGACATTGGCTGCATGGAAAACACTGAGGTAACATTCTAAGGGAGCAGCCTGACTCTAAGAAGTGCAGGTGGTTGGAAATCAATCCATTTCTTCTAAGGTCCAAGTGAAGAAGGCAATTATCTTTCTCAACTCTGCAACTTGAAAAGGCAAAGCCAGAATCTTTTAGGAAAAAAAAAAGATGCTTCCCCAATTTTACACTTATCTGGCATGGATATGCTTACATTCAAGATAGATCATGAAGGACAAGCCAAGAATCTGCTAGAATTAATAGAAAACTTCGTTGATATCCTTTACACTACTTCTTCATTTTTCTTTATTAAGTGTTGCAGACTACTCATTCCTAACATATCCATTTCCTTTACCTTTTGAGTGATCTTCAGTTTCAATCCTTTGGATCCTACAGTGTTTACATGATTTGTATATTAGCACAGTAAATAGAAAAATATTGGTTTTAAGATGATGGGTTATAGTTAAGAGCTCTAATCAGCACAATAACCAACTATAATTCCAAAAGTTCCATGATAAATACACAAATCATCTGCTGACAGAAAGGTGATGGATTCAGGATGCAAATTAAGACATATTTTTGGACAAAGACAATGTGGGAATTATTTTTGCTTGACTACCTATATTTGTTACCAAGGTTTTGTTTTGCTTTATTTGTCCCAAATAGGTTAGGGATGGGAGGGAAAGAAAATAGATTTTTTATTCATTGAAAAATTAAATTAAATCTAAAAAGCAAAATAAAGTAATGGATCTTTGCCTCAGGAACATGGCTCCTAATGTGGCCTAAAATCATGTTACCTTTTTTGATTGTCAAATCACACCGTTAATTCATTTGAAGTTTGTAGGCAACTAACACCTCCAGGTCTTTTTCAAATGAGCAGCTATCTAGCCATGTTTCCCCATCTTGAACTTATGAACCCAAGAATATTCAAGTTTCATCCTATTAGATTCAGTCCAATGTTCTAGCCTGTTAGTAACTTTTTAGATCTTGCCTTTACTTGCCAACATATTAAGAATCCTTCCCTGCATTATGTCATCTGCACATTTGATAAGGATGCCTTCTATGAATTTATTCGTTAATAATAAAATTGTTAAACAATAGTTTCAAGGATATATCCTTGGAACACTCCACTGAAGATCTCCCTCCATCCTCATGTTACACTATCAGTAATATCCTTTGTGTCTGATCATTCAATGAGTTCCCAAATTCATCTATCTGTATTATTTTCCATCTCAGCACTGATCCATAATGACCTCTGTAGTCCACTAAAACCCACAGACTTTTTTCACATGAATCCTATATAACACATCTCAATTAGAAAAGAGGAACCTGTGAAGATATGTGTGTGGGTGTGTACTTCCCCTTTCCCCTTATTGTATTTAAGTTACTTTTCACTTGCTAATTCCTTTGCCCCCTACAGAGGCTAAGATATGCGTATTAGTGAAGAGGGTGACCAAAAAGGGTTAGGGCTGTCTGAGACCCCAAAATACCAACATGCCAGGTCCTGCAGAAAGAATTCCACTCAAGTCTTCTCAGCCAAAGAAAAAGTAAAGTTTATTGAAAGTTCAAGTTCACCATGTGGGGTGCTAGGCCATTTCAAGGTGCTCTCACAAAGCAAGTGTGTGTGCTAGGGCATTCTAAGGCGCTCTCACACAGAGTAAGTCTGTGCAAAGCTATCTCATGGCACTCTCACCCACGTGGAGGGAAGATGAGATTCTATATACAGAAAGGTTGTGGGAGGAATCTAGGGGTGGTCCAGAGGAGGAGACTGGGGAGGGTCTTCAAGGAGTCTCCAGTAGGGAGGGCCTTCAGGAGTCAAGATAAGATCAGACTCCAGTAATAAGTGATTAAGGGTGGGAAGTTGCTGGAGCATAAGGGTGGGAAACTATTGGAACAAAGGGGAACTAAAGACTTGGGCAGAGCCACAACTTAAGGCTCATGACCTCAGGCAAATGTCTTCCCTGGGAAAGTTTACTTTCCCAGAGCCTGTACCTCAAAGAATCAAGGAGAGCTCAAAAAGGGGGTGTGGGGGAGTCCCAGAGCCTACACCTCATCATTTGGAAGAGAACATTTTGTGTGTGAAGACTAACTGATCTTGGGAGTAAATCAGGTAACTCTAAAAACCTCAACTTCCACATCTTTAAAATGAGGTTATTAGTACGGAGGAGAGGTTCTTAACCTGGAGTCTGTGAATTTGTTTTCTTTTTAGGTATATATTTTGATAATTATATCTGAACATAATTGGTTTCCTTTGCAAACTTGTGAATTTTATTTTGTGTGTTTAAAAGCATTATTCTGGGAAGGGGTCCATAGGATTTCCAGGTTGCTAAAGGGATTCTTGATGTGAAAAAGGTTAAAAATTCCCAAGTTAGAAGGTTTGTAAGGGCTAAATCCTATGATCCTATGAAACTTGGGCACAGAATCTACACTCCCGTAAGAGTAACACCACATTAATTTCTGTCTTAGTAATGAGACCCTCCTTGTATCCCAAATGTTAAGTAAGATGAGTTTCCTGATTAAGTTGGGACTAAGGATGACATGTAGAAGCACAGTTGCCATCTGCAGTCTGCCATGTGGTAAAATCAGGTACTGTTGCAAATGTTCTATCCTACATTAACAGTAGCCAGCTGTCAAATTTGTGACCACTTCATGTTGGTGCTGATTTTGGTACTTAGTCATTGAATTTTATACTCGTGTGCCAGCTGATCCTCCCTACTAGAAATCTGGGCACTTGATCCCAGAATTAGAAATTGAACTGCATCCATTTCAGACCATTCAGCCCACATCTTATCAATAATAGATGCCAACTCTCTGTTCCATATGGCTATTCCAGATAGATAGTGTCACTGAAATTCACAAGACATTTTACCCAACAAAATTTGAGTGGGTTTGAAAAGGTCCATGTACAGTTCAGTGATGCTCAAAATTTACCCTGTACAATCCAATTGCCCTTTGGACACTTGCCTGGGGAAAAAAAATGGAGATGAATCAGGTTCTTTGAGCATTTAGTTCTAGATATTACTGGATGCTAAATTTTAAAGGAGGATAGAGTTTAGATTTCACAAAGAAATTAAATTGGGAGATGAGGTAGAGACTGCTGAAGAAGAGGTTGTGAATTCTACCTAAATTAATCTTTCCAAATTATGACAGCTGAACTAGACTCTGAAATCATGTCTTTTCCCAGAATTTTCCATATGTTTATAAGGGATCTGGATCAGGCTTTCCTTCTACACATTAAAAACTCCCATCCTAGGCTTACTGACATGACAGATGGGGCCTTCAGATCTCTTCTCCCCAAGTGTGCAAAGCTGATTAGTTCTGAACAAATGAGACATCATGCGGCATCTTTTGAAGCAACCCAAGCTGATTTTCTACTTTTTTGCCTGTCCCTTTGAGGTTTAAAGAAGGAATCAGAGCAGAATCACTCAAATAATCTTGCGCTGTTCAATGCTCAAAGAAGAGTCAGAAGCCACCTCTAAGAAACATGGGATCCATTGCTGAGGCCACTCTCTTCCTTCACAATAATGAGATCTATTTCCCTCAAACTTTTCTAAATTCATATTACATAGAGCATATTTACAGCAGCTACTTCGTCACCCAAGTTCTTATATATCAGAATGAATGAATGAAGCATTTATTAAGTACTTACTGTGTGCAAGGGGTGGAAATACAAATAGAAAGCTAAGACAGGTTCTGTTCTCAGGGAGCTCAATATCTCAGTTTGGTGACTTTTTCCTTTATGTTCCTATCCCCAATGCCACAGTACAACGTCTTTCACATACTGAGCACATAGTATATTCTCTCTATCTTCGCCTTTGTATGAGCTGCCTCAGTGATAGAATGTACCCAGTCCTCACCTCAACCTTCTAAGAATTCCTTGTTCTCTTCAAAACTCAGTTTTCTCCTATATGAAGCCTTTCTCAATCCCCCAGCTACTAATTCCTTCTCCACAAAGAGATGGCTGGAATTGAAGTCAGGAAGAACTGAGTTCAAATCCTTTCATGGAAACACTAGCTGTGTGACTTTGGGCAAGTCCCTTAATCTATGTCTGCCTCAGTTTCCTCATCTATAAAATGTAGATAACAGCATTTACCTCTCAGGGTTATTGTGAGGATCAGATGAAATAATGTATGCAACACATTTTGTAAACCTTAAAATGCTAATAAAGGGTGTCCCAAAAGTCTTAATGCAGACACCCTATATAAATGCTAGATATTGTCATTTTTCTAACTGTCCCTTTTTCATAGGAGAAGCCTTAGAATACTGAGCACTTCTTCATCTTCACTTTCACTGGAGAGATGAGATTGGGGGGGAGAGGGAGGGAATTAAGGAGATAGAAGATTTCATATTCCTCAGGCAGCCCCTGCTCAGACAAGCAATGTAAGCTTCAGACTGTTTCAATGCAGATTTCTACAATGCTGATATCATTTAACCATCTTGTCACCTTTGCCCCAAATTTCCTTTTCTTTGTCTACCACTGCATCCTTAATTACCCAGACAGACATACAATAAGCTCTCTGGTGAGCCCATCCCATTAGCACCAGGCAGCAGCTGAAATACCAAGAAAGCTTTTTAGTTATTACATAAGGAGGAAATTACCTTTCTGAAAAAATAATACATTGTGACCTTTCTTCAAATTAAAGAACAGAGGAGGAAGCTGTGAGGTTGGAGCCCAAAATTACATTTGCATTGGACTTTAAACATTCATTTTTCTGTGGTGGAGGGCAGACCATATAAACCTCTGCAGGCATCAAAAGGAGTTCTTATTGGGATTCTACACAGCTGACAGGAAACAAGGGGAAAGATGACGTGGGTTCTATCCTGCTGACCTGCCGCTTTGAATTTCTGTGTGATATTACCTTTGACTTTCCTCTCTCCTTCATCATCTTCTTCTCCCACATCTAATCACTTGCCAAATCCATCCAGTCCTATCTCTGTCAAGTTGTCTACACGAGCCTCTACCCTCCATTCCCTCTGCCACTCCCCCATTCTAGAGGTTCATTGCTATCAACCTTTTAATGGAGCATCCTTCTCTCTCTCCCCTGCTCCAATTACACTCCACCTTCCTACCAGATTCATTTTTAAAGCAAACAAATCTAATCTCTCTTCCAAATGCAAGGCTTTCTAGTTAAAAAAAAAAAATACCGTTTGTTAAATATTTCCAGTTACTTGTTTTAAAATGTTAACTTTTTTTTAATATTTTGAGTTCCAAATTCTCTCCCTCCCTCTTGCCCTCCCCATCCTTGAGAAGTCAAAAAATTTTATATCGATTTTCCATGTGACAACATGCAAAACATATTTTCCATACTTGCCATGTTGCAAAAGAAAACACACTAAAAAGGAAATGGCAAACCATACCAGTATCTTTGCCAAGAAAACTCCATGGGCAAAGTCCATGGCATCCTGCAGAGTAAAACACAACTGAACAACGATGAAAAGAAAATCAGCAAGAAAGAAAGTTTAAAATCTACATTCAGAATTCGTCTGCTCTCTCTATGGAAGTGGATAGCATTTTTCATCATGGATACTTTGGAATTGTCTTGGATCATTTTCTTAATTAGAGTAGGCTTTCACAGTTGATCTTCCTTACAATGTTGCTATTAACTATGTACAATACTTTCCTTATTCTGCTCACTTTGGTTAGCATGAGTTGATACAAGTCTTCCCAGATTTTTTCTGAAACCATACTGCTCATCATTTCTTATTAGCATAATAGCATTCCATCACAATCATATACCACAGCTTGTTCAGCCATTCCCCAATTAATGGACATTTCCTCAATTTCTAAATCTTTGCCACCACAAAAAAAGATAAGTGCTGTAAATATTTTTGTGCATGTAGTTCCTTTTCCCTTTTCTTTGATCTCTTTAGAATACAGACCCAGTAGTGGTATTACTGAGTCAAAGGGTATGGCACAGTTTTATAGTCCTTTTGCTCTCCAGAATGGCTGGATCAGTTCACAACTCCGCCAACAGTGTATTAGTGTCCTAATGTTTCAACATCCCCTCCAGAATTTTTCATTTTTCTTTTCTTCTATGTCAGTTAATCTGATAAGTATGAGCTAGTGCCCCAGAACTGTTTACCTTTGCATTTCTTTAGTCAGTAGTGTTTGAGCATTTTTCATGTGACTATTGATAGCTTTGATTACTTCTGAAAATTGCCTATTCATATCCATTGGTCATTTATCAGTTAGGGAATGGAGAACTTTTCTAATACCTGGAGTCAGCTATCATGCCCCTTTCTAAATATTTCTTAATCACCTCCACTAGCACTTTCTAGTTTTTCAAAGTCCTCACTAAAATACGGTGCCTAGAACTGAACACAATACTCCACGTAGGGCCTGACTAAAGCAGTATACAGAGGGACAATATCCTCTCTGGTTCAGAACAGTGTAAAATTTCATTCACTTTCTTTAGTGTCATATAATCCCTGCCCCCCAATTATATTGTCACCATTGGAAATCCAAATGAGATAGTATTCTTTGGTTATGGGGCTTTTCTTGAATTTTAAAGCCTTCTATCAACATCATCATAATCATCATGATAATTTATGCAGTACTTTAAGGTTTGCAAAGTTGGAAAATATTATCCTATTTGATTCTCATAACCTTGGGAGGTAGGTTACCTATTTGACAGAGGGGTAAACTGAGGCAGAGAGGTTAAATGACCTACTCAGGGTCACACAGCTAGTATGCATCTGAGGCTGTATTTGAATGTAGATCTTTCTGATCCCAGTTCCAGCACTTTATCCACCATAGCACCTAGCTGTCTATATCAACATAAACAATATCATTCTAGTATTTACAGGAGAAACCACAGGCTACAATGGGTGCCTGGAATGCATACTACTCTATAAGACAGGCATAAAGTCCCTTTGCAAGATTTTGCTCCAGTACTTTTTGATCCCTGAACAAGGTTAGCTTCATACCATCAGTGAATGCCTTAATACAGTCCCACTAAATCCAGATTTAGGCATGGCCATGCTATAAGATGGAGATGTCTTTAACTCTTCTACTTTATAAGGCTCCAAACTATAACATGGAGCTAAGACATAATGAAGAAGAGTCATAGTAGAAAGCTGTATAAAGATTCTGATTTTAACAGGTTTGGATTTGAAGCTCGGATACTTACAATCCCTGTGACTCAAGAAAAATCACTCCATTTCTGGGCTTCAGTTTACCCATCTGTAAACTGAGGAAGCAGTATTTGTCCTGAAAGGCAGAGTAGAGGAAATGGAGAGAGTCAGCCTTGGAGTCAGGAAGATCTAGGTACAAGTCCCAACTCATATATCAACTATTTGAATAGAGAAATTGCATTTGTAACTCTCAGTGCCCTCCCTCCATATAATTCTCTAAGATTGTAAATTGCAGAGCAAACACCAATCTGCGTTGGTAGAGAGTGATTCCTTAACTGGGCATGTTCCACACTAATAAAATCATATATCTAGTCCAAAAAAGAAAAAAAGTTTGTTCTGCATGAGGAGGGGGTAGGAAGAGTCAAGATGGAATGCTTTGTGAACCTTCAAGTAATCTACAGGATGTCCCAAAAGTCTTAGCACAGGTTAAAAGCTAGTAAGACTTAACCTTAATTACTTAAAACCATACTAAGACTTTAGAGACACACTTTATGCACCTGACTCTTGCTTGGTATCTAAAAATAGTCAGAAAGGGATTATTTATCAATCAAAAGATTCTTTTTTTTTTTTTTTTGCCTTTTGGAGGGCAATTGGGACTCAGTGACTTGCCCAAAGTCACATGGCTAGTAAGTGTGTCAAGTGGCTGAGGTCAGATTTGAACTCAGGTCCTCCTGACTCCAGGGCTGCTGCTCTATTCACTGTGCCACCTAGCCACCTTAATCAATAAGATTCTTATATTCTATGCCTGTCAATAAGAGATCAAGACTGGGAGTCAGAAATAAATGGATTAAAGCCCTGGCTCTATCTCTGTTGTGTAAGCATAGGCAAATGATTTAACATCAAAATAGCTTATGGAATTAAGAATATATAAATTGCAGAATGAGCACTGACCTGCATTAATAAAGGGAATCTCTTCACCAAAAGGAACCATAGCTCTGAAAAGAGAGAGTCTAGAACTGGAATAGATGCTGCAGGAAGAATAAGAGTTCTGTGTTCCAAGAAAGCTGAGCTATTAGCTGTTTTCAAAAGCTGACCCTCAATTTCCCGTGTTTGTATATTCACAAAAACCACTCTTCATCCCTGGACTTGAATTCAAATTTTTTTAATGTAGTAAGTGCTTACATTGTAAAGGGAAAAAGGAAAAAGCACCATTCTGGAAGCTGAGAACCCCAAAATAAAAACAAAAGCCCTATCTCTCTAGGAGCTGACCTCCCACTGAGGGGATACAAAATGTAAAAAGATGATTAAATATAGGGTAATATTAGGAGGGGGAAGACACTAATAACTAGGAGGATTGGGAAGGCTGTCTAGGAAAGAAGTGGCACCTGGGATGGACTTTAAAGGAAGCTAGGCATTCCAGGGGGTAGAGATGAAAGAGAATACATTGAAAGTATAGCTAACAGCTTGTAAAAACGAAAAGGGATAGAGATGGAGATGGAATATTGAATAGAGAACAGCTGGGAGGCCAGCTTGGCTAGAAAGCAGGGTACATGAAGGGGATATTATGAAATAAAGCCAGGAAAGAAGAATCATAGGGCTAAAGTTGGAAAGAACTTCAGAGGTCATCTAGTTCAATTCTCATTTCACAGACTAGGAAAATGGGGACCAAGGAAATTAAATAACTCATTTAATGTTGCATAGGTAGCAAGTCTCAGGTAGGAGTCAGGCTGAAGAGATTGTATTTTATCCTAAGACAATATGGAATCATTGAAAATTTTTAAATAGGGGAGTGATGCAGCCAGTATTCTATTTTAGTAATTTTTTTAGGAATATTTTGGTGGTTGCAAGTATGGGTGGGGGGAATTAATTTTATTATATTGTTCTGGAAAAAATTATTTTACTGTTTAAATCCAAACCTATATGATTAAAGGTTGTTTGCACTCAGAGTGTTACCTAACCCCAGTAACTCTCTAGAAATGCTGGAGATGTCTACAAGGTATTTTTAGGTTCCCCAGGTCCTGAATCCAACCAAAGCATTCTTGTTTTGGGTTCCTACACCCATGACTTATGATGGGGCCACCCAAGCTTGTGTTTTAAGTTCAACTGTGTTTTGACTTCACCCAAATTTTATGGAACATTTACAGTTACTTACATCTATCTTCATCTACCTGGCTTTCAAGTTGCCCTTTCAGCAACTTTACATTAACTACATACATGTGTAGGTACCCTTGTCTAAATGAGGGCTTCTTAAATTTTTTCCACTCCAGTCCCTTTTTGCATTTCAGCAGCAGTCCTGTTATGTGGCAAAAAGCATGCACAAAGCATGTGCAAAGTGTCCATGCTTTGTGTGCAAAAACAAGGATGCAGAGAAGTTGTGTAATGCAACATGGCAACAGCTGCCAGAAGCACCTGTGATTCATTACACATTTGATTTTTAATTGATTTTTGGTTGTTGTGTGTTCAGAAACCTTTTACTGTTGCCAAACTTTTCACAACCCCATATGGGTTTGTGACCACAGTTTAAGAAGTGCTAGAAATACTATATAATGTAAATCTTCCAGATTCTGGATGAGAGGGCACCACATCTCCTTTCTAACTTGTTCTCCTCTGCCAAATGAACTGATAAATTTCTTCCTAAAACTTTCAGATTTGGGGGTCTCTTCTCACAAGTAACATAGGGAAGACAAATTAATAGGAGGCAGACAAAAAACAAGTAAACCTATTAAGAGGTGATAATCATTAAATATTACTTTTTTAGCCCTCAAGATCCAAGCCTGAACTAATCAATCAGACTGCTTTGCCTTGCTCTAAAAATGTCCTTTCCTGTGTCTATAAGTTGAAAGAGCAGATAAGGGCAACAATGGGTATTTCTTCTTGTTTATGACAGAATGTCTGGGCATTCATTATAGTGGAATTACTCTTATCTTTGTGGCTTGCTCTGGGGTGGTGACAGACATAGACATCCTGAGATCATAAATTCCAACTGACACTACTTTGTCAATTGTCTTGTCAATCTGTATTCATAACTAAGAAACTTCCTTTTCCATAGTATGGATAGAAAACACATCGAGACCTTAAATCTGAGTGACACAGACATCCTGGGATTATCCTAAACATATAAAAACTTTGCCAATCTTGTATCAGGCAGTCAGAACTTAGGTTATGGCTCCCTGTATGTACAAGTTATCATTCATCTAGCTTTAAGGGAATAAGCAATGTGAATTTATATCACCTGGCCTGTTTGCCTCCTTTAACCAAACTTTCAGGTCAAAATGGAAGAATCAAGGATAACTTTAAGATTGGGAACCCTAACTCTCTGGAAGATAATAGTCTACTCCATAAAAACAGTGAGATTTATGGAAGGGGAATGGCTTCAGGGAGAAGTAATGAGTTCTGTTTTAGAAATGTTGAATTTGAGATGAGGACAGAACATCCAAATGAAACTGTACAGCGGACAAATACTGATTGACTGGAGTTCTGATGAGAGATTAGCATGGAGATAGATCTAGGAGTCACCTGGGTAGAGATCATAACTAAATTCATAGGAGGTAATCAGATCACTGAGGAAAGTATAGAGAAAAGAGAGCACAGGATAGAACATTGGAGGATACCCACACTTAATAAGATAAAGTTATAGAAATGTACTTCTTCCTCTCTGCCTTTGAGAATCCTTGTCTTCCTTCAGTGCATGGCTTTAGGTGACAACCTTCATTGAAGATTTCTCCAATATCCCCGTTTGTTAGGACTAGTTCCTTCTTCAATTTTTCTTCAGTTTTTTGCAAATATTCCACTTTTTGTAGAATGTAAACTCCTTGAAGGCAGACTCATTTTTGTCTTTGAATCTCCACTGCCTCCCTCATTGTAGACACTTAATTAAAGTATGTCAAACTGAATTAATTCAACGTCACCATTGTGAATAACAATTATTATTCTCTGTTGTAATGGTCATGTATGTACTCAAGGCCTATTGAGATAAGTAGGACTTTACTTCTCTTCCAAAGCGAAGGCTTTTTTGAGTTGTCTTTTTTAAAAAACAATTTCATGTCTCCTCATTTACTATCAATTGGTTAGCCACCATATTTTGTCTGAGTCAGTGTATCTGCCATTGGTGGAACATGGGAGCATTCATGGCCTCTCATTGTCCCCAGCTTGAGAAACCAAGTAACTTAGTCTATAAGGCTCATAGGTATAACAGGAATAAGGAGGCTCTTAGTAAGAGCCTTAAGGCTCTCCTACAGTACGGAACATAAGCTTTAGCTCATGTATTTTGTAACATCTTTTGACTGTTTCTTCCCTTCTTCTTACCAGCATCTCACATGGTTAAGTTTGTTAGATGAGTGGGTCCTAAGTCAGTCACTGTACTTGTTCCTCTAGTAATAATTAAACCATCATGTGGAATGAGGAAAGAGAATCTTTTCAGCAGTAATACAAGCTAGATAGGTCATCATCATTGCTAACATTTACATAATGTTTTACTATGCACAGGCACTGTGCTAGAGCTTCATAAAAATTATCTCATTCAATCCTCACAACTCTGGGAGTCAGGCGCTATTATTACCCCCATTTTATCGATGAGGAAACTGAGGCAAATAGGTTAAGTGACTTGCCCAGGGTCATATAGCTAGAAAGTAACTGAGATTGTGTTTGAACCTAGGTCTCCCTAACCCCAGGATGACATCTTGTTGAGTACACTGAATAAATGAATCATAAAAGAATTTTCATGAAGGAAAGAAAAAAGGATTTATGAAAGGTTTACTTTGTGCCAAGCACTATTGTAAGTGCTAAGAATACAAATACAAGAGCAGAATCACTTCCTAACCTCAAGTATCTAATAAGAGAGTCAACCAGTACAGCAGCCAGAGAAGGCAACTCTGGTTTGGAAAGTTCCAGGGAAAGGGAAAAGAACCATGACAGGAAAGAATGAGGGGAATTCTGGCATACCCAGGGACATGCTGATAATTGTTCAACAACCAGCCCTCCAAAAAAACCCATATCTATGACATAAATTGAAGTTTAATCTACATTATTAACATTTTATCTGTTACTTTCTTAAGCCCAAACCATCACAAAACTATAAATCAGACATTGATTTGTCTGCCAATTCCTATTCCTGAGGAGGAAATGCTCCCACTGAAAATTTAGCAATCATTAACAAGTTTGAGCTATCGCCAGCACATCCTGGGCACACCAATGACAGTATGGATTGTATTTTCAGAACTGGAAAGCAAGGATTTGAAAGTACTAAAAGAAACATGAAGTATGGCAATTGTGGGGAGAAGACAGATTAGGACTAAAGAATGGCTGGAGCCAGTTTAGACTAGTCCAGGTGGCAGGAAAAAAGATAACTAAGACAAATCAATTCTTTCAGGCACCAGTTAAACCAGGCAGCCTCAGAAAGTCCTCAACCTCCCCAGAAGCCTGCTAAAGCTTAGAGTACCAGAATGTAGAGAACTACATGTGATAGGGTATGAAAGTGGACTGGTATGTAGCAGCATGGAGAGGGTGCCTATAACTGAGCCCACCCCACAACTGAATTCTCTTAGAACTTCCTGTTTTAACATTCTATGATGCCATGAATTTAGCCTAGGGAGGATGACTCAGCATTCTGGCTACCAGCCCATCACACTTTTGCATCTACACCTGGAACAGGAGGGTGCAGCAGACTTCCCCCTAGAACCACCATAATTCCATCATCGTTTCTCCAATCATCAGGGTTTGCACACAGTGGGTGCTCAAGAAACACTGTTGACTGACTGACTCTTCAGTGCTTACATAGTAGAAAGCCAGCAGCAGCAAAAAGAGCTAATTCTTCCAAACTTCCTGGCTAGACAAATGCCTTAAAAGACAACACAATTCAAGCTGAGAAGACCCTTTTGTTTACTTGTTTCTGAAATGAAAATGATGCCTTCAATTATCGCTCTAACTGTAAACACCATCAGCTGCTCTAAAAATATTTTCTGAGTAAATGCCATTCGTACCTTCTGGCATTTACTCAAAGCATATTCCCTCCACCACCCTCATCCCTTAAGAGCAGCCGGGAATCTTGTTAGCGAGGCTATGGATTAGGGAGCAATGGGATGAAACCAAGCAAAGCAGAGTCAAAGATGAGCAATAGCAAGGAGGTGGAGGAGATAGAAACCAAAAAGCAAAGGCTGAAAGCTGCCTTCTTATTAACCAGAGACTCATAAAGGCTGGAGGGGATCTCTTTGGGTCATTTAGTCTAGCTGCCTTCCTTAAGGGAAGTAAATGCTTAAACCATTGCAAACCAGTTAGTATATGTTACATTTCTAATATCTCCACGGAAAGAAAGGACACATCTCCTTCCCTCAACAAGCCATTCCACTGCTGCCTGAAATATCCTTTACTGCCTGAAAGTTCTTATTTTTATAATGGTAATGCTTACTTCCATACCATTTCTGTAGCTGATTTCTTTATGAGGGTGTGCAATAGCTCCCTATAACAATGGGAAAGAGGACTGGTCTTGGAGGCAGGAGATTTGGGTTCTAATCTCAGCTCTTCCTCTCTCTGTGTGACATCAGGAAAGTTACCTTTCTTCTTGGTATCTCAGTTTCCTCAGCAGTAGTAAAATGATGGATATGAATTGGATTATTTAAAGGACCCTTCTAGCTGTAAAACTCCACGCTTCCTTAAATCTTCACGTGGTTAAAGATTTGACTCACCATTTAGCTTTCCCTCCTTAAGGCTAACTAGCCCCATTTACTGTGTACTTTCACCTTTTTTCTATTCCTGTTCCAATTTTCCAGCACTTGATTAATCAGATTATGCAGGAGGACTACAGGAGGGCTATTGGAGTCCCAGATCTGCCCTTTAGAGTAACATCCGAGGAAAACAGCACAAGACAAGTGTGTCATAGATACAGAGTCAAAGAATTTGAAAGTTGGAACGGGAGACCTCAGTGGTCAAGTAACACAACTCATACACAAAGGAATTCCAAGTATAACATACTGAACAAATGATTATCAGCATCAGCTTGAACTCCAAGGGGAAGAATCAGTCACCTTTCTAAGCAACCTATCCCATTTGGGAGCAGTTCTTATTTTAGGAAGTTTTTCTTAACATCTTGAATGAATCTGCCTCTCTGCAATTTCCACTCTGCTCCCCATTAAAATATGTTCACCTTGGTACCTAATTAGTATAAACACTGTACCGAAGACATACATATTATAAAAACTGAAACTAAGTTACAGGAAATTTAGACTAAGTTTTGTTATACTTGTTTATGTTGCATATATTTATTCAAACAGATTGATATATATAAGATTCTATGATGAGTGGATGTGGAAAATCTATCTAATTGAATATCTATATCTTATAGTTTTAAAAAGTTTGCTGAAGCTCAGAGAAGTGTTTTGCCTGTGGTTACACATCTAATTTATCACACCACACTGCCTGGCAGACTGATACTATGTCAGAAACAAACAGGCCCACATCTAGCTACTTCCCCTCCTTTTCCTCGTTAGCCAAAGGCTGGAGGAAAAAGTCACCCCACTTCACTTCTCTTTGAAGATTATCACACACAAAAATGAAAGAGAGTAGATGCAGCTTCAAAATCTAAACAAAAAACAAACCAAAACAATTCTTTCTACTTCCAGAGGAAGAAGGAAAAAGGATGAGAAAATAATTTTACTTCAAGGGGAAAGCACCTATTAATCAAGGCAATTCGATTAAACAAACATGTAATAAATGCTATAAATTATAATAAAATACTATACACTAAATACTTGCTAGGTGTTGGATCACATAAGTCAATTAGTAAAACAGTCCCTATAATGAAGGACTTTTAGACCTTACCCTTTTTTCCATTCATGTGTATAGCCTCTATTCTAATTCAGACCTTCAGAGTGTCTTGCTGAACTGTTGCAAGATTCCTAAAAAGTCTCTCTTCCTCCTCCCTCTTCCTTCTCCCATCCAGCCTCTACACAACTGACAAACTGATATTCTAAATCACAGGTGTGACTGCATCACTCTTAATTCAGAAATCTTCAGCAGCTTCCTCTGGGATAAAAGAGAAAATCCTCAGCTTCATTTTCAAACCCTTTACAATCTGCACTCTCTGTTCCCCTCTGACTAGCCTGCTACTTCCTCCCTATACCCAGTTTTCCAGCTCTCTACTTTTTGGACAAATATGGTGCCCCATGTCTATAATAAACTCTTCTGATCTCTACCTGATAGAAGGCCTAACCCTTGAAAGCACAAAGTTTCTAACTCCTCAGAGGGCTTCCTTGGTTATTAACACTCTCTCCCTTTAGAGATTACTTTCTCTTTGTGTTGTATTTCTTACCAGTATTTATGTTGCAGTCCTCCAGTAGAAAGTAAATTTTGTAAGGACAGAAAAAGTTTTGTTTTAGTCTTTGTCTCCATTACCTGGCAAGTGCCTTGCACAGAATAGACACTGATTGCTTGTTGAATTTAATTCTACTAAGTGAACCCAGGACCATATGCCAATATGTAAATAATTATGAAGATGATAACAACTTGCATTTATATAGATTAAAGGATAGCAAAGCACTTTACATACCTTAATTCATTTGATCCTCTGCACAATGCTATGAAGTAAATACTATTATTCCCCTTTTCCAGATGAGGAAACAGACTCAAAGAAATTAAGTGACTACCCCAAGGTCACAGAGCCACTATGTGAAACAAGGAGGAAGACATTTAACCCAGGCCTTCTTTACTTCTACTGTTATTTTGGGGCAGCTAGGTGGTACAGTGGATATAGTGCAGGGCCTGGAGTCAGGAAGACTCATCTTCCTGAATTCAAATCCAGCCTCAGACACTTACTAGCTGTGTCACCCTAAGTATGTCACTTAACCCTGTTTGCCTCTGTTTCCTCATCTATAAAATGAGCTAGAGAAGAAAATGTCAAATCACTCCAGTCTCTTTGTCAAGAAAACCCCAAATGGGGTCACAAAAAGTTGGATACAACTAAATAACAATAACTTCCTGACTTTGTCCATCACCCATCCAGTATGCTGCCTCCATGCTGCCTCCATGCTATCTACAAAGTAACTACAAAGTATTTTTTTTAGAAGGAGAGAGTACTAATAATGGGGTAATATTAGGAAAAGTACTTGAGCTCTAACAAGAAAGCTCAGAATTCCAGGACGTAAAGGTAAGGAAAGAGTGCATTCCTCCTGAACAGAGGCAACAGATGACATGTCACTTACAAGGATGAATCATTCAATGACTTGAATGACACAGGGACAGGAGCAAAGCTCATTGAAGAGATCAGTCTTAACAGACCAACATCAAACAGAAGAAAAGAAATAGCTGAGTTTGGTTGACAAGGGCTCTTTTGATCACAGGCTGCAATCACACTAAGTTGTACAATTGATCAGACCCTTAAGATACTCTCCAGGAAACAATTTGATCTTTATCATTTGCTTGGCGGGATATAGAAGTGATCTTAAAGTACTATTTTTTTCCAACAGTAGATAAACAAAGTACCAACTTCCTAATAGAAGTTCGACAATCGGCAAGCAGAGGCTAATCACAAGTGGAAAGTATTTTCACAAACCCCATTATTGGATACATAGGGTTGTCAGCACCCACTGGTTCTTATATGTGATTCCAGGGAATTTAAAGAATATTCAGTTGACAGAGAAATAGGAGAGTGTGGTTCATACACATTGCTCTGTTACTGAGGTTACCTATAGCGTTCACCTCTATGCTGTAGTGAGAAGTGAGACAAATACAAAATTCATTTCGTTGATTTCTCTTAATGACTGTTTCTTCAACTACAACTCCCCTTTAGTGTTTCAGATAAGTACAGTGCTGACAAATCTGCCCAGAAATTAAATCATGGTGAAATAGACCTATTTCTCATTGGGTGCTATTTCATTTGCCTTTATTTCTTGATTTGTCCTGCTCCAGTCAGACAGGCAGCTTATACTGAGCACCAACAGGCAGCATAGGGATGTTGCAATGAAAAGGCAGAAATGGAGTTATACTGGTTTTGAAGTTAAAAAACAATCTGGCCTCAGATCCATGTTCTGCTCCTTAATACATGTGTGACCCTCAGGCAAGTCTCTTTACCTCTATAAGCCTCAATTTCTGCATCAAATGGGACTTGAACTAAATGGTCTGAGGTCCCTTCTAGCTGTCTATCAATCTATGAGTTAGATTAGAAATCAAAAAACATCTGCCATTGCCTAATCTATGTAATTTGGGGCAAGTCAAATTTGTTGGAATATAGAAATAATATGGAAAATGGAGGTTGGATTAAATTATCAGTAAGACCTAAAATCATATTATTCTAGTAATTGCTTAAGACTACATTAATAAATGGGCATTGTTCCTACATTCAGGATTTCAAGGAGGATGCAGATTAGGGGTTGAGAGAGCCTCTGACAAAAAATCCAGACCTCATCTGTCTCATCTGTACCAGGTAGATAGAACTTTATTTCTATAGAACCTTAGAGACTAGCACTATATAAATATGCAAAGCACTTTATGTTATCCCACTAGGGCCTCCCCACCACCCTGTGAGATAAGCACTGTTATTATTCCTGTTTTACAAGTGAGGAAACAGGCTCACAGAGGTCAAATGGCTTGCTCATGGCCACACAGTAAGTCTGAGGCAGAATTTGAACTCAGGTCTTATATCCATTGAACTAATTTCCTACTATGATAATTCAAGGACTTATTATTTCAATAGTGTCAATACTACAGCACGGAACCTCCATAATTTAGATGATTGACCTTCAGATTGCTGTGGTTAAAAAATAAAAGCATCCTGTATCCATACTGGTGAAGAGCCATTCTAAACTTGGATTGGTACTCAGATGACAGACTTGCAGTCTATCACCAAGAAAATATCCATAGCTTTTCCAGCTTGTTACAAGCTAGTAGGGCTGGCACTCCACTGGCTTGGTTTTGGAGAGCCGAGGATCCCCTCTATGCTATGACAAGACATTACAGCAGGACATTGGAGGCATTTCAGCAGCACAGTGTCTAAAGAGCTAGGATAAGAGTCAGGAAGAGCTGAGTTCAAATCCAACCTCAGACACTTACTAGTGTATGCTTCAAGCAAGTCACAATTTCTATTTGCCTTAGTTTCCTCATCTGTAAATAGAGATCATAATAGCACCTATCTTCCATGCGTATTGTAAGGACTGGATGAAATAATAATGATATAATAATGCTGCGTGGCACAATCCGTGGCACATAAGTACTATCTAATCAATAGCTATTATTATAATATCTGAAGCTAACAGTCCCTTACCTGCCTGAAAACTGGGGGATGGAAGTACAATGAGTCGAGGTGCTCTCCAGGTCTATCATATATGTATTCAAGAGAAGACTCATGGATCATCTATCTCATTTGTACCTCATCATTTACACAATGTCTCCCCATTGAAACGTAAGCTTCTTTATGGCAAGGACTGTTTTGGCTTTTCTTTGTAGCCCTAGCTTTTAGCACAGTACTTGGAACATAGTAGACATGTTGACTAGTGATTCCCATTCCGTATCTTCACCATGCCTGATAACCATCCTCCTCTTTGAACTACAATACTTCTTGGTTCTATTGCTCATTTGACATTTAATCACATAATGTCTTCAGCAGCTATTTCCCTGGTGACGTGTCTCAGCTAGATCAGAAGTACCTTGAGATCAGGGCTTCTGTTTGTTTTGAATTGACCATAGAGTTTGCATGGCACCAGGACTTAGTAGCTGCTCACACATACTTATTAAATGGATGTGACAGAGGGCCCCTAAACATATACATTTAGACATAATTGTCTAGCTTGGCCAAACTCACAAAACCCAGTCCTTAATGAAGCTCCAGATTTTAGAATGAAATGTTCCAAATAAATCTAAGCTTCTTGTGATGCTATGGTTCTGGTGACAAGACTGTCATTGAATTTTGACTTAAGCCAGAGACTGATTGATATGAATGGGCAGAGGTGCTGGAGCAAATAGGATCAGAGGCTGAATAATGCTGCTAAGCACCTCTACACATGTCATGCTTGGTTATTATATAGATAGGAATATTATCTTAAAATATTAGATGACTGAAAAAGACACGAAATGTCTGCTTTGGTGTTTGCTGCCATTTGAAGCATGGTTGAATTTGCAACTTAATAGGATTTTATCTCAGAGACCCCTCTCCTAGTTTGCTGGCCTAATTATAGCCATATTTACAGAGCAAAGGAATAATGAAAAAAAGGGCTCCCAGGTTGATTTATTGAAGTAATTGGAATGTGTTCTGAAAAGTTGGCTATTTTTTTCTCTCCTTCTTTTGTGCACAGGGCTTCATTAGTTCTGATGAAATACCCTATTAGAAAACCTCAAAGGAGAGAAATTAGGCCCTAAACCTCACTGGTGACAAGCCCCCTTCTGCAATGCAAAAGAAAACACTCAGAGCTGAACTCCCCAAATGCTTTTACCTTTATCTCCCTGGAAAGTATGTGTGAGAACATAAAGGTGTCATATGCAGGCATATCTTTCTTAGATGTGTCATTGCATCAAGAACAGCAGCCACCTAAAACACAATTAACTCTAAAGAATACATCAACACTTTCATTCTTATGGCAAAAACAAATCCACTTGTTTTCCTCAGGAGTGCTAGACAGAGATTCCATCACGTTATTTATGTTCCCTTCCTCAGAGAGAAAACAGTTTTGGTCTACAGTCGAATCCTAGGGAGAGTCATAGAATTCTAGTCTTCAAAGCACTGATAGCATCCACAAATGACCCATCTCCCACTAATTTCCCTTCTAAAAACTCAGCTATGGCATAGCAAATGTAGGTGTAGTTGTTAGATAGTTATCTACAGAAATCAGAGAAATCAGATTAAATAAACATTAAGTACCTATTTTTCACAGAACACTATGGCACTCCCTGCAGGATATGGCAGACCAAGAACCAGGTTAGGCCAAAATGCAAAGAGAAAAATTAATCAATTCGTATCAGGCGGATGCCCAGGAACACAGGTTCCGAGCAACTATCTGACATGGAGAAGTCTCCACCAGGATTATGTAAGGATTACCCTACACCTCTAGAAGGAAGGGAACTTCTCAGGTTTTAGAAGAGGCAAAGATAACATTTGGTGTGGTGGGTATTCTGTAGGAAACTGAACTCTCTCTTGGTTTCCTCTGCTTACTCTAACCTGCAATATCTGCTGGGATTATCTGTCCTCCCAAAATGAAACCCCTGTTTTAGTGCCTTATTATACCAAAGAACCAATTAAAGTTCCCAGCCATCGCAAGAGAGACACAAAGTTTAGATGGTTCATGGTCCCTGCCCTCATGGAGTTTGCCATTTGGTGGGTGAAGGGGGCAATCTGACACGTATAGAAACAGTTATAAGTATCTAAGAGAAGCACAAAGCGATTGGGTAGAGGAGAGGAAGGAAGACCATCAATGACTGAGGTTGGAAGGAGGATCATTACAGAGGCTTCATGTTAAAGAAGTATTTCAGTTGAATTTTAAAGAGGTAGATGGTATAGTAGCAAAGAGTTGTCCTCAAAACCAGTAAGACCTGCCTTCGAGTCCCACACCTGAAACATAATGGCTATGTGACTCCAGATAAGTCATTAAATTCTCAGGACTCCAGATAACTTTAAGATTATAAATTACAGAGAAGATACTAACTTGCATTAATGGGGGAAGTTTCGTCACTTTAGAGTTGTTTATATCAGTGATGTCCAATCCAAACAGAAACAGGGGCAACTAAACCACATATATGAATCCTAGGCTGCCTCATATTGACTTAGAAAACTACATGTTAACATCATCTGTGTTGAATTGTCTTTTTATTTATTATGTTAAATGTTTCCTAATTATCTTTTAATCTAATTAGAAAGTACTAGGGAGTTAAAATTGCAGGTCACATGCTATGTGTTTTGACACATCTACTCTCTGTCATTGAAATCCCAGGTCCAGTTCCTATCTATTTAAAGAATAAGTAGGGATTCAACAGGAAAAGAGCAGAGGTAGAGAACATTCCATCCCTAGGGAACACTGTCAGCAAAGGCGCTTGTGTTAGGAATATAAAGTGCATTGACAGATACAGTTTCTGCTTTCTGGGAGCAGTGACAGAGAGAGACATAAAAGATAGAATTGAATTTTTCAGCTAATATTTTATACATGTAATAAGTTTAAATTCTGGGCTTCCCTAAAGTGGATCTTTCTTCCTTATTTGCAAAAGAGATTCCAATTGTTGAGTACATGGGGATGTGCTTCCAGTGTTCTGGTTAGCTCACCAGAGAGATTGTGGCTCTGGGTTCCAATGTTTATCCCAAAAGAGCGAAGTCAGGATTTTGAGATCTGTGATGTCAAAGCCCTGGCCAGTATAAATATCTATTTGTCACAATTTCATAGAATCACCAAATTTTAGAGTTAGGAGGAACCTCAGAGAGACGCCCTGGTCCAGTTTAGACATTCTACAATATATGTGTCCAATGATTTTCCAGCCTTTGCTTTACTCAATCAACATAGATTTATTAAGCATCTATTATGTGCCAGGCTGAATGAAGGATTCCAGTGAAGGAGAATCATGCCCTCCTGAAAAAATAACCATTATACTCTTTCATAGCTTTAATTTAGGGAAGTGTTTCTTCTTTCCATTAAGCCTAAATTGATCTCTTTGCATTTTCTCTCCTTTGGTCATAGTACAGACAGAACTTTTCCTTAAATTTATTTTATTTTCAATTCACAGAACAAAACAAGCATTTCCACAACATTCCATAAAAAGATGATTGTACATTGAAACTGAAAGTCTATTATGTACAACTTACTATTCCTTCCAAATATACAACAAAGTTACCATGCAAATTTCTTTTTCTCCTTTTCTTTCTTCCTCACCTCCTTCTTCTTCCCCACCTCCCTTCTTCCCCACCCTAGAGATAACTACCATTAGACACAAATAAGTATGTGTGTTTGTATGTGTGTGTGCGTGTGTGTGTAAAATTATTCTATACACACTTGTACTTAGCAGTTCTTTCTTTGGATGCAGACAGCATCTCTTCACACAGCCTTTCTTTTTAATTTATATACTTATAATAGTCAAAATGACTTAGTCTCTTAAAACAATACTGCTGTTACTGTATACTATATTCTCTTGGTTCTTCCACTTTGCACTTCATTTTGTACAAGTCTTTCCATGCCTTTCTAAGATCATTGACAAAACTTTTGACACTGCAATCCTTCCCTCCACTTGAAAATCTATCAAATACTAGAACAGGCAAAATACCTCCAGATCTTTCAACTGATTCTCCTGTGCTATAATCTCAAGACTCTTCACCATTCTCATCACCTTTTCCTGAAAGCTATTAATCAATATTCTAAATGTGGGCTGACCAATGTGATTATATCTATCCAATTCCAAAAGTGTTCTTTTCTTAATGTAGCCTCTAAGATCACATTAGATTTTTCTTGGTTGCCAATCTCATTGTGCTTGAGGTCCACTCAAACCCCTAGATTTTTTTCTTCAAATTGTTGTCCACTGGTGCCTGACCATTTTGGTAAATTTGAAGGATCTGTACTGGAAGGGATCTCAAAAAATCTCTCTATCTAAACCATACCTAAGCAAGAATCCTCTTTAGAATATACCAGATGATTTTTTAGGCTCAACTATAAACTTTACATTTATTCCTATGAAATTTTATTTTATTAATAAATTAGGTGTAACACTCTATGGAGTATGTAGGGGGTGCAACGAATAGATCACTGGGCTTGGAATCAGGAAGACTCATCTTCTGATCTCAGATACTTACTAGCTGTGTGACCCTGAGCAAGCCACTTACTGTGCTTGCCTCAATTCCTCATCTCTTAAATGAGTTAGAGAAGCAAAGGGCAAACCACTCCAGTGTCTATGCAAAAACAATAATAATACAAAAAACAAACACACCCAAATGGGATCACAAAGAGTTGGACATAACTGAAGAAGAAAAACATTTTACACTGTCAAGACATTTTTTTGCACATTCATTCTGCTTCTTATCCCCCTCCCACCTTTGCTACCTGCAAACCAGATGAAGATGCCAACTATGCTTTTAACCAAGTCTTTGATAAAAGATGATAAGTAGCACAGAGCAAAGCCTAAATCCCTGTAGCATTCTATTAGCTACCTCTGACCAAGTTGTCATTAATCAGGGAGGTCTTCTGATACAGCCACTCAACCAATTCAATTATACAATCTTCTATCCTAGAGAGGTCAAATTCAGAAACATGCAACCCACAACACTCCAAGTGCATCTGAACCAGATTAAAATGTAATTGGGAAATATTTTTTTAAAAAAATAAATAAAAACACAATAAAACATAGATAATGTTAACTTATGGGTTTTTAAGTCAATATGCACCCCACAGGAATCATTATGTACAGCTTAGTGGTCCTGTTTCTATTTGAATTATTTATATATATA
>CM053595.1:194267324-194288368 GCA_028646575.1 Pseudocheirus occidentalis | reverse complement strand
TTCCTAAAAAATGGTCATCCAAATTCTGGAAGTTTCCAGTGATAGAGGAAGAAGCTCAGGGCCTCACAAAACAGTCTGCTCTATCTTCAGACAGCTAGGTGGGCACAGGAGGGAGAATCCTGAGTCTGGAGTCAGAAAGACCTGAGCTCAGATACAGATTGTGTGACCTTGGGCGAGTAATAACCTCTTTCTGCCTCAGTTTCCTCAATTGCAAAATTGGGCTAATAATAACTGCTACCTCTCAGGGTTCTTGTGAGCATCAAATGAGACTTTTAAAAGAGCTAAGCATCATATCTAACCTACAGTAGTGCTTAATAAACACTTGTTCCCCCTCTCTCCTCCCTCTCTCAAATGCTCCAGATTTAGAAAAGTCTTTCTCATTTTAAGTGGAAAATTTCCATCCGTTGGTTGGAGGTTTGCCCTCTAAAGCGGTGCAGAACAAGATTACTCCTTATTCTTTATTCATTTGTCCACTGGAAAGTGGAGACTAACTTCATGAAGGGTAGGCCTATAACATTTTATTTACCCACTCAGTCACATGATCAGACTATGTTTCAGCAAATCTATTGTTTATAAATAATAATAATAATAAATATACTTTTAAATTTTATTAATTGTAGCATTTACTAACATAGGCAACACAATGGCGGGGAGAGTGCTGGAGATGCACCCAGTAAGATCTGGGCTCCAAATCTATTCTCTGGGACTCAGTGTGGGCAAGTCAAACTTTCTGGTTCTTCATTTCTTTATCTGCAATATAGGGATAATAATAGCTGCTTTAGCTACCTCATAGAGTTGTTCTGAGGTTCATATGAAGTCAGCAATAAAAAGTGCTTTTGTACCTCAACTTGCTATAGAAATGTCAGTTATTATCATTCTGTACAAAGTACTGGCAGCCTTTCAAATATCTGAAAAAAGCTCTCAGAGTTCATAGAACTCAATATTCATTGAGAAGCTATTCATGGGATTATAGATATAGAGTGAGAATTCTATCTGACTCCACCCCCTCATTTTACAGGGCAGAGAACTTAAGTCCAGGCCCATGCCCAGGGATACACAGGTACGCTGTATCACAGGTACAAATTCACCTAGGTCCTGGGTCCTCTGACTCCAGAGCCATTTCCTTGAGCCAGACTGTCTCCCTGTGGCCAGCACAGGGATACCGTCTGCAGGACAAAAAAGTGAATCCAGTCTCAATTTTGCCACTAACTCACGGAATGACCTTGCTCAAGGCCTTAGTGTCCAGGGTCCTCATCTGTAAAACAAGGATATTGTACTATTTTTCCTCTCTGTTTCCTTCCAGCACTGACATTCTGTGATGCTAAGAGGGAGATTTTCCAGAGAGTGGTTCCGGCTGAACAAAAACTATATTCAAATTTTGGTTCTTCCACCATCTAGTGGAGGATTCTAGTACAACACATATGAACTATTATATAGAGCTGTAATCATGAGTCCAATTTCTTCGCTTGGTAGATAAGGAACTAAGACCCAGAGAAAAGAATTGACTTGCCTGTGTTCATACAGATACTAAGTGGCAAAACTGAGTTCAAATCCCAGAACCATGACCAAGAACCTGATACTTTTGGACAGGGCCAGGAGATGCTGAGAAGACTTTATCTCACTTATTGATATATTTTTAGGTGTTATGAACAAGCAGAAATCTTTCTCAACAACTTTCATGAAGCCTAAAAGTACACTTTTAAAGATTCAATACTTTCATTTGTAAAGACAGATTTTATACTTTAGAAGGACCTTAAAGGCTCATCTAGTTCCATTCCTCCTCTTAAAAGATGAGGATACCAAGGCCCAGAGAAATAAGTGATTTGCCCTAGGAGCTCCCAATTAAAGTGAAAATATTCCATATGAAAATAATTAAGGCCTTATCAATGAATTATCTCGTAATGGATTAGTTAATAGCCACCAAAGAGTACAATTCTAGAATAATGGAAGATAGGTCTCTGGATAGAGCAATTACAGCCAGAGAAACAGGGGCCACTAACAAAGATGGGGATTCTAGAAAGGAGGAAAAAATTTCAAGGGGTTCTCAACCTTCCTAATGTCACTAACCTTTAATATTTCATATGTGGGCATATCTGCATGTGGGTGGACCCGCCTGCAGATGGATAGAGGAGCAGTGTCTCAGTTCCTAAGACCATTGGAAATATGTGTTTTCCAGTGGTCTTAGATGACTCCTGTGAAAGGGTCGTTCTACCCCCAAAGGGGTTGCGACCCACAGGTTGAGAACTGTTGGTTAGGAGATCACAAACAAACTTCATGTACAGCATGATTCTGCCAAAAGCTGGCCTTAATTTGAAGACTTGACCTAATGGACTGCATTATTAGAATTTTTCCAGTCTACTTTGTGTGCTAATTTATGTGTTCTTCATTAAATGTTAAGATGCACAGAAATTTCTTCTTACCAAATCCCCTGCCCTAGTTCCAAAGTCTCCCAGTCCCCCTTGAGTCAAATTGAACTGGCCCAAATGGATAAACCACCTGTTTTGATTTCAGTCCTATATTAACTTGTTAACAGCTGTGAAAACTACCACAAACCGTAAAAGATGATCAGAAATCAAGGAGAGAGAACATTTCTGAGGAACTAATCCTTTCTACCTAGATTATACAAAGGAAAATGTTGGAATCCTGAGCTATAGTCCTTGTAAGTTTAGATAAATTTGATCTTTATTCTCAGAGGTGAAAGTTGATAAAATCCACAAAGATACTTCATCTTCCTAAAAAGAAAAATATGGTGTCCTTCAAAAGTTTACAGATGAAATGAGTTAGGAAAGTTATGGGGAGAGGGGGTATAAACGTGAATTATCAAATGTACCTCTAAGGTTACAAAATATAACCCATTAGAATAGAACCCAAAGTCCATTTTATTTTAAAAACCCATCATTTTGATTCAACTATATATTGTAAATGGTGTCTTTTGAAATGAAAATTCAACAGCAGTGAAATGAAAAGAAAAAAAGCTTATATGGTACCAAAAAGAAAAAAGTTTATAGACAAATAAGAAAACTAATATTTATATAGCACTTAAAAAAGTTAAGTACTTCATATGTGTGTATGAGTGTATGTGTGTGTGTGTGTGTGTGTGTGTATACACACACATAGAAGAGGAGAGGAGAGGGAAGGGGAGGGGAGGGAGAGGAGAGTTTCATTTGAGATTCACAATAAGCCAGTGTGACTGCTCTAAAGCTTTGATTATCTTCATTTTACAGATGAAGAGAGGTTCAGAGAAGTTCAATGTCTTCCCCAAGGTCACTCAGTTAATAATGTCAGAGGATGCACACTTAGGACTTAATGACCACAAATCCAGTGTCTTATCCATTATATCATACTGCCATACCAAAGGAAGAAAAAATTTTCCAATGAGAAAATAAAACCTACAGTATGTCCTCTAGAGAGCTTTAAAAAGGGGGAGATAAATTGGTTTCAAGGCTGATTTAAGTGCATTCCTGCTCCAAGGGCAGGTGGCTGGATAGATAGATATAGCCAAGTATCACAGTGGAGGAAGTGAACTGGAATCAGGAAAATCTGAGTTCAAATTTGACCTCAGTAACTTACTAGCTATGTTTGTCTCAGTTTCCTCATGAAGATGGGGAAAATTGTACCTATCAGAGTTCTCATAAGGACCAAATAAGATAATAATTGTAAAGCACTTAGCATATACTATATAGATGACACTATATAGTAGATATAGTATATATTATATACTATATATAGTATATATATAACACTATGTAAATGCTAGCTATTATTTATGATTAGATGAGATGAACTTAGGAGTGTAAGAAATTTGGTTCCTGGACACTTTGGAATGAAGAGTTGGGACTTAAGATTTCCTTATTCTTCACATTCCCCATACTTGACCCAATGAGTCCACAGAAGCTAAGTAACATAGCCTATAGCATCCCTAATTATACCTAATGGACTTGGCATTATCAGAACCTAAGATAAGATCCCTGCTTGTTTACCAGATACAGCACACAAGGAGTCAGCATGGTCAGATGAAAAAATCTTACCTTTACCCATCTTATGTCATTCATAAGTGCTCTCATATTAGACCAGGACAGTAGAGAAAAGATGGCAACAATCCAGAACCAGGAGAAAAATATGGAAACCGTTCAATTTAATTGGTGTCATAGGGTGTGTGTGTATGTGTGCGTGCATATGTGTGTGTGTGTGTGTCTGCTGCATGGTTGTCACAATAAACTAAGCAGAAAGGATGAATGGAAAATTTTAGAGTCTGAAAATTACTTCTGGGCTATGCAGAATTCTAAATGGAAAAGTGAAGTGGCCCTTGGTAGCATGAGAACTAAAGGGAAAAGAACACAGCCATCCTGGATTGCCTAATGACAAATTAAGTAATCTCAAATGACTGAAACCATAGAGTTAGACATAATCTTCTTAGTTGGCCTTGGGTAACACATAAGTAGAAATCAATTAGTGATAGGAAAGAATCTACCTCCTTCCTCTAGAAAACATAGAATCTCCCCTTTCTGATTTTTGACTGGTTTTCTTAAAGTGTGCTACAGCATCCTGAGAATGTCACTTTTCCTCTGCATCCTTTTGAGATGACCACACAATTACTGGCATCTTAAAGCCACGAGAGACCATTCAAACTTCAAACCTTCTTTCCCTATCTCCTTCTCATACACAATGTCTTAACAAAGCAACGTACTACACACACACACATATGATAAGAAGACCAAAACTCAACATGATGAGTTAATGATACAATGATTTGGAAAAAGATGGAAGCCAGTGGTGCAGAATCATTGATTCTGGTGTTTAAAATAATAAATTATATATTTTTATGAGCAGCTAGGTAGCACAGTGGATAGAGTGTCAGACGTGGAGCGAGAAAGGCTCTTCTTCCCAAGTTCAAATATAGCCTTAGACACTAACTAGTTCTGTGACCTTGGGCAAGTCACTTAACCCTGTTTGCCTTAGTTTCTTTATCAGCAAAATAAGCTAGAGAAGGAAATGACAAGCCAATCTAGTATCTTTGCCAAGAAGACCTCAAAAGAGGTTGTGAAGAGTTGGATGTAACTGAAAAATACTAAACACTAATAAAATATATACATATATAATATATGTTATATACATAATTTATACCATATTACTTGTTGTTCTTCAGTCATTTAGTCATGACTGACTCTTCATGACCCCATAGACCACATATCGTCTATGGGGTTTCCTTGACAAAAATACTGGAGTAGCTTACCTCTTTCTCCAGAAGATGAAGGCAGAAGTTAAGTAACTTGCCCAAGGTCAAACAGCTAGCAAGTGTCTGAGGTCAAATTTGAACTCAGGTCTTCCTGACTCCAGGCCCAGTGCTCTATCCAGGCAGGCACCTAGCTGCCTCCTATATAACATATATATTGCATATGATATATACATATTATGTGTTATGTATGTAACATAATATGTATGCCTCACTTGTGTTTACCTAACTAAACAAAGACTTCAGCATGGTTCTATTGTTAAAAAAAACTTATTTTTTACTGGAAATCTGTCTCAACTCATTACAATCTACAGATTTTAACAGAAATTATGGATCACAATTGATCTACCAAATATCAGAATCGATGATCCTGCACCACTGGCTTCCATCTTTGTCTAAATCCCTGGATCGTTGATTTATCATATTGAGTTTTGATTCTCTCATCCATTTGTGGTCTTCTGGGATTCAATCTGTTAAACTAAACAACCCATCTACTATTCATAATTCTCTCCTACTACATAACCTACCCTAAATCTTTTCCCATGACCACCTGCATCCCTACATATTCCACCTAGGCTGTCTGCAAATAGTAATCTGACCAAAATGAATTCTTTATCCATTTGGGGCTTTTTTCTCCCCTGTGTGAATTGTCATTCACTTTGAGTGGCCATGGACTTCATAGAGGACACCTATAACATCCAAGAAGTGATGAAATAGAAACAATACTATTAGCAAACAATTGAATGTAAAAAAAACCTCACACCATTTCCCATTTGTATAGCATATAGAATACCCTACATAACCAAGTTAACATTTTTAGACAGAATAATCTTATTGATATGGATGCCTTCCTCCATATTAATCTTTCAATCTTGTACAACGAACAGTATAAAAGGCTTTATCAAATATTTTACTGAAATCTAAATACAGTACTGAAAACTTTTGGGCTAATAAAATCAATTCAAGGGTAAGATAGGAAGTGTTTGATAGAGGGAGAAATCCTTGTATCAAATCTCTCTGATAAGGATCTCATATCCAAAATACATAGGGCACTAATACATATCATCAACCATCCAATCAATATGCACGTATTAAAAGCTCATGTATGCCAGACACTATTCTTAGTCTTGGGAATGCAAAAAAAAATGATTTAAAAAACACCCAGAAGATATATACATATCTAAGAGATATATACAAAAATATACATATATATACATACATACATATATACTTAAATAATTCTGTATTGTATATTCTGCATATATATTATGTGAAAAAATGCAATCTACAACCTTACAAAACATTTCTCCAAATCATTAATGATAAGAGAAAGGTATATCAAAATAACTCAGAGGTTAAACCTCGTACACTTAGCAATAATGACAAAAGAAGAAAATGTTTATTAAAACTGAACAGGGATATAAAGAGACAGACATATTAACAAACTGTTGGTGGAGTAGAGAATGTTCCAATCATTCCATAAATCAATATGGAAACATATTAAGAAAGAGACTAAAATGTACATACCTAGAAATCTTACTACTGGGCATATGTCTCATGGAGATCAAAAGAAAAAAAGTTCCACATAAACTGAAACTGTCAGAGCAACATATTTTTGGTTGTAGAAAGAACTGGAAGCAGTTCAATAACAAATTACTATAGTACTGTAATATTATACATTTTGATTGGGGAAGAGTTAAAGAAATTATGGAATGTTAATATAATGGAATGTTTATGCACTGTGAGAAATAATTAATATGAGAAACTGAGAGAAGTGGGTTGGTGTGAAGGGGTGCTTAGGGAAGTAAACAAAACTAGGAAAACAATACACAATGACTAAAATAATAGAAATAAAAATTGCAAAAATAATTAAAAACTGAATTCTACCCACAAACTTATCCCCAAAGACAAAACGAGAAAATGTGTCTCCTTCCCCTCTTTGCTGAGGTGGGGACCTATGGGTATGGATCAGCATCTATTCTCTTAGATTTAGGTGATGCTGTGTTGGTTAGTTTTTCTGAATGGTTTTATTTTCTATTTTTTTTTCCTTACAAGGAATGGTTTGATGTGTAGGGAAATGTGGAGCAATATGTTCATAAGTAAAGGTGATATTAAAAAAACACAAATAAAAAAACAATCTCTTGGGATAATTGATGTGTTAGGGTAGGAGATCAGATCATTGTTGAAGTCATTGGGCATAGTTTTCTTGGCTTTGTTTATTTCATTCTTCGTTAGGCCATATAAATCATTCCACCCTTCTCCATATTCATCATAGTCATTGCTACTTACTGCACACTGATATTCAATTATAGTAATATACCACAATATATACAGTCATTTTGTTCCTCAGTAAATGAGCATCTAATTTGCTGCAAATTCTTTATTATCACAAAAAGTTGTGATAAAAACATTTTGGTGAATATAGGTATTTTCTTCTTATCAATGGCTTCCTTGGAGATATAAACCCTAAGAGGAATCTCTAGGTCAAAGAGAAAGGACAGGAGAGGCTAGGTGGTGCAGTGAGTAGATCACTGGCTCTGGAGTCAGGAGTACCTAAGTTCAAATCCAGCCTCAGACACTTGACATACTTACTAGCTGTATGACTTTGGGCAAGTCACTCAACCCCAATTGCTCTAAAAAAAGGCAAAAAAGAAAGAGAAACAGAGACAGAGAGAGATACAGAGACAGAGAGAGAGAGGACATTTAGTTACCTTGTGTAATTCCAAATCATTTTCCAAAATATTTATACTGCATCATAGTTTCACCAATAATGCACTAGTAATATCTATGTTCTCAAGTCTTCCAGCAGTAACTATTCCCATCTTTTGTCTCCTTTGCCAGTTTTCTGAGTGTGAGGTGAAAATTCAGATCACTTTGACCAGAATTTCACCGTAGGTAAGAGCACTGGAATTAGAGTCAGGAAGACCTGAGTTTGAATCCTGCCTCAGATACTTACTAACGTCACAACCTGGGCAAGGTACTTAAGCCTTTCTATGTCTCAGATTCCTCATCTAAGAAATGGACATAATAATAGCACCTACCTTACCAGATTGTTTTCAAGAATCAAATGACATAACATGTATAGTCCTTTGCAAACTTTAAAGTACTATATGGATGCCAGTTTCTATTATTATTGTTGTTGTTTTTGTTTCTCTTATTATATACCTCTCACAGCAATTTGGGGTAGGTAGACTTAACTAAATTCTTAACTAAACAAGGGATAGAAGAAATCATAAATCATAAAATAGGCGATTTTAATTACATTAAATTGCAAATCTTTGTGGAAGTAAACTGTATCTAGGATCACAATAACAGTAATAATAATTAGCATTTATAGGAAGCTTTAAAGGCTTGTGAAGTACTTTACATATGCTATCTCATTTGATTCACACAGTAATGCTGCGAGGTAGGTATTGGTATTATCCCCATTTTATAGTTAAGGAAACTGAGGCTGAAAGAGATTGTAACTTGATGAATTCAGAGAAGCATGAAGAGTCTTATATGAACTGCTGCAAAGCGAAGTCTAGTGAACCAAGATAACATATACAATGACTTGAATAAAGTGGAAAGAACAAGGACCCCAAAAAATCAAAACTGAATGTTGTAAAATTATAGTAATCAAGTCTGGCACCAACAAAATACACACACACACATGTTATTTATGTACATATATAGATAGACATAGACATAGACATATAATATATTAAAAGACCTGACCCCACATATACCCCTTTGCAGATGTGGGAGCCCATGGTTATAGAACATTGTATATGTCATCAGACTTTTTCAATACATGGAGTAATTTTTGTTAAAAAAATTATTCTTCTTTTTTATTCTTTGTTATAAAAGATGGTTCTCTGAGAAAATACAGTAGGAAGTGAAGGTGACATAAGAACAAAAGACAGTAATAAAAGTCTAATTTTTTTAAAGTAAGGTAATGATCTGCATTGGTAAAAGAAGTTTCTTCATTGGCAGTTCCATATACAATCAAATCATAGGACTAGCCTAAAGAACTGATAATAATTTCCCATAACTTTTCACCTTTATATCCTATGATTCTAGCTTACAATTAAATAAATGCTCACAGACTATTAAAAAAGGTTTAGGTTTTCTTCCCAGCTAAAGTACTCAATAAATGTTTAATTGTTGAAATGAGAAGTACAGTGACCTAGAAATAGATTGATATTGCTTACCTTTTTATATATTCAATAAATTTCAGTCTAAATCTTTTGTTGAACATCTATTTTAATGCCAAAGAAGCATAGTGTTCTGATAGAAGCGCATTTTGACTTATCCTAGAAGGACCTCTAGAGGTTTGACAAAATGTTTAGCACAAATAGCTTCTAGGAAGATTTCTCAGTTGGAGGTGGGAAAGCACAAGACAGCTACTTTCCAGAAAGTATCCATTTTAATGGATCGTCTTTTCTTTTTAATGCATGCATGATAAGAGACAAAGGAATCTCACTTCAATATATAAATCTCCTAAGAGAAATACAATCCTTTTTCTACCCAATAGTAGCATTTTTCCTTATGGACACAGAAGGCAGAAGCTCTTCCATCGGAATCTCCCCTTTGATCAATGACCCCAAAGTCAAAGTGCTCCCTAGATACTGGCAACTTAGGCTACATTTCCTTGACAAGTGTGCCAGGGTGCATCTAGCAAACAGCCTTATTTGTCTTGTTCTTAATTTAATATCTGACTCAGAAAAACAAAGCAACAATGATAGTTACCATAGAAAAGAGAAAAGTGAGAGAACTGCAGTGCATACACACACACACACACACACTGTTCACATATATACATACAAATAACAAATAACAAACATACAAATACAAACAAATAACAAGCTTAATAAATACAAATAACAAATCATCACTGTTTATCATCTGGGTGTTTATCATTTGAGTGTTTCGAGATAAAATGTGTTACACTTTGCACATGTAAATATGTTATTTGCCCTTTGTTTTCGAAGATTACCAATGGCATGATAGGATGATGTCTTGGCTCATACATAAAATGGATGTAAGTGAGGCAGATCTGCACAGTCACCAGCTTCACTCTCTCCTCCACAGTCAATGAAGTCTAGTGGCAAGACAGCTGACAATTGCCTGGGATGCAGTGGATGGGTAACTTTGGTGTCTTCGATGTTGGACCAAGCTATAAACACTCCACAATGCCTGCTTCCGCCACCTTCCTAGCCATTGGAACAAATTGTTCTCAGTCTCCCATTTTGCTGGGGGAAGTCTTCACAAGTTTCAGAGAGACAACGCCCTAAGTCACCAGTGGCTTTGAGGCTCATCAGTTACCTTCGAGCTGTCTGCTGAGACAGTTTACTAGGCACTAGCATATGGTTACTGTATATGCTATAGCTTTTTGGTGCTCCAGGTGAGAGTTGAGTTCCAGGTGGGCATCAAAGGTGGATAAGCAGCCCTGAAAAGGGCTCACAAGCCCTCACAGCAGCCGTATTAGTTCTCCCTGAAAGAGTACATACCATATTTTGTAATTTAGTGGTGGGTGTAAGGGAAGTACATAGGATTCACACTGTAGCGGTGTTACGAAGATATTGAAACAACATTGTGTGAAGAGGTTACTTCAAGAGACTACAGAAAAATGAAATACTTGAGAAATACAATAAGGAGTGAAAGTTAAGAGTACTGAACTAAGTATTCATATGCAGAGCAGGAAATGAAAAGGAAGTTCACATTATGGGTAAAGTATTGTTTCCTTTCCTTTAGTGGTCCTCTAGAAATTAGAGAGGGAAATTACATTGGTGAATATTGTCATAGAAACATTGAGAAAGAGGTGAATATTATAAAGGAATTGTAATGAATTTGTGATTTAGAGTTTGATAAATTTAAGCTTTCACCCAGGCCATTCAAAGTAATTGAACAAAACATCTTTGGAAGGACAAGTTGTCCTAGAACAATTTTTGCAAAGGGGGAAGACAACACATAGAGGGCATCCTGAAAGCTTCAGTGTAGTTTTAAGCTTTAATAGAGACTTTGGGGACAGCTTATACAGAAAGTTTCTTCTAATAAACCAACTATATACATTTGGAGTCATATAGACTTGGTAATATAGGGAATTAATCTGTTTTACAAAGTGCAAATTTAAGGTATTAAAAGTTAGAGAACATCACTGCTGGTGAAACATTGACTTAGAGCTCAGCAAAACCCTCAAGTGCAGCCCAAACCAAATTAAATTGTAATTGAAGAATGTTTAACAAAAAATAAATTAAAATACAACATAGATAATGTTAACTTGCAATTATCTCAATCAATATACTTCTCTCAAGCATTTATTTCCTTTTGAGTTTGACATCACTATTTTAAATGACCCAAATAAATGAGCATAGCACTCTTTCCATGAAAAGCGCGGTTATAGAGTCATAGGCTTTCCATATGTGATTGAAATAAGCATAGTCTTCCATTCTAACTCCAGACATACCTCTGTTATTGTCAGCCACCCCCCTGTTCTAATGCCCCTTTAACTGTTTTATGATGTCCCGTCAGTTACCTCCAGTATGACTGCTACCGCTTAATAAATGTTCTATCAAACGAGTTGACATGTATAAACCTTTGTAAACCTTAAAGCACTATAGGAAAATTACTCAACTGTTCTCATGGATTTGCGCTCTAATGAATATCTATGTTCCCTCCACTGATGCAGACTGGAACCCTCCCATGCTTGTCCATCCTGTGCAGCTCTTGTCCATGACCTCCCATAATTATGCCACATGTCACAACTGATAATCAGGATGTTATGGGGCCACCATATAGCAATGGGCTGGGGGTTAGTCTTGCTTTCACCTGACATTGCAAGGATAACCATAGAGTAGGTGGGTTGTCCACCAGTCTTTCCTAGCTTTCATCACATAACCAGTTTTGAATCATATAATTATTTATATACACCAGTTATTATTATTATTATCTTATTGAGACAGTTAGGTGGCCCAGTAGATAGAATGCTGGATCTAGAGTCAGGAAGACCTAAATTTAAATGTGATCTCAGACATTTTTTAGCTGTGTGACCCTGGATAAGTCACTTAACCTCTGCCTGCCTCAGTTTCCTTAACTGTCAAATGGCGATAGGACAGTTAGATCACACAATGGATAGAGTGCCAGGCCTAGAGTCGAGAAGACTTCTCTTCTTGATTCAAATATAGCCTCAGACACTTACTATCTGTGTGACGCTAGGCAAGTCACTTAACCCTTAGTCCCTCATCTGTAAAATGAATTGGAGAAGGAAATGGCAAACTCTCCAGTATCTTTGACAAGAAAGTCCCAAATGGGATCATGAAGAGTCAGACAAAACTGAAATGAGCAAACAACACTCACAGTGCCTAGTACATGTTTTTTTCCTATATAAATACTATTATATTATATAATGCTGGCTGTTATTAATAATAGTTTCTTATTTGTAATATGCTACAGCTTGTTCAGACTCATTATGTGCCTCTCTATTGCCTTCTAATTGTAATTCATTTTTTATTTTTCACACATTGGCCCTTGTTCTGCAACTATGTAATACCACCACTGGAAAATGGTATTTAAAAGATGGACCTTGATTCTGAGAGAAGCATGAAATTATTAAAGGAGCTTTGGAATTTACCAAAGACAATCCAGTCTTAAGCTTATTTCTAGGCCCAAATGGCTATCCATTTGCATTGTCTGTCTAAGAAAGTGTGAAAGAATGAAGCAATAAGCCTCAGCTAACTGCATGTCATAGGGAAAGGCAGTGGTTCTCAACCTTCCTAATGCCACGACTATTTAATACTCATATGTGGGCATATCTGCATGTGGGCAAACCCGCCTAGTGACAGATAAAGGAGCAGTGTCTCAGTTCCTAAGGCCATCAGAAATATGTATTTTCCAATGGTCTTAGGTGATCCCTGTGACCCCTGTGAAAGGGTCGTTTAATCCCCAAAGGGGTCATAACCCACAGGTTGAGAACCACTGGGGAAATGGATCAAATCTGTGTTTTCATTGAGAGGGAACTCTTAGGAGCAGAAATTTCTACTTATTCAAGTTGGTACCTTCTCTGTAATTTATAATCTTAGAGTTGCCTAGGGTACTGAGTTAAATGACTTGTCTAGAATCACACAGCCAATATATGCTAGAGGCAGGACTTGAATGTGTATCTTCCAGATGCTGAGGCCATCTCTCTGTCCAATACATACCCCACCATGTCTCTCAGCTGTCATAATCTGGAAAACAGGCACTCACATACTTAGTTGCAGAAGATTACATCAGACTCTTGTGAGTGGTTATGAATCTCTTTCAAAAGGTTTTGCAATATTGGAGCAGACTAAAGAAAAACCTAGATTTGGGAAAGTGCTCTAAAAGAACGTGCTACCATTAAGATCCTTATACCATAGACCAAGAGAACCTGTGATGTGAGGGATTAACTGTAAACTCTGAGACAGACAGCTGTACCAACCACTCCCATCCAAAATCTTGAAGTAGAAGGTTGTTTCCTTTAAGACACAGTTCAACCAGACCTTTCCAAATTTCTGTAACTGCTAGTGCTCTCCCTTCCAAACTACTGTGTTCTTAACTACTTTGTTTTTATTTTATTTATTTGGTTATATTTGTTATGTATATTTATAATATGCACTTCTTGTCTCCACTCTTATCCCCACACATGAATATAAGCTTCTTGCAAGTAGGGATGGTTTCATGGCTGTCCTTCATTCTCAAAGAGGACCAAATCAACATCATTATGTTACTATGTTAGAGTCAAGTTACAACAAGTGAACTTATTCCTCAGAACTAGTGGAAGCCCCACTCCAACTCTCGTGGTTTCAGTTGACAATCCCTGGCTACTTTTCTGTGTAATTCTAGCACATACCTAGGCTCTACTTTCTCACTGCTTGCCTCGGGTAAATCTCCTTCTGTTCTACACTTGTGACTGTCACCTGACTCCACCCATACCCTGTAGGGAGGTAGTGATGGTCGGTCACCTAACATGCAATATAACTCTACTATTATGGTGCTCCTTGTAGCAGTAGGACCTGGCTGTCTTTCCATGGTTATTTTCATCCCCATATCTAGAGAATTTTTTAGGAGACTGATAACTAGTAGAATGCTGACATGAAACCGTGTGAAGGCAGAATTAGAGTAAGTTTTAGAGTGGAAAGACATGATTCTTCTCTGACTTCTCTATATACATTCCAGATTCTCTTTGGGATCAATCCCAGGTCTATGGGGAGAGAGAGAGACTTTGCAAGTCACAGGCATATAGGGGAAGCTGGCTCTTCAGCCTGTCCCTGATATCTAGCTTGCCTCCACCATAAGGAGAGTGGAAGGGACAAAAGTGTGGCCATGGGGCAACTTTTATCAAATATAAAGAGCCCCAGAATGAGTGCTGATACTTGCTAATAGTGCTCTCCTCCTGTCCTTCCCTCACCAGATTTCAGGTCTAGCTAATCTACTCAAACTTTTGGGTCTTGCAGCAAGAAGAAGCAACTCTGGTGAGTAGCATGAAGATGGCATTGGTGGCCACTTTGGCAGGTATTACTGGGCTATCCCAGTTCTTGGAGATCAACCCTTATCTGAAGCTATATGCCTTAGACTTTAAGTGGATAATGGCCTTCTCTTCCTTAACCCACCAACTCTTAAAGGCTATGGCTAGTGACTTTCAAGAAGGATATGAAATGATTAGAAGGAAGGCCTTTATTACTAACTGGACAGGCTTCGAGGATGGACTTTCAGTAGTCATCTAAGAACCAGCTTAGTGAGGTTTGGAGAGGCTTATCCACAAAGGGTTGACGACCCCAAGGAAATATAGTCACAGTAACTCATAAAGATGGCTTATAGTATGTGAACAGACTTCAATCTGCTTCGGTGAAGGGAATACCAAAGCTGATGAAACGACAAATATTTGAAATGAAAATATAACCCACAATTGTGTTAAGTTCAAGGTTACCAAGTGCCTGTTGGATATCTTAAGCTAAAATTTTCTACAGACATCTCAAGCTCAACATGTCCAAAACGTATTTCGTTATCTCTTTCCTAAGCTTTCCTCTTTTCCTAGTTTTCTTATAACCATCAGAGGCACCACACGATTTTCCCATTCAGCCATGCTTACAACATCAGTGTAAACCTTAACTCCTCACTTTTACCTACCTTACAAATGAAAACTTCTGCCAAATCTTGTTGGATCTGCCTTCATAACCTCTCAGATAGGTCCTCTCCTCTCCCTCCACCATGAACCTGATGTCAGTGTCCCTCACCTCATACCTGCACTGCAACAATATCCTTTGGCATAGATATATGGATAAAGAAATACACTTTATTTGTGAGATATCTTTGTGTAACTAACACTTGGTGGAAAGGTGTCAGGTGGGTGAAAAGAAGCTAAGGACTACCCTCCACCCTTTAAGGGATGTTTACCAGGAACACCAGTAGTATTTTGTTCTGAACCTATTGTGCCTTTAGAATAGCAATTTTCAGGGGATCATTTAGCTATAATTCTAGTCCAGCATCCCTCTCAAAGGAGAATAAGGTAACCAGCCTTATGGTTTCTTCTGTTTCCCTCAAGGCAAGAATCAGTTTTCCTTGGAGAACAATGGGCAAGATTATGAGATACCCAGCAATGTCTCCCCACAAGACACATTTAGACAATCTTTTAAACATATACGTCTTACAGAGGCACACACAAATAAGTACACAGACACCTCCCATCAGTTCTTTGGTTCTGGTCTTGGGGAGTGAAGTTCCAGGAGAAACCAGAGAAATGTTGAAGAAGGTTTCTACTACTACTACTACTACTACTACTACTACTACTACTACTACTACTACTACTACTACTACTACTGTTGCTACTATTGCTATTACTAATAATAATAACATTTACATAGCAGTTTAAAGTTTGCAAAACATTGTGTGTGAGAGAGAGAGAGAGAGAAAGAGAGAGAGAGAGAGACAGAGAGAGAGAGAGAGAGAGAGAGAGATGGAGTCATTCCATAGAATGTATAAAGGGTCCCCTTAAATGTTGAGGTCCCCTAGGTCAGGGATGGGGAACCTGCAGCCTTGAGGCCACATGTGGCCCTCTAGGCATAGTCCTTTGACTGAATCCAAATTTAACAGAACAAATCCTTTTATTAAAGGGATCAGTTCTGTGAAGTTTGGATTCAGTCAAAGGCGGTGGTGCACTTAAGGACCTAGAGGGCCACATGTGGACTCGAGGACACAAGTTCCCTGTCCCTGCCCTAGATGCTCCTCTTTGCACATGACTAGTTGCATCAAGCATCTAATACTATAGGGCTTCCTCAATGAGCTTCATGACCATTCGTAAGATATAAGCTTTTCAATCCATCGAGGGAAAAATTAAGTTGATGAAGAATGCCTATTCCTAAACTGCCATATAGTTGGAGGGGAAGCCCACTGAGTTCACTCATCTGTACAAATACAGTTAGGCAATGATCTAGGACCAGAGTTGAACAGCAACAAATGAGAAGACTAGATTACAGACAGAATTGAAGAATCAGAGGACTTTCAAGCACATTTTTCAGCACTGATAGTCAGTTGGTCTATCTAATCGATCTAATTTCAAGTCATGGAACACTTCAGATTTTGAATAGTAAAACCTAGAGGTAACCTAAAGGGAAGTAGAGAGCTATGTATTGGATGTAAGTAGGCTGCAATATATAATCAATGATAAACACACAAAAAATGACATAAAATATATCCCAAAGTATGAACAGGGAAAAAATGGGCCTATTATATGACAAAAAGCACAGAATAACAGGACAACCTGAGGACAACAATGTATCCACTTAATTCAGAAAGACCCAGAGAAAGACTTACAGTACATTAAGTAGATCTCTGGAAGATTTTGGGGGAAGATGGACAAGAATTTTTCAGAATGAGAAGGTAGAGATGTGTTAAAATCTATACCATTTGAGGGTTTACCCACATCAGTGAGATCATTAAGCCATTGAAGCATTAAAGTATATGATTTGTACCTTAGGTCTTTTTTGGTTAATTGATATGCAATTAATATGTATCTGCTAACATCTTGTATTTCTTCTGCTGCTTAAATTATGAGTTTATGAACATGTAACAAGGTGAATGAATTTAATTTACTTCCATTTGAGTCTAACTCAAGAACAACTTGACTTCCAAATCTTTCCAAATCATTCCAAATGAATGCATGTAAATACTACTATTACCAAAATAAAATCTTATGTTACAAAGGCCTTTCTGGGCCCCCGAGCAACTAAAACATCAACTCTGGCAGAACACCCTTTCCTCTGGTACACTTTTTACATGTCTTATCTGATTCTATCACCTTTTACAAATGTAATTCTTCTCACCCTTCCTTTCAAAGTGCTCAGCTTTTAAATTCATCTTTCTCTTCTGCCTCCCTCTGCTCAACTTACTCCTTTCATTTAAGTCCAATTGGCTTCTCTATTGCCTTGGTTACTACTTCTACTGGAAAATTTTACCTCTCATCATCTATTCTCGGAATAACTCCATACTTTATTTTCCAAAAATAAATTTCTTCTTCTTCTTTAAAGATTACCCCATCACCTGATTGTCCAAAGAACCTAACTCTTATTCCCTTCTAAATGCATCTTTTTCCTCTACCTTCAAATGAAAGCAGAGAAAGCATACCTCAGTCTTCAAGAAAAAATAAACTTCATAAAAAGCATATGCATTCATCCCTCCCTTGTTCTCTGAAATCAAAAATTGTCACTTACGTGTTCAGCTTGGCTCAATTGCTAAAATAATCTTCACATGCTATTTTCATCATGTCATTCTCTGACCTTTATTGCTGCTTTTAACAAATCAACACTCAACAGCCTATCATTCAACATCCTCACCCCTTAACACCAATTGAATTTCTCATTACTGCATTATAACCAGATCTTATTTGACAGTTAAGTTAATCTACCTGCTGCCTCTGGCTTACAACTTCCTTTTTCTCACCTCCACCCTTATGCACAGTCATAGCTATTTTCCTAAAATGAACTCTTACCTCATTCAGGGCCTCCATTAAGAGCCTTTTTTGTAATTCCTACACACTTCTATAATGTTCTGTATTGTAGTTAAATTTAATTTAAAGTCCCTCTCAAATAGAATGACCTCTCTTCTTCCATTTTCTTGTCTAAAACCTGGTTAGACTGCAAGGCGTAGCTCCAGCCTCACCTCATACAATTGGTCACAGGCCGTGAAGGAGCTTAAAAAAGAGTTTGAAAATCACATAAGAGAAGTAAAGGAAAAATTGGGAAGAGAAATGACAGTGATGCAAGAAAGTCGTGAAAAGCAGATCAACAGTTTGCTAAAGGAGATCCAAAAAATACTGAATAAAATAACACTTTAACAAATAAACTAATTCAACTGGCAAAAGAGCTCCAGAAAGCCAATGAAGAAAAGAATGTCTTAAAAAAGCATAATTGGCCAAATGGAAAAGGAAGCTCAAAAACTCACTGAAGAAAATAATTCCTTCAAAATTAGAGTGGAGCAAATGGAAGCTAATGACTTTATGAGAAATAAAGATACTATAAAACAGATCCAAAAGAATTAAAAAATAGAAGACTATTTGAAAAATCTCATTGGAAAATAGATTCAGGAGAGATAATGTTAAAAGTATTTGACTACCTGAAAACCATGATCAAAAAAAGAACCTAGATATCATTTTTCAAGAAATTATCAAGGAAAACTGCTCTAATATTCTAGAACCAGAGTAAAAGAGAAATTGAAAGAATCCATCTACTGTCTCTTGAAAAAGATCCCCAAAAGAAAACTCCTAGGAATATCATAGCCAAATTCCAGAGTTTCCAGGTCAAGGAGAAAATATTACAAGCAGTCAGGAAGAAACAATTCCAGTATTGCAGAAATACAATCAAGATAACATAAGATCTAGCAGCTTTTACATTAAGGAATCAAAGGACTTGGAATATGGTGTTCCAGAGGTCAAAGGATTTAGGTTAAAAACCAAGAATCACCTACCCAGAAAAACTGAGTATAATATTCCAGGGGAAAATATGGATATTCAATGAAATAGAGGACTTTCAAGCATTCTTGATGAAAAGACCCAAGCTGAACAGAAAATTAAGAGGTGAGAGAGGAATATATTGGGAGAAGGAGAAAGGGAGAAATAAAGTAACAAATTATCTCACATAAAAGAGGCAAGAGAAAGCTGTTACAATGGAGAAGAGCAGGGAGGTGAAAGGGAATGAGTCAACCTTATTCTCATTGGACCTGGCTAAAAGAGGGAATAACATACACAGTCAACTGGGAGTCTTACTCTACAGGAAAGTAGGGGGGAAGGTGATAAGGTGGGGGAAATAGAAGGGAGGACAGATTGGGGGAGGGGCTAGTCAATAGCAAACACTTTTGAAAAGGGAGAGGGTCAAAGGAGAAAATAGAATGAATGGGGGGCAGGATAGGATGGAGGGAAATATAGTTAGTCTTTCACAATATGACTACTATGGAAATGTTTTGCATAATTGCACATGTATAGTCTACGTTCAATTGCTTGTCTTCTCAGTGAGGGTGGGTGAGGAGGGAAGAAGAGAGAGAGTCTGGAACTCAAGGTTTTAAAAACAAATGTTAAAAAATTGCTTTTACTTGCAACCAGGAAATAAGATATACAGGCAATGGAGTATAGAAATCCATCTTGCCCTACAAGAAGGTAAAGGGGAAGGGGCTAAGAAGGGGATAGGGAAATTAAGAAGGGGATGGGGAGATATAAGAAAGGGCAGACTGGGGGAGGGGGTAATCAATATACTTGTCATATTGGGATAGGGGAGAGACAGGGAGAGAATTTGGAACTCAAAATCTTGTGGAAATGAATGTTGAAAACTAAAAATAAATAAATTCTAAATTCTTACCAAAAAAAGATATTAAGTTTCAGAGGCAGGATTTGAATTCAAATCCTTTGACTCCAGAGTATGCCTTCTTTCCTACCCCCTCCCCAAATTTTTAAATGAGGAAACTGAGACCCAGAAATAAGTGACTTACCCAAAGCCCATAAGTGGCAAAACCAAGTTGCAAAATTGCAAACCCAAGCAAGCCACTGAACTTCAAATACAATGCTCTTTTGCCACTATACTTGATTTTTTTTCACCCAGTAGATAATATTTGTAAAGTATTTAGTACTGTGATAGCCTGGCAATAGTAGAAGCTAAATAAATGCTTCCCTCCCCCCCCCTTCCTCTTTTTTCTATATTCCACTTGTAGGAGAAAAGTACAAATCACAAGGAAACAAGCCGATAAAAGAAATTTAAGAAAAAATAAAAGTCCAGGAAATGTTCTAGATTCAGTATATTCCAGCATCTCCCATGCATATCATCCATTGAACAATGCAATGAGAACCAGTATTGAGAATAACAATCTGCTAATGAAACATTTCATAACCTCTACTCATAAGAGAAAAATTCAATTGTGTTCACTAAAGCAGAGAAATTAAATCATGCCATTTAGAAAGGTTTAACACTAAAGACTTAAACAATTGTTTCCTCTCAGCTAAGCAGGTCACCCGATTCAATAAACATTTGGGGTAACCAAGATTTTATTACACTGTAATAACTATCTGAAGGAAGAAGATATATGTGAGCAACACATGCTAAAGATAGACATATCTTTTTTATTTCTTTTTTATTGATGTGCTTGTTTACTTTTAGTTTACAAGATTCAGTTCCACAATCCCTTGAGTTTGAAATTTTCTCCTCTCCCCTCTCATGGCAGCTTGTAATCAAGTATAGTACCTGCAAATACTTTCACATTGGACATTAGTCTGGTTGTAGAGAAGGGTTGTAATCCATGGAATGAACAATGGGAAAGAGGAAACAAAACCAAA
>CM053595.1:194223951-194266824 GCA_028646575.1 Pseudocheirus occidentalis | reverse complement strand
AATCCAATAAACATTTATTGAGCACCTACCATATGTCAGGCACCAAGCAAAAGGTTGGGAATATAATTAAGAAAAAGAAAGAGAAGTGCTCGCCCTCAAGACAATCTAATAGGTGAAGACAATACACAAAAAAAGAGGCAGGAAGGTAGAGTTGGGGGAGACTTTGTTCTGTGGAGTTGAAAGCAGGCCGAGTATCAGATGCAAAATGGAAGGAGCTGAAAAGACCTTATCTTCTTGTTGTTTGCATCCCCCATAGCACATGACTTTGGACATGATAGATACTCCACACATACATGCTGAACTGAATGCAATCCACTAGCTTATTTTTCTAAGTTAACCAGGTTGAGCAATAAAAGAGATGCCTGGGTTCACTTTCAGTGTCAGTACAAGAGCATTTTTTTTAATCCACTAAAATTCAGATCTAAGCCTGTCAGGGTAAAAGAAAAATTAGAATGAACAATCGGTGTGGAGGGAGAGGAAGGATCAAGTTAAGGTTTATTTCCCCAGGACCTAATCCCAGTAATGTTCAGAGACTGGAATTCAGCTGGGAATAAAGTTGCAATTTCTGAATTAGACTTTAGTCTTTCAATTCAAAACAGAGAAACAAAAAACTCCAGGTCAGTTTTCTTCCCTTCATAGAAATGGAATGAATGTACATGAAACGAATGCCTAAAAATCCAACAAATGTTTGAGCAGCTTCCTTATGGAGGAAATGAGAAATGCCTCTGTTGAGCTGAATGTGCAGTGTTGATATTTTAAGTGGGTTTTTTTTTTATTGAATTTAAGGAGAACATCTGACTTTGATTGTGGGCATCGGGAGACTCCAGGGAAAGGTTAAACTGGAAGATGTCACCAAGGGGCAGGAAGTGAAGGAAACAAAGATACATTTAGAATCAAGACAGCTGTCACTATTGAGACTAACAGCATGAACATTACAGAAATGCAGGGAAGCACTATTTTTACTTGGAAAAAATAATAAGTCATTTGTAATCATTTCCTGAAGGAGGGTGCGAAGCAAGGACACCAGAGCTGTTGGAAAAGCCGTTAAGCAATTTCCTGGAGGAAACTGAAAATGAGCAAAAAATGAACTCCAGAGACACCCTTCAGGCTCTATCAGGAGTCACCACTTCACATGTGAAGTTCTCTCCTGGAACTGAGGAGACTTGGTGAAATGTTGGAGGTGGTAGTTTGTGTAACTAAAGGCCTGTACACACTGACGTGCTGGTAAATGTTCAACAACAAGAAAAATGTATGCAGGACACATGTTCGAGTTTAATGTGTGTCATTACTATTGTCTCCATCACTTTCTTAAGTCTGGACAGCCAATAAAACAATCAAGTCCTGATTTGTTGTGTTTGCCTGTATCTGACATATATGCTCATAGTAGACATTTGATAATCATCTTGCAAGCCAGTTCAAACTGGCTCCAGAACAACTCTGACTACAAATCACTGAGAGAAAGAGTTGGCCTCGTGTCTAGATTGCTTCCTTGGGCCTGACTGATTACAATAGAGTGGCACCCTGCTATGCACTCATGCACTAGCATTCCTGGTGAAATTTTTCTTTGGCTGAACCTGCAACTGCACATTTTTTTAAATATAAAGTGATAAACCTAGAAGAATTTTACATCCATCAGGTTGATTATTATTAAAGCCTACTTCAATATGCTAGAGGATTTGTTATCTCAATATAGACCTTCCCTCCAACAATGCAGATCTCAACCCATTTGTGCTTGCCCATTCTGTGAGATTCTCATCCATAACCTCCCATACATTTTCTACGGGTGAGCCCAATGTGTCATCCATACATAACAATATGCTTCTATATTTCATTATCTCAAGTGTTCAATTTTCATCCATGTGTGATTTGACCCATACAAGTTATAGATGCCCTGATGCTTTAATAATTGGTTCTGAGGAATTGCTGTGACAAAAAAAAAAATCACAACCTTCTAAATTTAGCTTAGATTCATCCTTTGAAGCCAAAGACACATAGTCAACAACTGGACTTATTCAGATAGGACCTAACAAAATTTATCTTCCACTAGAATAGCCTTCAAGAACCCAAGGTTATCTCTACACGAAGACAAGGCATCAGAAGAGGATTATCATAGAGGCAGTCACATTTCACTGCCATTTCAGCTATTAACAGAAAGTCATATAATCAATTTTATCATTGATCATCAAAAACAGTGATCACAAATAAAATAAATACATAGGCTTCCCAATTCCTAATACTGCTAGTAGTTCTGCTACTGTAACAAACTCTCTTATCTTAGAGAACTCTGTTTCCCCCATTATCATGTGATATTATTTATAAAATCAGAGAGAATTAGATAGAATGTGATAGAATTATCACAGCCTCTTTCAAATCCAATATTTCTATGGCTGTGTCAACTAGGGGAAAAAATTGAGTTATGCTCAGAGAACATGGCAATTTAGGTTAAGTATATACCTTTTCCCCATATTAGTTTTTATTTTACTTATACACAATGAGAACCCTATATGGAACCAGGATTCCCTAGAATATAAGGTGCTTTCAACAAGTAAAGATTATGGAATGAAAGTTTGGATTCTGTCACCAGGAAGCCCTCAAGAGCAGAGGCGTCAAACACCTTAAGTGAAGCCCTGGCCAGGTTAAAATGTAATTGGGAAATACGTAACAGCATAAATAAATAATAGAACAAAATATTAAGATATGATTTTCTAAGGAAATATGTGGTCTACAGGAATCATTATGTATGGATTAGTTGTCCCTCTTTCTATTTGTGTTTGACACAACAGCATATGGTGGTTGGTTACTCAATCAGCATTGCCTTCCCACTGCTATGGCACTAATACTCAGTTTCTTTTTATCTGAGCATGATTCATTCACTGTCTGGCTCATGTCCCTACCTACTTAGCCATGACTCTTCCCACCACAGCAATCAAGCCTCTGAAAAAAGCTTATTGTTAGTAAATAGTTAGGTGTAAGCTTAACAAAACATAAGCAATAGACCTATGCATCACTGAAGCAGAATTACATTCCCTCCACAGCCCTCAGGAAGGAAGCTTATTCTTGTTTGCTCATCCTAAAGTGTGAAGGAAACAAAACGTTTATGTGCTTAACGCAAAGCTCCTCACTCTTCATGGGCAAAGGAAGGGGTAGTTTAGTCACTCACAAAGGTCAGTACTGACCAGAAGCTCACGTTCTTCCCCTTGGGCTCCAATGGCAGCTGCAGAAATCTCCATCCCGCCCCCCTTAGCAAAGCTGGGTAGGTATTCTCTTATTGGCCCGACTGAATGGGAACCCCCTCGCCCTACGCTGACCTCTGGCTAAATCAGGGTCCAGCTTGCCTGTGAGTATCACTGCAGCTATTAAAGGGACTCTTTACTGCCCTTCACCTGCTCCTGAGGGGAAAGGTAACTACAACTGCTCTCTTTCTCAAGCTCTATAACCATCACCTTCAAAAGGACACACCTATGTGTTTCTCTCTGCATGTGCACCAAAACAGGAAGTTACTCTCAGAACTCAAGTGCCTTTTGTCCAAAGTCTTCTGGGAAATGTACTTGATGGGGGGGAGGGGGAGGATGCCCATAAGTCCCAGAAACAGGTTCATTTTCACATATACCTACTTTTGTATTTCTTTCACATGTCCTTAACAAGCCTATAAATCCTGGTTGTATTACTATTTATTGTTATCAAGCAACCTATGGGATATTAAAGCTGGAAAGGATCTCAGCAATCCATTGAGTCTAATTCTCTCGTTTTAGAGATAAGGAAAGTGAGACTGGGAGAGGTTAATGTAGCTAGTTATCAGTAGAGGTGAAATTAGAATCCAGGTCTCCTGATTTCCTAACCAGGTTTCTTTCTACCTCAAAAGTTGCCCTTCAAGTCCAGAGTGGTTGCTGCTAATAGTTATGAAAGGGTTATCCAATTCAATAATTCAACAAATGCCTACTATGTGCAAGGCAATGTTCATAGAAATAAAAACAAAAATAATCCCAGCCCTCAAGCAGTTTATTAGGGGGTAGGGAGATGAGAGGGGTAGAGTTTGTAGAGAGAGAAGAAAGAATGTAAGATAATATATCCCAGCCCTCAAGCCATTCTCTCAGCTAAGAGAAAAAGAGGCCAAAGGAGTAAGTAGAGATGAACCCCACAAAATGTAGTGCCACAGATTGTATATATATGTGTATAAGCATGTATATGTAGCTATGTACATGTGTATATGGGCATGTATACATATATGTACATGTATATATGTATATAAAGCATAGCCACATAGTTATGCCTTAGGAGCTAACTAAAGTGTCATCATGACAGGAAATAGGTTGTCTGTATCTGTCCTGAAGTAGGAAGAGGGAAAAGAAGGCCCCTCCATCACATATCACTCAAGGGAGTACTCCACCTGGATTATGTACTTTTAATACTCAACTCAGGGATTCTTTACCCTTTTTGTATCATGGACCCCTTTGGCTAAACCTCACAGACCCCTTCTGAGAATATTTTTTTATTCAAAATAATTAAATTTCAGTTTGAGGTTAATAAAAATAAAGATGTCATTTTTCCTACTCCAAATTAGTGTGCTCCCTGAAATCAATTCACAGACTTTAGATTAATAACCCATGATTCAATTATTAAAATAGTTGTAAATGGATTGTATAGAGTGTCTGTTGCATTTTTCAAAAAAAAATTGACCCTACTAGACTAGCCAGTTTTAGGATTCAGCTGATGGTGGTGACCCCTGAGCTATGCTTTGAAGCATATTCAATCAGTCAGAGGTGAGAAGGAAGTGAGACCCAGACACAAGGGACCACATAGGGCTACATGTGTTATTGGCTTGAGGTCGAACTGTTACATTCCATTACAGAAATCTGGAGATGCGAAACCTCCTGTAAACTCCACAGGACTCCATTTCAAAGGCTTATTGTGCAAGACTGTGTTAATAGTGAAATTTCCTCTTTTCACCTAGGCCCTAATGCCTCCCGCAGTCATTCTGCTCTTCTCAGAAGTCCCACAATAAAAAGAATGCAAGCACATGCATGCAAGGTGTTTAATAATTATCCATTTAAAGGTCTCTAGAAAAATAGTTGAGTGACCATTTGGGAAACTCTTTAAATGAGTGGCGATTGCAATTTTCACAGATCCCACTCCATGCCTTGGGTTGCTGCTTCTGCATTGGGGGAAATTTGTTTCTACAGCCACTGGGTGTCACTCCAGTCTCATGGAAAGCTCTCTAGTGCCAAACTCAAAATACTACCTTCACTAAAAAGAAGACAGTTTCCTCTCAGCCTCTGTCTACCACAGCAAAATAATGTGGAAACCAGAGACCATCATCACACAGGGCTTGTTCCTGTCACTCTGTATTACTTGTTGCAGTGATTCTGGCAAGACTAAACCTAGTTTTGAATCTCACCTCTCTTAGCTGCAACCTGTGACATTGAACAAATCCCTCCATGTCTCTGGGCCTCAATTTCCCTACTAGGCTCCAAAACCTGTAAGTCACCCTGCATTTCTCAAAAGTCCTTCAGTTCCTTTTTCCATAAAACCAGGGTTGACTTAGATTGTAAAGGCCCTTCCAAGTTTAACATTCTATAGGGTTTTGGGGGGTTTTTTTGAGCCCAGATGTCAGTAACGCCATTCTTTTTCTTACTTTTTGTGAACAGATAGGCATTCTTGACCAGCTCTCATTTAGAAAGACAGAATGAGGTGTGTGAATGAGCTAACTAAGAGACTGCTCTGATGTCTGGAACAGGAAGCCAGCCTCGCAGAAAACACACACCCAGCTGGTATACCACACGGACTTTTAGCAATATGAAGGAATCAGTCTAGTTTTTGCAAAGCGCCATCTGGATACCCATTTGGAGCCTAAAGAAAATGTCATATCCTCCATGCGGCCCACCTGATCCCCCCAAACAGAAGTGATCCCCCTTTCCTGTGAATGCTGCTAGCTCTTTGTAGCTTTCCTCTACTTTTATACTCCATTCTATATTATAGTTGTACATAGTATCCCACAAGTCTTAGTGCTGTTTTAAACTTTGATAGCTTTAATTACTTTAAGCTGCTCTAAGACTTTTGGGACACTACATTTACATATGTATACGTTTTATTTCTCCCCTAAACAATTTGAGAATAGGGACCTCTTTCATTTCAATTTAATTCAACAGGATTTTAAGTAGCACCTACTATATACTATACTATGTTGCAGGCACACGAAAAAGCAACAATAAATATTATTCCATGGAGTTTTTAGCTGTCTTGTATTGCAATGCTCAAAAGTATATGCAAAAAGACTGCTATAAAAAAGTACTTGAAGTTGACACATCAAAATCAGTTGCAGAGGATGAAAAGGTCAGGAAATTCTATGAACTTAGGTTGAATTGCCTTTGGGAAATTATAAAATCCTTCTGATTCAAGCTTTTTCCTGAACAATGGCCTGTCCTTTTTAACATCAATATTCTCCTAGTGTCCATATGTGGCATAAAGTCAGAGAACACTACAGTCTTCAAAGAAGTGAAATTAAAGATTATCCAAAGGACAAGAGAAAAGCATATGGGAGACATGAGCAGATGGTAACACATTGCAAGCAAGGAATTATGAAAGAGAAACGATGTAAAGGGTATCATCAAAGAAACGTTAAAGTCAAAAAGAGGATCTGGTCTTAAGGCAAGAGCAAGGGATGACTGATGAACAATCTGCTGGCTTCAGCGTTATCCTTCCAATGTCGAAAGAAATTGAGGAAGGTAGACTTCCTGTGACAATGTCATGAGAGGACATGGACAACAGAAGCACAGGATGGGCAGGCATGAATAGGTTTCAATCTGCATGGTTGGAAGGAATGTCCACAGAATCATTTGAGCATGTCACTTTCATCATGAGATTATTGACATAATATTAAAATACTAGAGTCTGTGAAAGAAGAGGCAGTGTTGCACTACAGGCCCATATTTCAGGAAATATATATATTTTCAAGGATAAAATATGGTCTATTATTAGCTCAATAGTAATTTTGCAGAATCTGATAATACCAGGCTATTTTTTTAAAGAAATAACAAGATTATATTCAGTTCTAACAATGTATTCTTCTCCCTCCTTACATACATAGCTCTAACAGCCCAAACTGGGGATTTTTTTAAGTGCTACATAATATGGACTTAATATTCCTTTGTATTAAATCTGATTCATGAGGAAGATAACACATATGCTCCAAGAGATAGAGATATCATTCTCTCTTCTCTCTTCTGTGTTTCTACAGTCAGTGTGCTTCCACCACCTTTCCTCACTCTCCTCTTAACTCTTTGCAGTCTGTTTCCTATTTCATCATTTGACTAAAGGTTATCATTGATTGCTGAATTGCCAGATCGAATGGCATGTGCTCAGTCCTCGTCTTTCTTGACCTCTCTGCAGTCTTTGACACTGTCAGTCACCTTCTCGATACTCCCTTCTTTCTAGGTTTTCATGACACTGCTTTCTCTCCTGGTACTCCTGTTTCCTGCCGCCTATTCCTTCTCAATCTTCTTTGCTGGATCTTCATCCAGATCATGATCAATAATCATTAGTGTCCCGTAAGGCATTGTCCTGGGCCCTCTTCTCTTTCCCCTCTATACTGTTTCACTTGGTGTTCTCATTAGCTCCCATGGATTCAACTACTGTGTCTATGCAGATGGTTCTCATATCTATTTGTCTAGCCCTAATCTGTCTCCTGACTTCTGGTCTTGCATCTCCAACTCCCTATTGGACATCTAGAACTGATTGTTGTGTGGATATCTTAAATACAACATCCACAAACTGAACTCATTACATTTTCCCCAAAACCTTTCAGTCTTCCTAACTTTCCTATTACTGATACCTGATGATGAGCCATCAGGTTAAAGGTACCACCATCATCTCAGGTACCCAGGCTCACAACCCAAGATCATCCTTGATTCTTTGCCTTCTCTCACCTCCCATTAGTTGCCTAGTCCTTTGTAACAAACATCTCTCTTACAAGCTTTCTTCTCTCCTCTGACACTGCCACCATCCTGGAGAAGGACCTCATTGCCACTCCCCAGACTACTACAATAACCTCCTAGTTGGTACCCTGCCTCAAATCTTTCCCAACTCCAGTCCATCTGCCATTGAGCTATCAAGCTGATCTGTCTAAAGCAAAAGTCCAACCATGCCATTCCTGTATTCAATCAACTCCAGTATCTCCCTATTGTCTCTGAGATCAAATACAAAATCCTCTGTCTTTTAAAGGTGGCCATAACCTAGCCCCTTCCTATCTTCCTAATCTTCTTATATCTTCTGCCACCCCACCCTCCTTCAGGTACTCTGCTGTCCAGTGACAATAGCCTCCTTGTTGCTGTTCCTTGAAAATGATATTCCATCAGCTAACTCTGGGCATTTTCAATGTCTCTCCCCCATGTCTCAAACTCTCTCCTTCCTCATCTCAGCCTCTCAGCTTCCCCGGCTTCCTTCAAGTTTCATTTAAAGTCCTACCTTGTACAAGCAGCCTTTCTCAGTCCTCCTTAATTGTACTGCCTTCCGTCTGAGATTATCTCCCATTTGCTTTGAATTTATCTTGTTTGTATATAGTAATTTACATGCTGTCTTCACCATTAAGCTATGGGACAGGGACTACTGGTTTCTTTCTTTGTATCTTCAGTGCTTTAGCACAGTACCTGGCACATTTGTTGTTGTTCAGTCATGTCTGACTCTTCATGATTCCATGGACCATAGCACGCCAATATTCTACATGAATTTTCTTGGCAAAGATACTGGAGTAGTTTGCCATTTCCTTCTCCAGCAGATTAAGGCATACCAAGGTTAAGTAACTTGTCCAGGGTCACACATCTGAAGCCAGATGCTCTATGCACTGAACCACCTAACTACCTCCATGCTGTCAGACAGTAGGTGCTTAATAGTAGGTGCCTGACTCCGTAAAAGTTTCTACATGATAAGAATTAATGCTCAAATTTACCTAAGGATAGGAATGAATGTTAATGAAAACTAAGAGAGTTCTCTTTTTTTCTGTGTGGACAACTCAAGATTTAGAGTCAAAGGACCAAGATTAAAATCCAAGTTTTAGTACCTGTATGCCCTTAGACAAATCAATTAACCTCTAATTAGGGAGCTAAACTAAATGGCCTTCCACCTCCAGAGCTAGAATTCTAAGGATAGCATGTAATCCTGCCAGTTTCAAATCCTCTGAGTATCTTCCATATCATTCTGAAGTTTCTGTGCTTCAAATCTACTCCCTTAATTCCACCTTTCATCTCCTGTGACAGTACTGCATATAGTCTACTTCCTTCTTCTGTGTATATACCAGGCCAATCATTGTACTCATCTATAAAGTAATTTACATTTTTCATTGATTTTATTGATTATAATACGTCATAGCAATTATAGAGAAAATAATATGTTTCTTCTCTGAAGGTATATATCTCAAACCAAAGGAATGGGAGCAACAATAAGGTTCATAAGTAGGGTTTATGGTTCATAACAAGGCAGTTAAGTGGCACAGTAGATAGAATACCAGCCCTGGAGTCAGAAGGACATGAGTTCAAATCCAGCTTCAGACACTTACTAGATGTGTGACCCTGGACAAGTCACTTAACTCAATTGTCTAGGAAGGAAGGAAGGAAGGAAGGAAGGAAGGAAGGAAGGAAGGAAGGAAGGAAGGAAGGAAGGAAGGAAGGAATTACTGAGTCCCAAATTGCTACAATTGTAAACTTAAGATTCTGTCTCCTGACTATTCCTGTCCTCTCTCATCACAGGGATTTGTGGAATTTGTTGAGAACCTACCCTCAAATGCAGAGTTAGAATTATAGTAGGGCAATCAGGGCTTTCCACAGGGAACCAAATGTCAAAGGCACCTGAGTTTAGAAGGACCTAAAAGCAACTGTAATCCTCTGACAGATTAAACAATGGAACTTACTACCTAATTAGTGAAAATAATTCATTAAAATAGGAACTTATAAGATGGCTCCCCATCTTCCCCTGAATCCTCCGATACTGCGTACTTAAAGCAGTATCCCTAGTAGACACATTGTTTGGGTTCTCTGCTTCTCTATCACAACCCACCCCCTCGATTGAGAACGTACTTCATTCTGCTTGCCCCAGGTGTGATTATTTCCTGTTTTGGCTCTGCCAAAATAATAAAAGCTATCACTTTTTTGTGTTCTAGAACCTCCATAGGATGTCTGAAAGATGGGGAGAAAATTTGTAACTCAAAATCTTGTGGAAATGAATGATGTAAACAAGAAAACAAATAAATTAAACTAAAAAAATAAGAATAAATTGGTACAGAATAAGTTAAAACATAGTATTCATTTTGATTATATGATTGTCTCCATAGTATCATATTCCAACCTGTTTTTTCAATGGATCCATGAATCCATATATTCACCACGCATTTTCATTTTATTGCTATATATTTTTCTAATGGGTATCTACCAACAATCCTATATCTATCATGTTGGGGGTGGGCAAGAGCTTTATGAAACTGTTTGACGTTTAAACAGGGTTCTTCTAACAAAGGCATGTCATGCTATCATAAGAATAGTGTCAGGAGTGATAAAACTCATAATACTTCCAGCCCAGCCTTCGAAGTCATCATCCAGGGAAGCAACTCCTGTAGAGAAAGGTCCAGACATTTCCATGAACTGTCACCTCCGGAGCAGAAAGCCATACTCACTGAAGCAGCAAGGTACCCTGAAAGAAAGACATGATGGAGCACATGCCAGGAGAGTTAAACCTCTACCATTTCCATCCTTAAGAGATAGCATAAGACCAGAAATCCAAGACTCTTGGGCATGGTGGTACCTCCCAGACTACCAGTCCACATTCCAGCCCAGGTTCTATTGTCATTATCCCAGGAAGCAACCTCTATGGAGATGTGACCTGGAAACTGCTTCTAAGGTTAGTGTACCCCACCTCCTCAGAGACTCAGCCACTGAAGACCCAGAAAAGAAAGTTCCTTCCACCAGCATCCTTGGCAATGTCAAGTGGTTCCACATCAAAGACAGATGTGATTTTATGAGCAAAAATGACATTAAAATAATATGCATTGCCATCTGTTCTGCTTCTGTTCTGTAAAGACCATGGAATCTTCCCATCTGACTTTCAGCTGTATCTCTTATTGTGTTGTTTCCATCATTAGAATATGAGCTCCTTGAGAACAAGAACTGTACTGCTTTTCTATTTACATACACATCACTTAGCACAGCGTTTTGCATGTAATAAGCATTTGATAATTTTTATTCATCCATTCAATGAGTTGAATGAAGTTGTCAAGGAAATCTAAGATTAAAAAGTGGATTTTCTTCAAGCTAAACTGGAGAAAAGAGGAGGATCAAAGTTAAGACTAGGCCCATTGTTCAAAGCAGATGGGATAATGGTAACTAAAGATCAAGAAGATGGCTGCTCAGGCCCTATTTTGTTTCTGTTCTCTCCTGCAAGGAGAATGATCTTTGGAACAGAAAAGACAGAGTGAAAACAGCTGAGGAGGCATTCGAGAACTTCTAGCTGTCCTTGAGGAATTCAAGTTATGGGATCCAGGTGTACCTTTCCTTTTGTATCTTAAGGACTGGTCAACATGATTGCTGAGGTTCAGTCAGTAATGTCCAAGACAAGATAGAGAACAAGGGAAACACTCATGGGTATGCCAGAGTCAGCCTTGGAACAGCAATTACACCTCAGCAATCAGCAAACATTACAAACCAGAGCTTGATTTATTTTTTTTGTTGATTTTCTAAACTTATTAAATAAAATAAACATAGATCATTATTAAACTAATTAATTAATTATTAAATTAATTAAATAAATAATATATTAAATTAATTAAAATAATTAATAAATCATTATTAAATAAAATAAACATAGATCATTTATTTTTTTGTTGATTTTCTAAACTTAATAAAATAAAATAAACATAGATCATTAAGCTTTAAAAGGGTTATTGTTTGTTCTTCATTCTTGAAGAGGACAATGATATCATGGCGGTGATGCCATGACAAGCAAGTGAACTGGATTTAAGTGAGGGAGGGCTGTGTGAAGTTACCAGTCTCACTTTCTCCTCCAGAGTCATCTGGGTCCAGTATACATCAGGATGACTGGAGGTAGCCCCATATGCTAAGCCTTAAAAAAAAAATATCAGTGTGAATATATATTTTCTCAGAGAATCTGGTTGTTAAACATTTATTAGCCTATCCCTATTGCCCTATAAACTCTATAAACCTTGCTTGAGCTCAGAAAGAGGACAGTAGGAGGCTCAGGGAATGAAGTCATCACCAGAATGGAGGCCTGGTGAGTGTAAGCTAAGAATGATGATGATAGTGGTGGTGATGATGATGATGGTGGCAATAGCAATGACAATAGTAATAATAACTAGTATTTATGTAGCTCTTTAAGGCTTGCAAAGTATGTTACACCTGTTATCTCATTTGAACCTCACAACACCCCTGAAAAAACTATAAAATTGCAGATGGGTTAGTGCTGCTCCAGTTCTAAAGAAAAAAAAAAAGAAGGAAATCAGCAAGCTGTAGGCCATTAGGCTGTCTTGGATTCCTGGTAAAATCCTCTAACATATTATTAAAGAGACAGTTAGCGAATATCCAGAAAATGAATCGTACCAGACTGACCTTAATCCCTTTTCTACTATGCTACTCAAGTAGCAAAATGAGAGAACGCTTCAGAGTTTAGCTAGATTTTATCAAGTATTTGAGAGAGTATCTCATGCTCTTCTTGTGGAGAAGTTGGAGAGATGAGAACCAGAAAATAGTACAACAAGAATATATTCAGAATTGGCTGAATAGTGGGACCCAAAAAGTAGTCACTGATAATTTGTTGTCACCTTGGAAGCAAATGTCCAATGGAATCTCAGATTCCGTGTTTTGTCATGCGCTATTGGACATTTTTATCAATGACTTAGATAAAAGCATGTCTCTTGTTCATCAGAGAAATGTTATAAATTGGGAGGAATAAGCAGCATATTGGATGTCAGAGGCAGAATTTCAAAGATTTTTTACGAGAACACTGGATTAGATGTAGTAACATAAATTTTAGTAGGAATAAATATGAAGTCTTACACATGGATTTATAAAGAATGCATAGTTAGGAGACTGAAAAAAATCTGGATACTTTGATGCAGTTCAAACTCAATATGAATCAACAGTATGATTTGGAAGCCAAAAATTAGCACTAAGCACAGTTTTTAGAGATATGGAGGTGATAGTCCCATTGTACTCTGCCCTGATCAAAAAACACCTGGAGAATACTGTTGCCTTATGGGTACTTCATTTGGGGAAGGACTTGGATAAGGTGAAGAATATCCAGTACAGTGCTATCAGAAAGAAGAGCCTCAAATCCATGCCACATGAGAATTGGCTAAAAGGCTGGGAGAAAAGGAGACTACAGGACAAACTGAGGGTAGGAGCACAATAGATGTCTTCAGATAACTGAAAGGTTGTCATGAGGAAGAGAGATTAGATTTGTTCTACTTAACCCCAGAGAGCAGAACTCCATGGAAGTTGCAAAAACCAAATTTAAACTTAATATAAGACAAAATTTCCTAACAGAGCTATATAAAAGTGGAATGCATCAGGAGGTCATGAGTTTTCCCTTTCTAGGAGAGGTCAAACAAAAGCTAGAAGATCACTTTTAAGTTGTAATATGGTGGGGATTCTTTTTTCGGTATCAGATAGACTCAAAGACTATTAAAGTACTTTCTAACCCTGAAATTCTGCAATTCCAAGTTGAAATCATTGGGAAACATTTCTCTACACCATGATGTTTGGAGAGTTGGCTTCCCAAGCTACTATGAGCCATGTATCACTCATTCTTGCCTTCACACACTACCCATGCTACTCATCTTCCTTCAATGCCTTCTCCCATCTTTTCTGCCTATGACAAACCTACTATCCTGCAAGGCTAAGTTCAAGTCCCATTTGGAGGATTTCCTTGACTACATAAGCCTGACTGATCTCCCCCTTCTCCCATACCACAAATTGTCTTTTTAACACCCATTTTGGTGCTGGAAGTTTTATGCCATTCATGTCTTTAAGTCTTGTCTTCCAGGTAAAACCATAATTTCCTGGACCAGAGGGGACAATCTCAAACTTCTATAGCCTTAGAAAGCATTTAGAATAATCCTGGACACATAGTAAGTGCTTGTGGTTGAACTGAATTGGACTAGCTGCCTCACATGACACAAGACATAATGGTAGGATTTTTCCTCTCTAATGGCATTTAATCAAGTTTCTGTCATCCAGAATGATCGTAAGACCTGCAAGATGCAACACTTGGGTAACCTATAAAGTGGGACTGAAGTCTTTACCTTTGTTTAATAGGTAGTATTCTCTAGGCATTGCACTGTGCTGTTGCCAAGGCAACAGAGTTCAGACACAGGAACTGAAAAACCCAGTGTTTTAGTCAAGGCCTGTCAAAGCCTCCTGATATATAATAATGCACACGCAGTCTTGGAAAGAGGATGCAAAGATCAGGATTAAAGTTAACTGGGAATTCTAGGCTTTCTTGTTCTTCCCTCTCCCTCCCTGCTGGTGCCTTCCCTCTGAAATTACCATCCATCTATTCAATATATTTCTTGCATTGCTTGCATATTGTCTAACCCATTAGAATGCTTCCAGAGTAGGGACAGTGTATATAGCTTTCTTTTGTATCTTTGTAGCCTTGCACATAAATAAGTCTTTAATAAATGCTTATTGACGACTGCTTATTGTGGTACAGAACTCCTCTAGATTAAAAGTGGACATCATTTCTGAAGTGAGTAGCCAAGGCGGTGACACCTCTGTGTTCATCATACTCAGCTTCTTCCAAGACAAATTGTAGGCTTTGGGGGCAGGGAGACAGAGGAACAGAAGAGTAGGAAGTTGTTTTAATGACTAAGAAACATTTTCTGCTTAGAAATAATTTCTGCCACTCCCATTCCTCTCATTAGAGATTCTCTGGATAACAATTTCCTCTTTTAAAGTGCAAATATGCTGAGAGGGTTAAACTTACTAGTCATTCACACTAGAAAGCTGATTGCTTTAATAAGAATTTAATAACAGGTGATAGCCACACAGAGGAAATGAGAATTTTGATTGGGAACTGAATGGGGGAAAGGAAGGAAAGGCTAATTTTGAAATATGAGATAGTTTCAAGGGACAACAAGACCAGGGAAGGCTGGGAGGTGGGAGGGCAGGGAGATAAAGCAGAGTTTTGGCATTAGGGAGCCACATAAAGATACTGGGTATTTAAGGAGTTGAGAGAGAAGGGTATCAAAAATTAGAACAGAAGGGGGAGACAGAGAATGCTAAAAACAAACTTTTAAGGCTTTGCCCTTTATACTCAACGACCTTGATAAAAAGGGCCTCTTGGGACACCACTAAAAATCACCTCAGCTTACCTAGGCACACTTTAGACATTGGAAAAATTGTAACAGTGCTTTACTACCTAGGAAAGCAGTGGTAACACCAGAAAAAATATATAATAACAGTACACATAGCAGCATGAACCAAATATTCTATCTTACATGTAGAACATAGACAAGCAAAAAATATATCTAAATTAAGATTAAACGTTAGTAAAGCCATGTAGCACTCTGAGAGAAAAGAGTGCTGAACTTGAAGGCTACAGACCTGGCATCAAATCCTGCTTCTGAGACATACTCTCTGTTCTGTAATCAGAGACTTTGTTTTCTCATCTGTGAAATGGGCATAAGAATACTTGCACCACACTCCTCACAGGGTTGTTGTAGAAAAGATCCTTTGAAAACTACAAAGGACTATATTTTATTATACTAAAACCTTTATTAACTTTTCCACATCCAAAGGTTGAAAAACTGCTTCCAAAGCACAGAAACTATAGATGGTTTAAAAGGAACACAGGTGTTTTTAATTATATGTAAATAAGCAATTAAATCACAACCATATTTTTAAAAAGTTATATTTGTGCTACAAGTCAATGAAAACAACTTAAAAATTCAGTATGGAAAGATTTGTGTCCTGTAATAGCACCACTGAGGATTTCTGATACATCATTTTGTGGCTAAAGGTATTTGCACGTGAAAGGGAAATTTCATGCAAATAAAATTACTTCAGAATAAAAGGCTATACACAAGGTAAAAAAATGGAAAAGCTGATGACAATAAGTTGAACATGCTAGGTATGTATTCAATAATTCAATTCAGTTCAACAGGCAGAGATTGTAACAGAATGGGTTAAGCCTGATCAGTGTTCTAAGAAGCCCTCGGTTAGATGCTGTGGATACAAAGGAAAAAGAAACAGTTCCTGCCCTCAACTAGCTTACAGTCTAAAAAGGGAAGAGCTTCATGACACATATCCAAATAAGTATGATAAAAAGAAGAGACAAAATACTGTAGGGAATTTTTTAAAGGGAGAGAAAATACTTCAGCTCTCACAAGGAATGGGGTGATGAGAGGACAAATGAAGGTTTCTTGGAAGAGGCAGGTGTCTGCGCATGGTCTTGCTGGAAGAAATGGGGGAAGGTGGAGGAGAGGCAGAATAGATTAGTCATCCAGGCTGGCTTGAAGAGAATACATGAAAGGTTCTCAGTTATGTGAAATAAGACTAATAAGTTTTGGTTTGAAGCTGTATGCTGTGACTTCTTCTATAGGGCACTCCCCCCAAATTAAGACATCCAGTCATAAAATACAACTATAAAATACCTAAAGATCTCACTTTTTTTTTTAAAAAAGGATTTAAAACTTGGGAGGGAAAAATACAGCAGTTTAAAAGATAGGGCTATTCAAACAAAATTAATTTGTAGAAATAGTTTCTAGTCCAAAGAACAACTGTTAATCGTTCTCATTGATTTCAATCCCTTAGCACCTTTAAATAGAGAATAGCTATAATACGTTGTCCATATGAGAGCTTAAAGCCCCACGTGGGTAATGTCTTCTTCATCCTCCCACATGGCCTGTGAAAGAGCTGAGCAGAGAATATTATTTTACAAACAGAAAAAAAATTCACATCCATCCAAGCACAGGAGTTGACAGGAGTTGGGGACAAAGCCAGAAAGAATGATCTGGATATATATATAGCAATAACTATAAATTTACAGACATTTTCACTAATTTATAAGAAAAAGAAGATTCTCTGGGTTGGCTGTGGGGATTTGCTTTAGTTTGAGGAGGCTACGGGTGCGTTTTAAATATCCAAGTTTTTCATCCCAAATGTCAATGTCTGTTAAGTTCTATTCGCAGAAGAAGTCAATGTCCTGAAAAAGAAATATCAAAACTTCAACTCAGCTAAAAAATAACGTAAAATTTTTTAAAAAGAAATAAACTCTCTAGAAGGAATCATGTTAGGATTTGATCCCTGGTCCCCGATTCCAAATCCAAAGCATCACAGGCCCCTCTTACATTCAGTAATAAAACTTTTCAAACAAATTTTAAGCTCTCTAATAAGTATTAGGTGATACAGTGGATAGAACACTGGGCCAGGAGTCAAGAAGACCTGAGTTCCAAACTAACCTCAGAAACTTCCTAGCTATGTGACCTTAGCCAAGTCACTTAACCTCTGCCTCAGTCTTCTGACCTGTAAAAAGCGCACCTACCTCCCAGGGTCTTGTGAAGATCTCAGAAAATAATATTTGTAAAGCAGGTAGGCATAGCGCTCGCACCCAGCGAGCACTAAATAAATGCTTGTTTCCTTCCTTCTCATCTATTTCACAGATCTCCCCCTGTCTCTCAGCTTAATACAGAAAGTAAACAACAGGTGAGAGGCAATCTTGGAATTATTAGAAAATGGTCTTAAGTTACTTTGCCCAGCAAGCAGCAGGCTCCCTCCTGGGAAGCCCATTTCCAGTCTCTGCCAGCAGAATGACTTTCCCCATGTCCAAACAACAACCTTGCTGAGTTAATGAAAAGGATTTTTTATTCCTGCTACTGGGTTATTGGGCTCTGGGACCCTGGAAGGGATACAGCTGTAATTTCATACATAAAGCAGAGTCTGTCTACCTCAAAATAAGGCATTCACAGACGGTTTCAAAATACTTTAATTTTCTCAAATACAGTATGTGGGTTAATCATTTCTTTTTTCCTTCACTATCCGCATAAATAAACAAATCCAACTACTGGACCTGTTTCAGAACACATGGTTTATGCAATGCTCTTTGTGGCTTTTTCGTGGAATCAGAAAGCTGTTCTTTTTTGTCTAGCCCTGCATAGGGAATTCTAGATATGGAAACTCTCCACAGCAGCAGACTGGCAACCTCTCCACATCTTCCTGAGACCTTGGAGTCCATTTAGCACAACTCCCCTCATTTTACAGATAAGGGAACTGAGGCCCAGAGAAGTGCCGTGAATTGCCTTGGGAGACAGAGGTAAGAAGTGGCAGAGCTGGGAATTGACTTCAGGTGTTCTGACTCAAATTCAATGTTCATGCAACTATCATACCATCTGAGTCCTCAAGAGATGCCTGGAGCTAGTAAAGTTTTAAGAGCTTTGCCCATGGTCATTCCAGTTTTGCCTAGCTTTAAGGCCAGTCCTCATAGCCACTATGCCATACTAAATCTTTTTCTTATCTATATTTATAACACATATACACATGTACTTATGCATATGTCTTAAAAGTATGGTATTGTTAGGTGGCGATGGAACTAACAACATCATATCTTTACCATATGTATATACAATATGAACAAATTAGAAATAAGCATTAGAAAAAAAGAGTCTTCAGCATTAAAATATTGTAGTAACTGGAGAAAGTTCCATGTTTTAGTGGAAATAAAGTCAATATTAAAGAAAGGAAACCTGGGTTCAAGTCCTATCTTGGACCCATTCCAACTATATGAATACAAGAAAAGGACTCTCTCAGTACCCTCCCCTCATCCTCAAAGATTATGATATCAATCTGCATCAGTGAAGGAGTTCTCACAATGGGAGTTCCCCATATTTATGATCATAATTGTTGTTGTCAATTATCACCATTATTGCTACTATTATTGTAACTTGTATGTAGCACATTCAAGTTTGGAAAGCATTTTACACATATTGTATCATCTGAGTCTCACAATTTTGCAAGGTCAGTACTACAGGTATTATTATCCCCCACTCTGAAGATAAGGACACTGAGGCTTAGAGGAATTCAGTGACTTGTCTATGGTCATAGAGCTAATGTATCAGAGACAAGACTTGGATCTACATCTCCCTGACTCTAAGTCTAGCTCCCTAAACACTATACCAAGTTCTCTTTTGCACAGATGAAATCACAGGTCCAGACCAATGCACATATGTACATAGGTACATGTGTGTACATATATACAAATATACATTGTATATATAGGCAAATGTGTATATCTTTGAACATGTACATATGTATATGTGGTAAAGGATATACAATTTTGACAAAACAATATTAATTAAGAAGAGATAATACTATGAATCTAAGGCTACCTGTGTCATTACTATGATCATATTTTCATAGAATTACATATATTTTGAAAGTTGCTTACCGTTGTAGGAATTTCTTTGGTTGCCTCTTGGTAGACATGTTGCTCTTTGACCAAATTGCTGGGAAAGTAGCCTACAATTCCCATTTCTTCCTCATAATGCTCACCATATACCTGAATATTGAGGACAGTTAACTATTAGACACACTGGTTCTGTTTGTATCCACATTTCAATCAATTCATTCCCTTATGAGTAGACGCAGTGTGGGCAAAGCCAAGGAGGGCAAATGGAGTTTATCTAGAGTCCTAAGGCTAATGATAGATTTCCCCAAAGTAGCATGCATGAATTTTAGCAGCATGTAGCCCTGTGTCTATAAAAGTCACACAATTAGAATGATTAACAAGATCTATTGGCTAAAACTACAGGACTTTTCCTTTTAACATTAATTAGCTTGCCTTTTTTCCATTTAAAAGGCTCTTAGATCCTAGGTGCTTCAAAGTAAATCAATATTTTAGAATGTGATGCTAAAGTAGACTGCAGTAATAGTGTTTGGATTGACAGAAAAGGACAAGTGTCTCCAAAGGCTTGGTTCAAAACACTAGTTTTTACTTTTGTCTAAATGCAGCCTCTTTGGAGAATCTTCACAAAGATTTTCTACTGTTTTAAAAATCTTCAACAAGTACTAGATGGTGTGGTGCAGTGGGCAGCAAGCCCATATCAAGGATGGTTAACCTAGAAAGGAGTCTTCTTTGGTGAACATGAGAACTGTTTTAAGATGTCCGAAGGGTTGTCCTCTGCCAAGAGGGATTGGTCTTGTGTTCTGGTCAAGAGCATAGCTAGAACCAGTGGGTTCAAGAAAAGGAGACAAATTTAGGATTTTAGGGGAAAACTTTGTGACTATTAGAGCTACCCCAAAGTAAAGTGGGCTGACCTAGAAGATAGTTCCCCTCGCTGGAGGCATCCAAGAAAGAGGCTAGATGACTCTTTATTTGGTCATATTGCGCAAGGTTATTCTCGTTCCCTCATAGGTCAAACTGTGAGCCATCATGGAATTACAGAAAGCATTGCTGTCCTCTAGGTCAGGAAATCCTTGTATCAATTCCAATTCCGTCACTTATTAGTTGTATAATGCTGGGCAAGGCACAACCTCTCTGAGTCTTGGTTTCCTCTCCTGTAAAATGGCCATAATAATACTGATAGTAACTATCTCACAAGGCTGCATGGTTCAGAGAAAATAATGGACGCAAAGTGCCTTGCAAACTTTTTATTGCTAGATCAATTCCATTTCTTCTTATTATGGTCTCTGGGAACCTTCAAAGTGAATAAATCTATGGTTCAAAGCTGATACTAAAGATATTTTAGGATGGAAACTAAATACAATGTTGCCCCTAGTGACTGGACCAATCCTGAGACACTTGCCTGGAAAACTTCTCAACCTTTGTGAAATAAAGTCAAAGGCAAGAAAGGCGAATTCATTTCCCATAATCATGATTAATCCTCATACTCACATATTTATTTTAGTTTATTATTCCCTGACAAAATATCATCTAGATCCTGAGCTGGGAAAAGACATTTATGTGTGCCGGAAAAGGTTTGAAAAGTCACTCCCTAGGGGTTACCATCCATCAGACTGAGAGTATTCAGTGTTAAAGCATGCAACTTGATCTACCACAAAATAAATACCTCCAAATGAGAGCAGGCAGAATTACCTTGCATTAAAAATGCATACAGCATAAAAACTGTAAGAAATGTAACTCCTTATACCATTCCCTCAATGTTCTGCCCTACATAGATGTTACCTTATCCACTCTGTCCCTAGTTCTGAATCAACCCACACTGAGTTTGGTTCGGTATTTATCTATGTTTTTTGTATAGAATAGCTGAATATACAAACAAAAAAATGAGTTTATAGTCTATGAACTTTTCTTTTTGATAGCATTCTACATTGTTTACCCTTTTATTAGCACGGTGTAAAATAACAATGAGCAGTTTTTAATTCATCAAAATTAGACAAATTCACCAAAAATAGACAAACAGTAACAACCTTACAAACCCATGATTGTGTATAATAAAATCTCATCTTACACTTCCAGCCCAAAATTCTCCAGCTTCATTTTCCTTCACTAGTTTTGAATAAACATAGATCTGCTGCCCCTTTTTAATGTTAATGAACCTACAGTCAGGGGCATTATAATCATCTTGAGCTTTAGCAAGGGAAATCGTATCTGGGGGAAAAAAAGAAATGGATACATTTATTGCATAAATTATATTATAATAAATACAAAGTAGTATTAAAAAATAATATTGAACTTAAGTTGACAAATATCATATATATAGGTCAAAATTTGCATTACATATCCTACTTAAATCACAAATAACTAAAAGGGGAAAAAAAGCGTCACTTGACAGAAAACTTAGCAAAATATATTCCCTAAAAGAGAGAAACTATTTAAAAGATCAGAAAAAATGCTAATCAAGCATACATTGGACATTTTTTCATTAGAAAATACAATTAGATTTTATGCAAATATATCCACATTCAATTATAGAGTGCAATAATTTGAAAGGCACAAAATAATCCTTACAGACACATTCTTCATCAGCACAGAGCTTCCTGGTAGCAAGTTTGTCCATAAAAATTCCATGTACAACACAAGTTTTTAGAAGACTCAAAAGAAAGAAAAAAAGTATCCCTTTCGTGATCTTTTCCATTGTCGTTGCTAGTACCTCTCACCATCAAATGTGGACCAGCTTCAGGAGCTCCTTGCTTTTATGCAAAATCCCAACATCTGGATAAATAATCTCAACCAATGGAATATGAAGCTAACATTCCACTACTTCCTCAGCTTACACTATGCTCTGTGGACTTATTTACAAAGCATAATGTCCTCTACCCCTTCTTTACATTGATGTGTTTTTTTAAAAAAGCTTTAAATGGCCATGGAAAGTTAGAGTATTATTTAAGTGTTTTATTTTTTTAAACATGCATTAAAGTAGCAATTTTGCTCTAAATTCTTTACAACTCATGAATGAAGACCTGCTTCTTACATTTGGATGAATTTATTGGAAATACACCCCTGGATTTGTTTTTCTTAAAATAAAATTAGAGAACAGTTATGCATCACACAAAAATATTTAGCCTTATAATTATTATTAACTCACTTATATTGTGAGTTATTGTGTGCTTTAAGGTCATCAGAGCAGGTAGGCGGTGCAGTAGATCTGATCTAAAGCACTGGGTCTGAAATCAGGAAGACTCATCTTCATGAATTCAAATCCTGCCTCAGACACTTATATGACCCTAGGTAAGTCACTTTAAACCCTGTTTGCCTCAGTTCTTCATCTGTACAATGAGCAAAAGGAAATGACAAATCACTCCAGTAAATTTGCCAAGAAAACCCCCAAATGAGGTCACAAAGAGTTGGACATGACTGAAATGACTGAACAAATTAAGGTCAAGTCAAATCAACAAGCATTTATTAATAATCTACTTTATGCCAGGCATTGTGTGCTTAGAATACACAAAGAAAGGTCAAAAGAAAAAAAAACAGTCCTTGCTCTCAAGGAGCTCACTGTCTAATGGGTGAGAAAATGTAAGTAACTATGTACAAAGATATATACAGGATAAACTGGAAATAATCTCAAAGAAAGGTACTGACATTAAGAGGGAACAGGAAAGGTTTGTAACTCTCTGAATTAAGTAAAAATGTATTTCAAACTGGATGTCCTGGAGATTCTCCAACTCAAAATGTCCAAAACAGAATTCTTCATCTTTGAACCAGCCCTTCTTCCAAACTTCCCTGTTTTTGTCACCACCATTCTCCAGCGGGTTCATAATCTCAGCGTTGTTATTCCCACATCAGATGTCCAGTCTTGTCATTTCTACCTTCACATTGCCCACGTCTGTCACTTATCTTTACTGACACAGCTCAGGCCCTTGTCACCTCTTTTCTAGATTATCACAACAGCCCCCCAATTGGCGTGCCTGCCTCAAGACTCTCACCCCTCCAGTCCATCCTACACAATGCTGCCAAAATAATTTTCTTAAATTCAAATATGACAATGGGACTCCTCTACTTAGTCCTTTCCGGTCTCTTTTTTCCTGTTGCCTTTAGAATCAAATACAAACCCCTATATTTAGCTTTTAAATTCCTATAAAGCCTGACCTATAAAGCCTTTTGAGGCTCAATGGACATTACTTCCCCTCCTACACTGCAATCCAGAAAAACAGGGCTTTTCTTACTGTTCCTCCCACAGGACACTCCATAACCCATTTCCATGCCTTTGATCCTCCATGCCTTCCAATCTTGCCTCTACCTCAAAATCTCTCTCTTCCTTCAAGAGGTAGCTCAAACACACAGCATTCCTGATTCCTCCCAACTACTGGTGCCCTCCCTCCCCACATACCTTGTACAGATCTACTTTATATTTGTTTATATTTCCTCATTTTATATTTACGCTGTCTATATCAATCAATTAATAAACATTTATTAGGTATCTACTATGTATGTACTTCTCTCCCCTGTTAGAATATAAGTAGGGATTTATTTTCTGTTCTTGTGCAATGGACACCTAGCACAAAGCCTGGCATAAAGTAGGTGATTAATACTTGTTGACTGATTGCTTTCACCAATTTTACAAAGGCAGAAACCGAGTTCCAGAGAAGTTGACTTATCCATGGCCACAAAAGTACAAGAGCTTCAGACTCAGATCTTTCTACCACACTATGATGTGACAAGTCACCAACTAAGACAAGGGTTTCCTAGTAGGCAATTATAATGGGCGAGTCCATTGAGGAACCTAACCCGATATATCCCTACATCCCAGTCTCTGGCCTTACCCTTATTTCTAGAGGCATTGGAAATGCCGACTTGAAATATCCTATGGGGTTGAGGTCCTGGAACTGGCTAGCATTCCAAATACCCATGATAGTAGGAAGGAACATGGCCAAAGTCATGACCCTCTCCCTTTTATCTACTTCTCCTGGAAGCCTGGATTTCCTACTGCTGTCCTTCCATCCCTAGTGGGTGACAAAGTTTCAAATGAGGGTCATGCATACATAGACACACACATACACACAGACACACACATATTGAGTGCCCACATCCCAGGGCTTTTTAAATATTTATATTTTTAAACCTTTCCCTAGACAGAGGAGCTGTACAAAGCAGTAGTGTAGAATGATATTGTACAACTCTTTAAGTTACAAGAAATGATAAAAGTATAAATCAAACTTTAATGTATCTGGACAAATAACAGCTACGATAGCTAATGTTTACATAGTAATTACTGTGTACCAGGCACTGGGTTGAGGGGTTTACAATTATTTTCTCATTTAATCTTCACAAGAATTCTAGGAGACAAGTGTTATTATTTAATAGATGAGGTTACTGAGGCAAATAGAGATCAAGGAGTTACCTAGGATCATACAGCTTTAAGTGTCTAATGGAAGATTTGAACCCACGCCTCTGACTCTATCCACATCACCACCTTGCTGCCCCACAACTCAATGTACACTCATATTTTACACATTCCATTTCATACAGTAAAATACCAGAAGTCATTTTCCATACTTTGTGAAGGAGAAATGTTTACTTCCATTTCTATCAACTGGTTGTCCCCAAAGATCTAAATCATTAGGAAACCTAGTCAACAAGCATTTTCTACGTGTTTACTACATGGCAGGTAGTGTAGCACTAGGCACATAATTGAAGCAAGACATTTCTTGCCCTCAAAGTTTATATGTTCTAATAGGGAAGGAAGAAATGGTGTCAACGTCCAGAGTCAGGCAGGTAATAAAGAATGGCTGGCCTGGGGTTTTCCTCAAAATGGAAACTGTAGGAACTCACAAATAGGAGCAGAAGCAGAGGAATGTCCCAGAATGAGAAGGCGACTCAGGCACGGAGATTTTAGAGTCAGAAGCAGAGCTAGGAAAGGAATGAGAGTATGCATTGTCCTACTCAGCCTAACATTTACAGGCAAGTCTATAAAAGGACAAATATAAGACTGTTGTTTTGAGAGGCACTTTTAGAAATGATAATAGTAAGTAGATCACGAGTAGGCATTGAAATTACTAATGAAACTATATCTAAGGATATTTTAGTTAACGAAAAGGTTTTTTTTTAAGTTTGAAGGCCAATAGTAAAAAAAAAATAAGCCCCTGCTCCCCCAGAAACCCAAGAAAAGAGCAGAATACAGCGTGAACATTAGTAGACTAGACAGAGATCCTTTTGTAAAGTTTTGCTTTACTTGTCACATTGGTTTGGGTTACAGAAGAAAACTAGAAGGTATGGTACCCCCTACCCACAGATATGGGAGGAAATCTGACAAGTGAGATGTGTCCCCACCAGATGCACAGGCCTGAAGAAACATTTTTATTATAGTGCTTGCCTTATAGACTGACTTTGTCACTCCTTCCTCTGAAGCATCCAGATTTTCTTTCATAGCCTCCAATTCTAAGGACAAAAATTTTCCCCTACATTTCTGGAATCAGCCAAATGCTGTCTGTCAGTCTCTAGGACCAAATTCAACGAAAAATTGAGTCTAACAACCTTGGTATTCTTCACATGTGATGTTCTTTGGTAGAATGTGGGGAGGGACCTTGGCTATAATCCATTAGATCCCAGACTAAACAGCTTAAAAAACCTGAAAGCTAAGATTTAAAAAATGGAAAAATAGTGAGACTTACAGAAACTTCTAATTTCACGCCTCCTTGCCCTTAAATTCCAGTCTTTACTCCTGGGAAAAAAAAATATCTTATGACCAAAACATGGCAATGGCCTAATCTTTTAAGTTTTTCACAGAAGGTGGGTTGGCTGAACATATATCCAGGTTTTTTTTTTCCTCTAGCCTAGTCACTTCCTACCCAGGTTAATGAACTTCCCCAGAAAACTATTAGGACTCATAGGAACTGGCAATCCTCTGTGACTCACAAAACACTAGCGGTGAAGCAAAGGTTCCCATTTGAATAGTATTTTCATCTTAATTTAGAGGAAAAAAAATTCCCTATAATAGGAAATAAAATTATCAAAAGAGGTACAAAAATAAATGTTTAATATTGTATTAATATGTAGTTTGGTGAAGCAGTGCACAGAGTGCTGGGCCTCTGGTCAGAAAGACCTGAATTAAATTCTAGTCTTAGATAAACTCAAGCTGTGTGACCCTGAACAAGTCATTTAACCTGTTTCCTCATCTGTAAAATGAAGATTATAACAGTTCCTACCTCCCAATGTTTTGAGTTGTTTGGGTTTTTTTGGGGGGGTGGAAGGAGGATAAAATGAGATATTTATGAATTGCTTTGCAAACCTTAAAAATGCTACATAAATCTCAATGAGCTCACAGTGTAATGGGAGAGATGACACAAATAACTATGTACAAAGGAGATACAGACTGGATAAATTGAAGGCAGTCTCAGAGGGAAGGCACCACAATCAAGGATTGGGAAAGGCTTCTCGCAGGTGATGGGACTTTAGCCTACTTAAAAAAGAAGCCAGGGAAGCTGGGAGGTGGAAAGGAGGGGGGAGACCAACCACAAGGCAATGGCTATCGTTTAGGAGTGAGATGATGAGAGCTTGGACCAGGCTCGTGGCAGTGTCAGAGGAAAGAACGGGTCCTAGGGGAGGAGTTCCGATGGTGAAATTATCTGGATTTGGCAACAGATTGAATGTGGACATAAGCATGATGAACCCAGGATGACACCTAGGTTTTGAACCTGTCTAGGAAAATAGAAGTACCTTCAAGAGTAGTTAGGAAATTAAGAAGGGTTGAGGTGGGGAGAAGATATTGAGTTCAGTTCTGGACATACTGAGTTTAGGATGTCCATGCAAGATTCTCTTTGAAATGTCTTATTTAAGGTAGTTGGAAATGCAAGACTAGGGACCAGGAAAGCTGTTAGGGCTACACAAGTAAATTTGAGTCATCTGCACAGAGAAGATAATCAAATCCATGGGGGCTAAAAGCTCCAAGTAAAATAGTATAGAAGTATAACATTCCCCAGGAAAGAGCCTTGGGGACTCCCACGATTAGTGGGTGTGATCTAGGAGAGCCAAGATAGAGTGTCCAAGAAGAGATTATCAAGGAGAAGGTGTTGATTGACTGTCAAAGACTGCAGAACAGTCAAGAAGAATGAGGTTTGAGGAAAAGCTATCAGATTTGGCAATTAAGAGATCATTACCTTAGAGAGAGAGAGCAGTATCAGTTAAATAATGAGGGTGGAAGCCAGACTATAAAGCGAGAGAAAGTAAAGTATCTAATGTCAATGAACATATCTAGGAGTTTTGACACAAAAGAGAGGAGACATATAGCACAACAGCTAGCAGGGATGGATGGATCAAATGATTTTTTGAGGGAGAGAAACTGGCGTGTTTACAAATAATAGGAGTGGCCAGTAAGCAAGAAAAGATGAAAACACTCTTGGTAGATGTAGGGATGATGATGTAGGGAGAAGGTACAATGGAATGAGAGCACTTGTGCATATAAAGTAGCTTGCTTTGGCAAATGTGAAGGAAACATGTGGCACTGCATGTGAAAGAAACAGTGGCAGAAGGCATCTAATTTATGTGAGATAAAGAAGTGGAGAGAAGAGGGAGCTCTCTGTAAAAAGACTCAACTTCAAATATAAGGAATGGTTTTCAGCTCAGAAAGTGAGAGGGAACTCTGGGAGGTTTGAGGAACAGAAAAAACTAGTTTGGAAAAGCCACTGTGGAAGCAGTATAGTGGACTAGGGAAGTGTAAAAGGGTTGCCCTCATACACTGAAGGCCCTGTTGAGATCTACTTGTAGTAGATCCAGTTAATGTGGTTTCATGCCTTTCTCCAGCTTAGTTTAGCAGCATGTGAGAACAATCCAGGGCTGGGACTTGAAAGAATAAGTTCATTGATGGGATAAAGGGGCAAGGGACTTAAAAGAAGAGTGTAGAGCTGAAGTGGTTCACCAAGGGATTAAGATGAGAAAGAGAGGAGAGCACACCTAGGGCTCTGGGAAAGAATTAGGATTGGAGGCATTAGGACACCTTGGTTAAAGATCAAGAACAGGGTTTGGAATTGTAAAGTAGTAGAGGTGGAATAAAATGAGAATATGATCAGATACAGGAATTTTAGAGTTAATAAACATGATTGTGGAATGCTTGTGGGTGATGGAGTTGGGTGGAACAAGTGATGGTAAATGAGTAAGGTGAAGAACTGGGAAGGTGAGGTGTTGGGGGGTGGGGAGGGCGGGATATCAACATGTAAAGTCCCCTAGTAGGAGGGCAAGAGTTGAGGAGGAAAAACTGATCCAGAAACAACTCATTGATGGAGGAGAGCATCTTGTAAGTTAGCAGATAACAGCTACCAGAATTTTACTGGGTGATAAATATGGATTGAATGTCAAGTTAGAGGAGACTACTAGGTACTGCTGGTATGCGACCCCAAGGTGGCCAAGGAGTAACCAAAATCCCTTGCTGAGACTAGGGAGTTGGGGTGTATGAGTCTAGGTACAATCAGTGCTGTAATGGGTAGCTAGGGAAGCTTTGTCATCCAGAGGGACCCAGGTCTCAGTGAGTGCAAAATGGAAGGAGTAAGAAAGGAAAAAAGATGAAGATGAAATCTAGCTTGTTACCTACAGAGCACACTCCACAGAGGGAGGAAAAGGGGGTGGGGGAAGTGATGGGAACGAGAGCAATCAGTGAGTGGAACAGGATTTGAAGAGTAGTCCTTTGTGAGTTCATAATCACTAGCAAGGGGTAGGTATGACCAGCTGGGAGTAGGTTAATGACTGAGGAATTTATTTGAGTAAGCTATCATTGTCCACAGGAGTTTGGCCCTGGACATTGGCTGGAAAGTGGTAAGGGTATAGAGAGTACCCAGGCAGGGCAAAACAAGTCCTGTGGAACCATAGGTGGTCAGAAAGGGTAACTGAAACCCAACATAGTGGAAAACATACCTGTTTAAGTTAAAAAGAAAAATTTTCTTTCCTAAAGGCATTTTAATATCAGACTTAAAAATAATAAGATTGCTCAGTGCTGGAATGCGGAACAGAAAGTAACTGAAAAACAAAAGGTATTATTTTTTAAAGTTTAAATAAAGTTTGAAAAAAATCTATACTCATTATTTAGGTATAACTTCATCTAAAGACTACCATCAGATGACATTGAGGTCCCTCTTAGTTCAAGAACTTTGAAGTCATCAGCCTCTTTTCATCTATCCTCCAAAGAAATAGTTACTTTCTAACTATCCTTTTTCTTTTACTCTCTCAGATGATCATTTTCTACCTCTATGGAAAAAAAATTAGCTGTTTACTAATTCCCTTTCTCAAATATTTCTTTAGTTTTTTTTAATGATATTTCAAAGCTTGGTCATTCCAAAATAAAGGCGATTAGGAAAATACAAAATGTGGCCATAGAAAAAGTTACAATATAGAACAAACGGATAAAGGGGTAAATGGGCCAAAAAAAAAAAAAAAGACACAACATTACATATTGAATAAAAGTAGGTTTTAATTGTACAAAATGTTTCTTGCATGTTGCAGTACTCTAGGGAAACACTAGAGAACCTGGGTTTAAAAAAAAAGGTTACACAAAATGTTTGACTACTTTCACTATTGTCCTCAAAAAGCTCTTCAAAATTTCTTAATTGTATCTTTTGAAAAATGAAGAACAGAAGCCATAAATAAAATAAAACCAAGTCATTGAAAGAAGGTCCATAAAGCTATTTTTTGGCATATGTAATCTTCATGGCATGGGACGGTGTGATCTTAAATCCTTGTAAGGCATCTCTGGCAGCGCCAGCCTGTCCATCATTTTCAAACTCCACAAAAGCAATGTCATGTCTCCCAGGTACCAAGCGTACTTCTTTGAAACCAGGAAACCTTTAATTAAAAAGGAAAGGGGGGAAGGGGGAGAGAAATAAGTAATGTATCTGATGTTAATTATGAAAGAAACTGATTGAAAACAACTCCCTCCCTGCCACACACAATAATAAAGGACTCTGTGTATCTGCCCTTAAAACACACTACTCCAAGCAAAAAATTAATTGTAAAATCAGTACTACAAAAAAACTATCTATACATATATATGTTTGTGTATATATGTATAGATAGATAGATACACACATGTATACTGTTTTATCAAAGCTTTGTCTGTTTTACACACACTTTAAAATTCAAACGACAATCTTAGACCAAATCAGCATACTAGAAAAAATTTTTATTCTGTAACGAACTGACAGATTAAAATCATGAAATTATAATTTGTTCTATCATGGAGCTTTCATTAGAAGCAGACACTCATTTATTTAAAAAAAACAAAACCACCACAACAAAACAAACTTACTGATTAAATAGCATAGATAACATCATTTCATTCGTCTCCTCTGGCAAGTTATTTAGGAATAAAATATAATTTGGTGGGTAGTCAGGCACCTACAGAAATGCAAAATAAATTTAGGTTACAAGGAAAGAAACTAGATGTAATCTTCTTTGTTCTTATCTTAAATCAACAACTTCAAAGAGTCCAATAGACTATAAGTGACAGAGTTCGCAGAAGAAAATAAACAATTATAAACAGTTTAGAAATTCACATTTTTACCAGTAGGAAGGGCAATAGATATGGTTGTATAGAAATCCTTCTGATTCCCAAAATTTTCCTCCTTAATAAAGAGGATGGAATATCTTTTTTATGGAAGAACCAGGAGGCCAGTGTCACAGGACTGAAGAGAAAATAGCAGAGAATATGATAAAGGTGAGGGAGACAAAAAGGAGAGGGAGATTATAAAGGGCTCTAAATACCAAACAGGATTTTGTATTTGATCTTGGAAGTGACTGGGAGCAACTGGAGCTTACTGGGTGTGGGTAATAATATGGTCAAACTTCCATGCTTTAGGAAAATCTGCTCCCTGGTGCCAAGCATGATGAGTCTGATCACATTTGCACATTATAGCCCTTCAAATGAATATAACTATCATGTCCCCTACATATATTCATTAAAGAAAATTATTAGTGATTACTTATATGGAGAAGCTGGCAGCTTCAGATTCAATTTTCATCGTTCAACACATATGAGTGCCTACTGAATGCAAAGAATCATAGGGGATAAAAAAGATAACTTCACACATTTCATTTCAATTGATTCTTCACATCTCTGTGAGGTAGGTAGGACAGATACTACCCTTATTTTACAGATAATAAAACTGAAATTAAGTCATTTATAAAATGTCACAAAACTTCTAAGTTAGAGATGAACCAAGCCTTGAACCTGGTCTTTAGACTATAAGTCTAGTGTATTTTCCACTAGGTCACAGTATCTGTCCAATAACCCCTATGCATCTCAAAGATGAATAAGGCTCCAATATAGGAGCTGGGGTCAAATCCCACTTCTGATGCTTACTATCTGACCCTAGATAAGCCATCCTCAGTGGGTCTCAGTTCTCTTATATGTAAAATGAAGGGAATATACTAAAAAAAAACCCACTTAAGTCCCTTGTAGCTCTAGGTCAAATGTGTCAGAAGGCAGTAGAACCAGATGACATTTTAATCTAAAATAAAATTTAAATTAACAAAATCTAGAACAGAATATAGTTAAATATTAATATGTAACTTTCTAAGTCAACATACAGCCCACAGAGATGTTATGTACGGTTTAGTGGCTTTCATTTCTATTTGAGTTTGATACCACTGCTCTGGACCATAGACTTATGATCCCAAGACATGATATATGCTCTAAAAGTGCTTACAATCTAACACTCCTGCATCTGACATCAATTGACCTGTGAGATAAGAGAGTAACTCTACACCTCAGTATTCTTCCCCTTTAAAAGGAAAAGTACTCTATTTCCTTTTAGAAATGTCTTTCTTTTGGGTTGACTTGCTCTGTCTGAAAAACTTCTGCCTCTCTTAATATAAAAACCTCCTATCTTCATAAAATTTATCTTTGGACAGTTCTTTTTCTTAAGGATTCTATAAAGAAAGGTTACCTGAGGATTTGGGGTTGAATTTCCTTGGGTGTTAGCTGAATTTGGTGTGGCCTAACAAGAGAAACATAAAACAAGGTTACAATTTCTCATCATTACAAACAGCAGGAGTTCAGATTTATAATTATTGAATTACTATAATAGTTTCAGGAAGCTATTATATTTTGATTCCAGATCTAAAACACATAAGGATAATTTTTTTTTAATGAACACAAAAGTATGGTCCCAATTTTGAAAAGCCCAGTCCTGACCTTTACAAATATTACATAAAATGAGGCTTATACAGTTTAAAATTTTCCAACCAAAAGTTTCAATTTTATCTTCTACTAGAACAACCTTGACATAAAAGACAGATTCTTCTAGAAATAGCCACCTGCATGTGACCAAGAGAAACAAAAACAGCACCCAACAAAATTTGTTTCTAAAACATTCAATAGCTGTTTTCAGAGTGATAATCTTAAATTTTGCTGTATAATCCAATTAAACCTCTCACTAAAGGTATTCAAAACATCCACAGAAAAGGGCCTTAAATGAAGTATTTCTTCTTAACAGTGTAAAGACCAGAATTTAAGAATGCCACAATGGACAAAGCTGCTTAACACAGTGCCCTTTTTTTTTAATCTAAAAGGCAAAAATAGAGGCTGAAAATCTTTTGTTTCTAAGTAAAATTATAATATATGTTTATGTGAATTCATGTGTCTGGTCATTCTAATGTTAAAAATGTCAATGATTTACTCATATACATCATAACATAATGGTAATCATAAAAGCTTGAGATTTCAGCCACCCAGCTTGTGAGCTGGCAATACATATTTAAAACCAATGAAATGAAATGTTATGTAAATAATTTGGCTGACACATTTTCATGGTCAATATCTATGCAGTTGATTAGCATACCTATTTCTGAGTCTTTTACCTACTATGACACAAATTTTATTGGATTTTCAGAATTCCAATATTTAAACATTAACAAATAAACCTTTTAAAAAAATGACTTGACTCTTCAAACACACAATAATATATAAATCCTCTGAGGCAAAAGTGCTAACAAGAAAAAAAAAAACAACCTTGAAATCTTTACATGAAAGATGATTACTCTTACAAAGTTTTTAATGCATTTTTCTCAGCTTACCTGACCAGGCTTTTTATTTGCAGCATTGGCAGTCAGCTCCAAAGATTTAGCCTTTTTCTTCTCTTTTTTCTTTTCCTTATCAGCAAAAGTGCCACGCATTTTAGAGATTACATCAGAGTCTGTTTTTGCATATTGAATTCGCTGTTTTAATTTTTTAAAAAGAGTGTTATTCTAAATGTCATAAATATTTCTCTACTAAAATAAAGTATTGCTGCTCATTTAAACACAACATTTCTAAGAAATCTATATAAAAATTAGAAAATTTTTTCATGGCAGATAGAAGTGTGATTGTTGTTCACCATTTAAAAGGTATATTTTAGACTTGTACCAAATAAGGCTATAGTACAAATATACTTAAAAGCAAAACTATAGCATAATCAATCAACAAGTATTTGTTAAATGCCAATAAGACAATCTTGGATTCCCTTTATGCATAAATAGCTCTCAATGGTCTCTTTAGACAACAGAACAAAGAAAATCACAAAAGGTTAGAAATACATATTTTGCCTTAGGTCATTTAGTTCACATAAGCAAGTTCTGTTTGAGATATTATGACATTTAAGTATACTTTACTAACATTATCTTTTCCCCCAACTCTACTTCCTCAGTACTAGAGAACATACCACCAACCTTCTCAAAAGTCCCCTAGGCTCACAATCTCAGTATCATTTCTAATTCCTCACTAGAACTTACCCCACACAACAAATCTATTGCTAAATCTTGTTTCTATCCTCATGGCACCTCTTATACAAGTCTACTGTTCTACACACACAGTCACAATCCTAGTTCATATCTCACATGAACTACTTCAGTCTTCTAATTCTTTTCCCCATCTTAAGCATCCCCCCTCTCCAATCTATTTTCTACTCAGCAGTCAAGGTGATTTTTATAAAATATAGGTTTAAGTATCATTCAAAGAGCTTCAGTGGTACCCTTTACCCCTAGTGTCAAATATAAACTCCTCTTTCTAGCATTAAAGCTCTTCACTCTAGCCCCTTCCTCCTTTCTAAGACTTCTTAAACCAGTACTTCCCTCCACACTATCTTCCAGCTGTACTGACCTAATTAAAGTTCTTGGAAAGTGACATGCCACATGTCATTTACACTGGCTGTCCCCATGGCTCTAGAATGCTGCCCCCTCTCCTCTTACGATTCCTGGCCTCTTTCAGGACTTAACTCAAATGCCACCAGCAAGATGTTTTTCCTTGCCCTACTGGCTGCTAAAGTCTTCCCCTTTTTGGATTACCTTTATTTATTCTGAATGTTTCTTGCATGTACCTACATATTGGTACAGTCTTCCCTATTAGAATGGATGTTCCTTGAGAGCAAGGATTGTTTTTGCCTTTTTTTTCCCCCCCGTAAGCACCTAATGTTTGTTGATTATGGACATTAACAAAATTAATCAAATTATTTAGGTGAACAGAGAATACAAGTGCCTACTCGTTGGGCTGTTTCAGTCATGTTGTAACATGATTGAAACATGTTGTTATATGACAATCTGTAACACAATTTCGGGGTTTTCTTGGCAAAGATATTGGAGTGATTTGCCGTGTCCTTCTCCAGCTCATTTTACAGATGAGAAAACTGATGCAAACAGGGTTAAGTAAATTGCCCATGGTTATATAGCTAGTAAGTGCCTGTGGCTGCATTTGAACTCACAAAGGTAACAATTGTGCCATCTAACTGCCCCCAAGCTGCCTACTAATTTATTTACAAACTAATGTTATTCCCATTTCAAAGTGAAACAATTTCTAGTTAATAGCTATCTTTCTTGCCTATAAATTACTACCTGCCTATTTAAAAGCCAAGAATTCTGTCCCGGTCCAGGAGAAGCTGAAGAGAAATTTAAAGTAAAGGCAATGTTGTGGAAATGGAGTAGAAGGGAAAAATGTTGTCTCAAATAACAGAAATTTTCTTTTTTCATACCAGTGTAATCTTGGGGGAACAACCTATGGATTGGTTAAGAAGGAATTAGGAAAAGTCTAAGAAAAACCATCACTAAACTTTATCATTAGAGATTCTCTTGGGCTACAGTCTGAATCTGTGTCTCCAAATGACCTTTTCAATGGGAGAGTTTTCTATGTATTTGTCCTTCACCCTCCCCAATTATCTGACAATAATAACACAGCAGCTAACGTTTATACAGTGCACACTGTGTGCCAGGCACTGTGCTAATAAACACTTTACAAATATGATCTCATTTGATCCTCACAACAACCCTGGGAAGTAGGTACGACTATTATTCCTATTTTACAGATGAGGAAATTGAGGCGAACAGAGGTTAAATGACTTACTTGTCCAGGGACACATAGCTATTAAGTGTCTGAGGCCTCATTTGAAGCCAGAACTTCCTAACTCCAAACCTGCTGCTCTCTCCACTGTACCACCCAGCTGCCCTCAACAGAGTGTGGTTAAGTATCCTAGGAACTATTATCTTATTTGCAGGTTTATATTAGAAGAATGTAACACAGGCAGGTTGGCCTACTGTTGTTCCTCACAATAAGAGTGTTGATTGACACTGAGAATCATAAAACAGAGCTGGAAGGAATGTCAAATCATTTAGCCCCACCTTCATTTTACAAATTAATAAAATGAGGCCTAGAGACCCATCCAATGGAGCTAGTTAGGGTCAGAAAAATGCCTAGAACCCATGTCTCCTATTCTACAAAAGGCAAGAGTGGTGGCAGGTGACTGCGACACACATAAAATGCTTTAAAAGGTTCAGCTGAAGGCCCTGGAGATATTTAACCCAGAGAAGTAAGGTAGAGATAGGGATAACGGAAGGGTGTACCAAAAGAGATAGGATAGCTGTCTTCAAGAATTTAAAGCCATGTAATATAGAAGAGAGTAACTTATGTTCCCTGGCATTAGAAAGCAGAGTTAGGAATAATGGGCAGAAGTTGCTAAGTGGTAGGACCAACAGTTTAACAATGAGAGATTTTAAAGAACAGAATGGGCTGCTTCAGAAGGCAGTGGTGCATCCCTCCCCAAAGAGAAAAACAAACCTAGATGCCTGTTGGGTATGCTGTGGAAGAAATTTATGTACAAGCATAGTTTTGGACTTTGAACTGAGATCCCTCCTCATTCTGAGATTCTGGGGTAAGAATTCTGACCTAAAGAGCTCTGGGAAAATTTTTTAAAAGGAGATCTGGTCAAGCAAAGATGGCCAGGAGAAGCTCATGGCCTGTAGTGAAAACACAGTTTTTATGTCTGACATTTAAATTTAAATTTAAATAAATAGCATAAACAATGTACTTGGTTTGTTCAAATTCCAGGAAATCCACAAATGGGATGGTTTTGGCAGGAATGAATTAGAATCATGATCCATTCTGTCAGTCATAGAAAAGATTTAGAGATGGGTTGATCAGGGTCTTGTACACCATCTAAGTTCAATTCTGTCATTTTATAGACTAGAAAAAACGTAGAGGAACGAAGAAGTTCAGTGACTTGCCCAAGGTTACCCAGGAATCCTGTAAGCAAAACTAGTATGTGAACTCTGACCCTCTGCCACCAGTCAGTACAACCTGCTTTACCCTGCTTGCTCTTACTTGCCCACATACCCCATCTGTTGCCAGTCTAAGCATCTCCCTCCACATCATTAATCTGACCAATCCCCTTCCTTCTATCCCATAGATATCAAGTTCCTTCTGGGTCTCATCCCCTCTTGCCCAGATGATGCGATAGCCTCCCCCTCCTCAGTCTTCCTGCCCCCTTCTATCTTTTCCTAGGCTGTAGATCTGGCCCTTGTCATCTCCTCCCCTACTCAAACTCCAGTGACTCCTCCCTATATAAGGTCCACTGATTTCCTCCCGTTTGATAATAACTGCCTTCCATGCACTCTATGGTCCAGTCATTCTGGTCTCCTTGCTGTTCCCCACCAACCAAAAGGTTTCCTCTCCTTTCTTTGTTCTTCTGCAATTGCTCTTGCTTAGGTCCAGAATCTTCTCTTTAATTTTTAACCTCCACTTCTTAGAATACACAATTCCTTCAAAATTCAGCTTATGTAATACTTCTTACAGGCCCTTCTCTGTCCCCAAGCTGCTAGGTGCTTCTCCTCAAAGATTACTTTGATTCTGTTCTATATATAGCTCATATTTATCGAATGATGCACCCCTGTGTGTTCTTCATTAGAATGTCAGCTTCCGGAGAACAAGGAACCTATATCACTTTTCCTTTGTATTCCCAGGATTTAGCAGAGCTTGGCACATAGAACTTTATAAATGCTTACTGACAGATTTTACTCAAGCTAAGGACACTTACTTCCTCAAGCTAAACTACTATCATCCCTGATCCTAGGGCTCTTAAGCACAAGGACAGGATTACCTTTGATGACAGTCCTACCTACAGTTCTGGCAATTTACCTCCCATCTCTAGGCCTCAGCCTCCTCCTCTGCCAAACAAGCAGGCTTGTATAGATATGAGGTTCTTAAAATCTCCCAGCGTTAAACTGTTTGTCCTACCACTTAGCAACTTCTGCCCATTATTCCTAACTCTGCTTTCTAATGCCAGGGAAAATAAGTATACCCTCTTCTATATTACATGCCTTTAAATTCTTGAAGACAGCTATCCTATCTCTTTTGGTACACCCTTCCATTATCCCTATCTCTACCTCACTTCTCTGGGCTAAATATTCAATGCATTTAAAAGGGAGCTGAGAGGCTTCACCAAACAGCCAAAGGTATACGTGACACAAAAAAGATTAAGAATCTCTAGAATAGGTGATCTTCAATTAAAAATCTTATGATCCTAGAATTCTCTCACCTACAGGGAAATCATTAGTAGGTGAATTATCTAAAACTATACTAAGATGACTCTGACTGAGAGATACAAAAGACCAGCAGGAAGACCCTTACACAATTCTATTAGAAAAGGAGATTTGGGGCTTTATCTCATTCTCTTTGAAAAGGAGTTATTTATCTAGTTGTAAAATTGCTTTATATAACATATTAACCTCTGTCTTAAAGCAACCTGAAGAGCTCAATTATTTCCCCTATTTACTCAACTGATCTCATTTGAGAAAAACAAAAGCTATTAGTGATCATTTTCTTCAGGGAAAATTAATTCACAAACTAGCGTCTAAAACCATGTCCCAAGCATAAAAGTTTCAATCTCAAATAAAGATAATCTCAAGTATATGTAAATCTATAATAACAATTTTAATATCACAAGATAGTAGATTTATCTAGGGCTAAAATCTAGAGTCCAGCCATCTAGTCTCACGCTCTCATTATGAAGATGAGGAACAGAAGTAACACAGAAAAGTGACTTGCCTAATCTTATATAGCTATTACATGTGGATGGACTGGAGGTTGCATTTATTCTCAGGTCTCCCTGAATAAAGATCTAGAACTTTTATGTAGTGCCTTATTCTGCTTCTTCACAGAGAAAGTGAAAAAAATAAAAAGATACAAGTAAGGAAAGTAAGATAAAAGTAAGAAAACTTACCATTGGTTTACCATAAAACGGAAAGCCTTGTAACTGTCTCAAAGCATTTGTAGATGAGCCTAGTTCTTTAAATATAACAAAAGCTTGCCCTCTCATCTTCATAGTCTTTAATGCCACAATATCCACTACATGGCCAAACTGAGAAAAGAGTGCATACAACGATCTCTTCAATTCTATGCAAAATCAAAAGAGAAACAAGTTAACTATAAATGAAAAAAGTATGCTGCAAAAAGCTAACAATATTACATGTTCCTTGTGCTACCCCCATTCTCTATTCCAGGGAAAGGAAGAATTTAAGATATGAAGTTTTAATTTTGCTTTTGAGCTTTTGCTCATTTTTTGGCTACACTGCCAATTAAGACTCTCCCACTGAGAAAAGAGCCATTATAATTGACTAGACAGTATAAAGATTTTGTAAGATAGAATAAATTCAGTCTCTCCACTTATAAGCTTCAAATAGCAACAGCAGGAGGCAAGCTGTCCTTGAAATTCAATCTGTAGTTAGTTTCAAATCGTTAAAATTAGATTTGATGTACCTCGCCTCTCTTTGTAGAGGTGGTGTTCTATGGGTGTGGAATAATACATATATTGTCATGTATAACTGAAGTGTTCTTTGGTTTTGCTGAACTGTTATTTTCCCCTCTTTTCTTTTGTAATCTTTGTTACTTACAATAGTTCACTGGAGAGGTGAGAGGGGCAACCATATATTCATAAATGAAAGTAAAATAAAATAGACAAATGACCTAAACTAATACTTCAAGCACAGGAATAAGCAACTAAGGTGAAGGAGGGGAAAGAGTTTTTAAAAACCTTTTGTAGTACTTGTCTGCATACAAGATCAGTGCTATTTAAAATATATGATTATATGGTAAAAGTCTGAGAGAGGACAGCTAATTTTGCTCATACCAAAATATTCATTCATTACATTAAGGAGTAACAGGAAAAAAGCACAGAGTATAAGTAAACTTGGTTAACATAAATTCAAAGACAGAAAATAAATACTTTTTGAAATGAGGTCATTTTACTTGGTACATATGAATGAATAAAAATTAATTCAATGCAGAGTTTATAATTTGCAGTCAATTTCACTATCAACCAACCAAAAATATATAACCTAAAGCTAGGAGCCAAATAAATACACAAAAACTTACCCTCTTTTTTTATTTTATCATTCATATTGTTGATATATATTGTATGATTTGGTCTGATATCCATGTTTTGGACTAAATTTCAGAGAAGCCTGGAAAGAAAAAAATTTTCATTTTAAAAAATTCTCTTATCACCAATTTAAAGCAGTGAAGTATTTGTCTATGCTTCTTCCTAATGCATTTTACTTTGGTGTTTGCTAAATCAATCAATCAATCAGCATTTACTAAGCTCCTATTATAAAGAAGGCAACTATGCTAGATGCTTGGGTTGACTGGTTGTTGTCCATCATTCTTGAGGGCCAAAATGACCTCACTATGTTACTGTTACTGTGGCTGACCAGACCAAGAGAAGTTTGGAATGCTCTACCACACGTCTACACAAATAGGATATCTGGGATGTATTCTCTAAACTTGCACATCTTGCATTTCTTTTGAGCAACTTCAATTCTGTTTTGCTTATATAGCACAAAGCCTTCTTTGATGCCAACATGCCACGCTCAGCAGTCTTATGCCAGTTATCTCCCATGTCCCACAATTCCAAAGTTCTTCAGAGACACCTCATAGACTGAAGCTAAAAGCAGAAGAATCATCCACCTCTAGGATACTCAAGTAAAGTAGGGTTATTTCCTCTCCTGTCCAGAACCTGTGAATTTAAAACTCAGCTTCTGAAGAAGAGATCTTATACAATTATGACTTTTTTAAAATCCCTCTCTCCCCACCCAAAGGATTCTTTCCCCCCCCCCCCAAATACATGTGCCTGGGTACCAAGTCAGTGAGGACTCAGTACACGGTTTCCAACAAGACACCCTCCTCTAGCTCTCACAGCTCAGGTCCCTGGTCCCCAGGAGACTCCAGCTGTGGACCTAACCAATAACTTGGTAAACCTCTAGGTTTAAACCGAATATTCTCTGGTTGTGCTGATTGCCTTCTCTCTTAATCTCCCTAACCTCTCATAATTCCAGTGCCTTCCCTCTGTTAATCATTTCCTACATATAGCCTGCATTGTACATATTTGTTTGCAGTTATTTCTCCTATCAGACTGTAAGCTCCTTGAAGCCAGGGGCTGTCTTGTCTTTTTGTGTCCCCAGTTTGGCACACGATAAACACTATATAAATATTAGCTACTAGCATTGTTATTAATCCTACCGTCTTCTCTGCTATTTACAAATCTATCCTGCTTATAGCTTACTCTGTATGTATCTGTTTATAATTTCTTCTCCCCCACTAGATTGTAAGCTCTTGAGAGCAAGAGCGCTTCTCTTATCTTCTGTCTTTTGTACCTCCAGTATTTAGCACATTGCTTGGCACACGGTAGGGGCTTAACAGATGTTTATTGGTGCCTCCCGTCCGTGGATGACCCCCTATTTGTCCTGTCCATAACTTTGCATAAAAGTTGTTTACTCGAAGAATTCCCCATTGGACGCTGGACAGGAAACGTCTTCAGCCTCTTTTTGTATCCCCAAGGTTTAGCACAGTGCCCGGCACACAGGAGGTGCTTAATGCTTACGGGGGCTACCTGACTAAACTGAGGGCGTCCGGAGTGAGAGGGCCCCTGCATGGGCTCACAAGACCTGGGGTCCTCCGCCTCGAAGGCAACCTCGGAACCGCCAGCCCCAAGGTGCCTCGCCTCCCTCTCCCCTCTCGCCCCCTCCCCACCCCCACACACACCCCACAGGCTTTCCCCCCCTCAGACCCCATGCAGGCGAGGCCGGGCCAGGAGGGAGAGGACAGCCCCCAGGTCGCCCCCCAGGGAAGCAATGGCAGTCCTCCGCGGTACAGATAGAAGGATAGAAAAAAGAGGCGTCTCCGTCACGCAGCCCCAGGTCCTACCTAGAAGGCTTCAGTTGCCTCTCCCAATGCTCGCTCCGCGCCGAAACACCGGAAGAGAAATGAGAACCGCCGGAAATGGAATGCATGAAGAGACAGGCAACTCAATCGAGAGCCGAGCACCGGCGCCGGGCTTGTGGAGAGGTCGAGCGCCAGGTGTGTCGATTCCCAGGTGGGCGTCGGCCTGTGCTGTACTCTGCCCAGGCGCAGGCGCTCACAGTCGGAGTGCGATGGTAGGAAAGTCTCGTTCTAGCTACGAAACGGGTTGGGATGTAGAGTGTTCGGAGGGCGGGCAGAGAAGAAGGGGAAATTGGAGGAAAATGGGGCAGCAGGGTGGTGCAGTGTATAGAATGCCTGCCCCAGAGTCAAGAAGACTCGTTTCCCTGAGTTCATAGTCCGGCCTTAAGCACTTACTAGCTGTGACACCCTGGGCAAGTCACTTAACCCTGTTTGCCTCAGTTTCCTCATCAGTAAAATGAGCTTGAGAAGAAAATGGCATCCACTACGGTTTTCTGCCAAGAAAACCCCAATTGGGGTCACAGACAAGACTGAAAAAAAAAAAACACTTGAAAAGAGAAAATAGCAGGCTCTTTGGCCTATAAGCCACTCTGTCAGTGTTGCTACTCTCCTGTCCTTTTTAGGTATTCAAATTCTCCCCATCTTTCAAGGCTCTGCTCAAGCCTGTCTCTGTCCCAGAGCACCTCCCTCCTCTCCTCCAAGATTGTTGGCATTAGACTGAGCTTCTTGAAGTCAGGAGCCTTGTATTTGCCGCTCTTTGTGCCCCCAGAAGATAGCAACGGGCCTGGCATATAGTAAGCGCTTAATAAATGCTTATTCTGCCCCTAAACCTAGTTGTTTGCTTGATGTTCCCCCCCCCCCTTAGACTGTAAGCTTCTTAAGAGCAAAGGTCAATTTTTACCTTTTTGAGTAGCTCCAGGGCTTAGTACGGTGCAGGGCACTGGGTAGGCACTTAATGTTTACTGATTGATTGGCTGACTGGTGCA
>CM053595.1:194203882-194223451 GCA_028646575.1 Pseudocheirus occidentalis | reverse complement strand
AAAAAAAAAAATCTTCAAATGCCTTTCAATCCCCTTATAGTATTATCTTATATGTCTTCTCCTTTTCATTAAAACTCCTTGAAAAAACTAGCTATGCTTCTTGCCTCCACTTTTTCACCTCCCTTTCACTTTTCAACTCCTCGACATCTGACTTCCATCCATGTCACTTGACTGAAACTGCTTTAAGTGTACCAACAATCTCTTGCTCAATACAATAGTATATTCTCAGTCCTTATCCTTTTTTTTTACTTCTCTTAAGTGTTTGACACCGTTGACCATTCCATCTTTCTGGTTATTCTTTCCTCCTTGGGTTTCTATAACTGCTTTGTCATGGTTTTTTTCCTATCTGTTAGACCTAACTTTTTCAGTCCCCCTTGAAGGATCATCACATATATCCCACCCCATTTATTCAAGTGTTCCTGAGGACTCTGTTATGAGCTTTCTCCTCTTTCCTCTCTGTACACTCTCTGCTATCTCATCAATTCCCATAGATCCAACTATCATCTCTTAGCAGATAACTCCCTGATATGTGTATCCATCTTCATATCTCCTGAACTCCAATCCCACACCTCAAACTATCTCCTGCACATTTTGTACCTATTGTGCCGTGGCATCTTAAATGCAATATTTCTAAAACAGAAATCATAATCTTTCCCCATAAAACCATCCTTACTCTTAATTTTCCTATTTTTGTTGAGGTGCCACAATTCTCTAGTCACCCATGGGTTGCCACAATCTAGCAGTCATACTTAACGCTTCAGTCTCATTCATCTTCCCACTATATTCAGTCAGTTACCAACTGCTGTTGATTCCACATCCTTAAAATCTCTCAAATCTGTCCTCTTTTTCTATATCCCTACCATAATCATCCCTGCCTAGGCCTTTCTCATCTCTCTTCTGGTCCTTTATAATTGGTCTCTCTGTGCTAACCTCTGCCTTCTTCAGTCTATCTTTGACATACCTACCAAACTGATATTCCTAAAATACAAGTCTAAGCATGCCATTCTACTCCACAAAAAGTCTAATTGGCTCTCTATTGCCCTTAGGAGAAAATCTAGTCTCTGTTTAACATTAAAACCCATCATAATCTGGCTCAAATCTATCTTTCCAGGTTGATTACATATCACTCTCCTTGATATACTTTACATTTACAACTTGGTCTGCTGCTGTTCCCCATACACAACATTCCATCTCTGACCTTAATGTCTTTGCACTGGCATTCCATGCCTGGAGTAGTTTTCTTCCTAACTTTCTATTTCATAGAGCTCCAGGCTCCCTTCAAGGTACAACTCAAATGCTACTTACTTCAAGAGGTCTTTACTGATTCCCCTGGTTGTTGATACCCCCCTCCCAAATTACTTTGCATTTATTCTGAGGACGAACAAGTAGAACAGAGAAACTGAATTGAAGAGTATATAAAGAAGACTCTTACATAAGTTGACTGGAAAAGTAGGAGGGGGCCAGGTTGTGAAGAACTTTAAATGCCAAATAGAATATTTTATATTTTATCCTGGAGGTAATAGGGAGCCATTGGTGTTATTGAGCAGAGGATATGAGGAAGGGTGATATGGATAGGCCTGTGCTTTAGAAAAAACGACTTGCAGCTGAGTGGAGGGTGGGGTTACAGTGAGGAGAAATAAGAGACAGGGAGACCAACTAACCAGAATGCTGTTATAAAAGTCAAAGCATAAAGGCCTACACCAAGGTGATGTCTATATGAGTAGAGAGAAAGGGAAGTATACAAGAAATGCTGAAAAGATAGAAGCAATCATATTTGACAACAAATTGAATATGTGGGGTGAGTGCAAGTAAGGGGCTGAGGATTATGCCAAATTATCAATCAGAATGAGGGGGAGAATAGTGGTACCCTCTATAGTAATAGGGAAGTTAGGAGTAGGGGAGGGTTTGGGGGAAAAGAGAATGAGTTCTGTTTTGGACCTGTCTACAGGAATCTACTTCCAGAGTCTCCCTCTGCCCTCCAGTTACTCAGTAATCTTTCCTTCTTTGAGGTTCATTCAGCCCATATTTATCATCCAATCCGAATTCTGGGAGTGGTTATCTATAGAACTACAGAATACTCTCCTTCCATCCTCGGAGTACAGTACCTGGATCACAATCTTTCCTTCTCAGTTCCTGCCCTTGTAACCTCATAATTCAACATACGTATCAATATTTGCTCAAATACCCTACCTTCCTAGTTCTTCAGCTTGTATGCTTCCCACAACCTTCTCCTCTATCCCACCTCAGAGAAGTGGTCAGATCTCTGTGGTCATAACTCCTCAGAGATATTCATACCTTTGATCTTGCCATTACCTAGAATTTACCACTTCGATGTTTGTGAATGCTGAAATTCCCTTATCTGATCACAGTCTGTTGTAATTTCCCCTTTTACTCTGCTTTATAACCTCTAACCCTGTTCTTTTTCCTCACTGTACCCTTCTTTGTCCTAACCTGAATCCTTCAGTTCATTCCTAACTTCTGGCCTCTGCACTGGCTTCCCTCTCCTTCCTTTCCCATCTTGATGTTGGTGATTCAGTTCAACTCCCCACTGTCCTCTTGAATCCTTTGTCCCACCTGTTGAAGATCTTACCTTGTGCCAAGCCTCAGCTCTGGATTACTCCCAGCATCTACTACTTTTACTCCTATTCATGTACTGCTGAATGAAGCTGGAAAAAATCACAACTGGACCTTCAATGTAGTGAGGTAATCTTTTACTACCTTCTTAATGGATTCACCATCTTACTCATTGTAGCTTTTCAAACTAATCCTCTTCAAACCTTTCATGGCTCCTGTTCTCTGTCCCCTCAGTTGAGAACTTTTTCTCATATAGCATTCAAAAAATTGAGGTTATTTGCTAAGAGTTCCCTCTTCTCCCCTCTTTCTCATTTCTCATCTCATTTAATTAGATGCCTTTCCCCAATGTCTCCTCCTTCATTCCTGTCTCACAGGAATAGCTAGCCCTTCTTGCCAAGACAGACCCTTCTACATTTACAAGTTATCCCATTCCATCCTGTGTCTTTCAGCAACATGCCCTCTGTCTAATCTCTACTGTCACTAACCTTCAGTCTCTCCTTGTCTATTCGATGCTCCCCTACTACTTACAAGCATTCCCATTTCTCCTTCATCTGTCTCTCACTTGATCCACGTATTCTTACTAACTTTTTAGTCTCTTAGACCTTCTTCCCTTCATGGCTGTTTTAAAGACCTTGAGAAGGCTTTCAACAATTGGTGTTTCTACCTCATTTCCTCTCTCTTTTTATCTTAACACTCTAAAGTTTGGTTTCCAGTCTCATTATTCAACTGCAACAGTTTTCCCCAAAATTATCCATGATCTCTTTACTTGCCAATCAAATGGCCTTTTCATACTCCATATTCTTCTTGATCTCTCTGTGGCCTCTGACACTTGTCAATGAATCTCTTCTCTTTCCCCTCTGATCTCCACTTCTGACACTCCTGACTTTCCCACACCATGGTAGACTTCTCTACCATGGAAGTTCACTCTGGCCCTGTGGCCTCTTCCTCTGATTGATTAGTTCCTTCTAGAACCTTCATTTTAAGTAAAATTCCAAAGCTAGCCACATCTCTATTCTTCTCCAGGCTCCTTTTGACCCTCTGAACTTTTTCCACCATTCTCCCCCTCCCTGCTCTCTTCCCCAACCCTCTGCTTTTCAGCTCTTTATGTGTTGTCTTCCCCTGTTAGAATGTAAGGTCTTTGAGTTCAAGGGCTATCTTTACTATTGTTTGTATTTGTATTAATCAATACAATAATTAATGTCTGTTGACTTTAAGTCTCATTGATTCTAGATACTACTCTCTCCTGGTTTTCTTCTTCCATGTATGACCACTGTTTTTCAGTCTCCTTTGCTGTAGCTTCATCCAGGTAGTACCCATTAACTGAGTATATATATATATATATATATATATATATATATATATATATATATATATATATATTCCAAAGCTCTATCCTGTGCCCTCTTCTCTTCTTCCTCTATATTGTTTTGCTTGGTAATACCATCAGCTGTCATGCACTTATTTATCATTTCTAAGCTCCATATCTCCAACTGCCATTTGGACATCGCAAATAGATGTCCCATAGACATCTTAAACTCTACATGTCCAAAATCGAACTCATTATCTTTTTCCCCAAATCATCTCCTCTTCTTAACATTAGCAATGCTTTTCATTCAAACAGTTCAGCTCCCAGAAAGACTTTTGCTAATTGGCAGATTAAGCAGGCAATGCATGCTCTAGGTCCTTCAATCAAATCTCAGCTTGCTTTCAGCTACTTTTCTAAAAGGTCAGCTGGCCTTGGCTAGGCTCAGCTCCTTTCAAGCAGCAGAAACTGGTCTCAGTTTTGAGCTCTTTGCTTAGCTATACTTTCCTGAGTTTACCTATCTTCAAGGAGGAAGGGATAATTACTGCTCTGTTGTTTTTTTTCTTCCATGCTTCTGTATTCTTCCTTTCCTTCTTTAGCTTCTTTAGTCTCTCTTGCATCAAAGCAAAATCTCCTTAAGTAAAGTTACTCACTATTACCTCAGGGTAAGAAACCAAAACTCACATTTAAAGCAAACCTACTACAAATAGGCAATATACAATTACAGCATAGTAAATAAAATGAAATAAAATAAAAATAAAAAATTCTACTTATCATGATTTCCCAAATATCAGTTTAATATTCTTATAATAATATGTAAATTAGCTGCTGAGAAACAAGATACTTTGTCCATCTTTTGTGAGTGCTTTTGTTTAATTTCTCTCTAGACTTCAAAACTGTTGTATTTCTGGCCCTTTCTACAAATAAAATTATCCAAGTACTAAAAGACAGCACTTTACATAAATATTCTTATTTCCCTTCCCAGTTGATTCTGCTTTAACATGGACTCCAGTTTCTTTACCATCACAACTGTTTTCCTCTGAATATATACTAATTATTCAGTGTCCTTCCTAAAATGTGGCACAGAAAACCGAACGTAGTATTCCAGTTATGGTTTGACAAAGACAGGGTACAGTGACATGATTCTTTCGTCTGTTGTGGTCTATGTGTCTCTCCTATTAAAATCTAAGATTACATTACCTTTTTTGATTGCTATATTACTTTGTACAAATTGAGCTTGTAGTCCGCTGAAACTATTAGAGCTTTTTCACATGTACACATTTCTAGCCATATACCTCATCACACAGGATTGTACTTGTACAGATTACTTTTTTTATTCCAAGAGAAGAACTTTATGTGTATAGCTATTAAATTTACTCATTCTGAGTGTCTTATAACTGTTTGGATCATGATGATGTTGGGGTTAGATATCTCTCCTAGTGAAGAGGTACCCAAAGAGGGTTAGCGCTGCCTGAGACCCCAAAATGCCAACATGCCAGGTCCTGTTGAAAGAATTCCACTCAAGTCTTCTCAGCCAAAGAAAAAGTAAAGTTTATTGAAAGATATGGGGTAGGCTCTCACAGAGCAAGTCTCTGCTGGGCCATTTCATGGTGCTCTCACGAAGATGGAGGGAAGCTGGGGTCTTATATACAGAGGAATCTAGGGGTGGTTCAGAGGAGAAGCCTGGGGAGGGTCTTCAGGAGGAGCCAATGAGGTCTGACTCCAGTAATGAGTTTGGGGAGGGACTTCAAGTGGAGTTAATGAGGTCAAACTCCAGTAATGAGTTTGGGGAGGGGGACTGATATCTTGATAGGCTCCAGGGTGGAAAGCAGATGGACAATGGAGGGCCAAGCTAGTAACAGGTTTGGGCCCAGCCACAATGAAATACTTATGGCCTCTGCAAATGCCTCCTGAAGATTCAATCAGACTTCAAGAGGTTTCCCAGATTCAAGGTTACCTCAAAGATTCAAGGAGAGCTCAAAAGGGGGGGGAGGGTCCCCAGAGCCTACACTTCATCACTAGCTTTATGTCATTCACATATTTTTATTTATTTACATGCATTATTTTTAAAAAATGAACATCACAGGGCCACCTACACTGTCCTATGTAGGACACTTCATATTAACTCTTTGTCTTAGAACTTGAATGAGTTCTGAATCCATCCAACTGTACCATGACCTTATCCACATCACCATGTTGTTTTTTTTTTTATTATTAAATGCCTTCCTGAAATCCTCGGATTCCATTTTTATGGCATATACTCCTAAGAGATAAAAGAATCCTAGAAGAGAGCTCTTGGTTTCAACAGAAGCTCCGTATTTGCCTGAGGTTGAACTGTGCCCTACAATTTTTCATTACTTCAACTGTTTTTACTGGGTTCTTGAGTCTTTCTTTAGAAAAGAAGGTGAGAGGAAGGAAGGCTAATATTCTTACCAATCACTGGCATATGTCTTCTGATCCTTCATGAGCCCTTTTGTTGGTCTCTTAACTGAAACAACCTCTGAGTATTCTTTATTTGTAAGATGGGAAGAGTTACAAAGGCTATAGTAATAAGACTGTAGCCTTCTTTAAGGGCATGATGGAATACAACCAGAGGTGCCCTGGGAATGTTTAGAGACTAAGTGAAAGTGACTAGTTTATAAGCAACTTGTGGTATCTTCTCCTTGAGAGGCATTTATCTAATAATCAATTGAAAAGCAAATAAAATCACCCCTCTGTGTTTACTTTAAATGGAAAATATTTTAGGGCCTGACTGAAAGAAAGATTAATGTTAGGCAGACATTTCAAATTCCTTCAGTGAGGAAATTTCTGAAGCCAATAAAAGAGAGAAGATTACTTCTCCTACTTAAAAGTTTGAGATGGTTAGAATAATCATTTAGGAGAATGCCTGGGTTTGTATAAAGCCTTTTTCAGACAGGATTTGACAACAGGAGACAGGAGAGTTTAACTTGGTTCCTTATCAAAAGGAATTTGAAAGGAAAAATTCAGAAGGCCATAGTTTGAATTGCAGATTTTGTTTGGACAGGACAACCCTGAATTCATCTCTGTCTTGGGATCCAGGGCAATTATGTAAATGAGACTAGTACTTCCTGTTCTGTTTGTTCAAGGTGAATGTGGGTTACTTCAATCACAGTAGCTTTCCAAAACTTGCCTTGGCAAAAACATTTGGAATAGATTCATTAAGTTTATTCAAGTTGGTGGTAGGAAACTAAGTAAGATGGTTGGTCCCTTATTGTTGTTGGAAAGGTACCCTCTGATTGTAGACTGCTTTCAGATTTAAATTGCATAGCTATCCAATTTTGTCCTGTATGCTGAATGAGCAAAATTCAAAATGAAATTGTGTTTTGAGCACATGGAAGACATCAGTAATACTTATAATTTGCCCTGTCACTTCAGTGGAAACTTTGGAAGGAGTTTAAAATACTGGATTATAGGGCTACAGAGGACCCAGAAGAGCAACCTGTTCCTATCCTGATTTTGCAGATGAGTAAACTGAGGCTCAGAGTTCATAGAATCAAAGATTTAGAGTTCGAAGGGACCTTAAAAGTCATATGATCCAACCAGAGAAGAATGTATGAAGTAAGGGCAAGTAGCTTTGAGGAGAAAGTCAAAGCACAGAAGTGTATCCAGCATTGGAGCCCAAAGGAAATCTAAGGACTGTCTACCCAATCCCTTCATTTTATACTACTATTGTTCACATTGCTCTTTTCACATAGAGTATCTTCCCCGTCATATTGAACTCCCATCCGTCTCTTCTACCCATCCTACCCATTCAGAGAGTTTAAAACTTAATTCAAATGCCCCCTTCTCTGAGAGGTATTCCCTGAATCTACTCCCAGCACATTCCATTGGCCATGATATTTCCTTCATCCAACCCCACTTCATACATTGTGATGCACCTTTCTAGTGCATGTTTCATAAATTATTTGTGTATTTTAGCTATCACTGCATGTATCTGAGTCCCCACTAGTTTATAAGGTACATAAGGGCAGGGATCCTGTTTTATTTAAAATTTATACATTTTCAGTGCCTTGCACAGAGATCAGCACACACTGGAAACTTAAAAAGAGTTTGTTACAATAAAGGCCCCCAAGCTTTTTGGGAGAAGTTGTTTTTCTTTTCTTTGAAGTCCTGAGTTCACTTGGAATGGGGATACTGACAGTGAGTAAAATGACTGCAGAGAACAAAGAAGGCCTAGGTCCCTTTCTTTATTACCCTCTCCATTGAAAAGTCTGCCTGAGAAAGGAACATGGAAGGCCTGCCTGCCAGCAAAGGCCATGAAATTGTCTCTACTGATAAATGCCAACTTCCTGTCTGGAGACCCCTGAAATACAGGTTGATGATTTAACCAGGAAAAAAATACCCAAGAGAAATGCTGTCATATTATGTTTCTTTAGGATTCATAATTTTGGTGACATCCCTTTTATCTGGGTTCTGAGAAAGAGCAAAAAGAGTTACCTTCCTTGTTTCCAAATCTATGATGAGTATAATTCAAATAGAATTCATTCTTCTACCCTAAATTGTTCACTAAACCATACAAATCATGTTTTTAAACCTTTCAGTAATTCCAGAACATATCCTCTTGCCTGTCTCAGTTTAAATGGAAGAAACCATAGCTGTAGCAAGATAGAAGAGGACAATTTGAAGTTAAAAGGGAGGCACTAACTCTTTGAAATAGGCAGCACACTACCGCCCATTTGGAAAAAAGGTGATGGCCTTGTGTGCATTCTTCCTTTTGGCAGCTGTGTAGTTAATTGTTAGATATCAAATATTTGTTCATATTGTGTTCTCACTACCTGGCCTGAATCCCCTTCTCCCTCTTCTCAATTTACACAATGCTGAAAAATCTTTCCTGCCTAAGTTCAGTACCTGCCACCTCCATGAAGCCTTCTTAATTACTCTGATTCCCCCATCCCACCTTGGAGAGGTAGCATAGTGGAGAAAGTTAAGGGCTTGGAAGCAGGGAGACTTGGGTTCAAATCCTGTATCTGACATTCGGTGACTATGTGCTCCTGTGCAAGTCACTTCTCTTGGACTCCTTGTCTGCATCTGATGACCTGAAAGGTCCCTTCTAGCTCCATGATCCTGTGATCTCTGCATTCTCCGGCTCTAAGGCTTGCAAAGCACTATACATCCAATATCTCATTTAGTAGCAGCTAGATGGCACAGTGGACTGAGCACTGGGCCTGGAAGACTTGAGTTCAATCTGGTCTCTGACTCTTACTAGCTGTGTCACCTTGGACAAGTCACTTAAATTCCTGTTGCCTCAGTTTCCTCAACTGTAAAGTGGGGATTGTAATAATAGCACCTACCTACCAGAGTTGTTCGGTGAAATAAAATGGGATATTTGTAATATTTCAGTATTCTTAGTTCTTAGCACATATGAGGACCTTAATAAATGCTTGTTTCCTTCCTTAGATCCTCACATCTGTTGTGAAGTAGGTCCTGTTATTATTCCCATTTTACAGATGATGATACTCTCTCTCCACCTGAATTTGAATCCTGACTTTGTCACTAACTACCTGTAAGACCTTGGACAAATCATTTAAATTCTCTTGGTCTCAGTTTCCTCATCTGTATCATGAGGGAGCTGGACTCTAAGCCTCTTCAAACTCTAAATCTTTGATCTTGTCATCTCCATCAATCAACTGTTTTGTCAGTTAAAAATTATTTTTAATTCTCATCATAGCTTATAAGTTCTTGTTTATATCCTTCATCTTATAAACATTCAGGACATCCCTTTTAGCTGATATGTATACACACACATTTTTAATTCAAAAGACCCATGATTTCAGTGTAGGTATTCTTTCTACCCGCAGAGATCATGGCCTCTCCAAACCTTAATAGATGGTATTTATGATGCTACAAAAATTCATGACATGATTTCTGGTCTAGATTTCTAGGATGGTCGTTAGGCAATAGAAGCACAGTTAATGGGGATGGGGAAGTAGTAGGAAGGGCAGGGGAGGGAAGAGACTATATTCAAAGTCTTTCCAATTTGGGATGACATGCCAATGTTTATGATCTGCTGGCATAGCCTTTGGAAACCCAGGGTCACCTCCAAACTGTAATGAGGCATCACAGTAGGACTTTAATGGGTGATAAATTTGAAGGAAAATAAAATCATTTAACTTCTTGTCTGACAAACAAAATGCAGTCATTAACCAGCTGTGTGACAATATTCAAGTCACTTAAGGAGAACATAAGCTTTAGAGTTGGAAGGGACCTTGGAGACGATCCAGTCCAAATTCTTCATTTGCTTGATGAAATAACTGAAGCCCAGAGAGGTTGTGACTTGCCCAAAGTCACATTGACAGTAATAGAACAAATTTGCTGGGTCCTATTTTCTGCCTCTGTGAAGGTTTAGATTATAAACTACTATCCAGAGTGGTATAGAAGGGAGAGTTCTAGATCTGGAGTCAGAACACCTAGGTCCTGACAGCTCCTCTGAATGAGCTCTAGACTTTCTCTCTTATTCCACTGGGCTGGAAATCTGTTCATTCCCCCACCCCTTTCAGCTTCCTTTTATGTGTTTTCTTCTCCAATTAGAATATAACCTCCTTGATGATAGGGACTGTCTTTCTTTGTTTTCTATATTTTTGTATTTCCAGTGCTTAGCCCAGTGAGGGGCACATTGTAATTGCTTAATAAATGCTTGCTGACTATCTTGGTTCAAATCTTCCCTCTGCTATTTACTACCTATAAGATTTTGGATAAATCCTTTAATTACTCTGAATCTTAGTTTGCTAATCTATAAAATGAGAAGGTTGGACCAGATGACATTTAGGGTCTCCTAGCTCTAAAATTTTGTGATTCAGTAGGTTAACTCAGCTTTCACCAAAACCTGGGGCATCTTCCATACTGCTCTTTATGTAAAAGGAGATGTGACTCCTTAGTGTAGAGAGAATACTGAGTGTAACACAGAAGACTTGTGTAAGGGACTTAGTGGGTAGGTTCCAGAGATATTCTTGGGAGAGGCATATGGACAGAAGATGCTCCAGGGAGCTGGTAGCAAGAGATCCATAGATGACATGCAAAAAAAGTTGACCCCACCACGTCCCTAGACTCCACTGAAATTCTAAAGTCTGATGAAAATGGACTGCCTCTGGCTGAGGTTTTCTCCTGATCTGAACTGAGAAACCTTTTCTTGCTCCCAGCTAAAGAGCTCATTCACCCTTGGTATATTCTAATCTGTATATCTTCTTAGATTTCTGTTTGCTGTTTTCCTTGGCTAAATTAGTTTCTTTTATATTTATTATTTGTGATGGTCTTTTGTGTAACCAGTATGAGAAGGAGCTAAGCTTGGAGTATAAGCTAATGGCTTCCTTTCCTCTTAAGAGTGATTAGGGAAGCAGCTTTTGTTTAGAATCCATCATTCCTTAGACCACTGGTGCCAAACTGAAATAGAAAGCAAAACAAAACAAAACAAAAAGGGGAAGTGGCTAGGTAGCACAGCAAATAGAGCACCAGCCCTGGAGTCAGGAGGACCTGAGTTCAAATCCGACCTCAGACACTTAACGCTTACTAACCCTGTGACCTTGGGCAAATCACTTAACCCCAATTTCCCTGCCTTTCCCCCTCCAAAGAAGCAGAACAAAACAAAACAAAGTGAATAGAAACACAGGCCACTAACCTGTGCATAAGGATTCCTGCAAGCCACATATTGACTTAGTTTTTAAATGTAATATTATCTGTTTTATTATATTTTTATTTGTTAAATATCTCCCAATTACATTTTAACCTGGTTGAGGCTGCACTTGGGAGTGTTGTGAGCTGCATGCAGACCAGGGGCTGTGTGTTTGCCACTTCAGTCTTAGAATAGCAATATTTGAGGGGGAATGGGAACAGATATAATTCTGTCTTGTTATCTCTTTTGGAGAGTGGAGAAAAGAGCACCCAGCACCTGGTGCCTGCCTGCTGCGTCCCCCACATAGCATGGTCCTTTGCTCTCTTTCTCTATGGAGAAGTTAGCCGTGTCAGCCTATGCCACCTCCTAACTGCATCTATAGATTTAGATGACTCACGTGGGCATATATATTATTTTTAAAAAATCTATAAAAAGTTCATTAGAAGGTTGGAAAGACATAATTTCTTGCAGTCAGAGAACTATTCCCCAGGGAAAAGCTCTCATTATCTAACTTCCATCATCCAGATGGTGTAGTGAGTGACACAGTACGTGAGTTCTGAGTCCCCTTAAGAGAATGGTAGTGAGGTACCAGGGAGAAAATAAGGGGATATGGAAGCACCTTCGATTCTCCTTCTTCACTAGCTTTCATTATCTTGCTACCTCCCTCACCTATGTCAGGAGGTTTCAGTATCTTGCACTTCCCTAAAGGACTGACAATTGCCAGGAGAAACTGTCCTCTTTACTCCTTCCTGGCTACCAGCCCTGTCTTCACCTACTTTGTTTAGGGCACACATATAAGACTAGGCATCTCATATATGGTATGTGCTGCTCTTGTCCTACTTACTCTTACTGGCAGCAAAGAGGATTTTAAAATAAAAAATTTAAAGCAATCTCCCTCTCCCTCTCCCTCTCTCTCAATGGGATGCTTGTCAATTTCAATAAACTGCACCAGGCTGACTACTCAAACAGAGAGAGAAAAATAAAAGAGCAGAGGAGTTACAGATGGCCAGGCTGATGAAAGGTGGGAAGGGAGCTGAGACCATGACCATCCTTCTGCCTCATTTATTAAGTACCCACTGCCCACAGACCCTTGTCCCGGGCATTGGGCCATAAAAAGGTAGGAGGTGGGCTTTGAAGAAGGATGATTTCTAAAAGAGAGAGAAAGCACAGAAAAAGTTAAATGCTACCCATAATGAGAAATCTTCAGCTGCAAAATACTGTAGTAATGAAATGGAAATGAAAGAGGGAGAAGAGGGCTGCAGGGCCCTCTAGGACAGTGCCCTGTGGCATAAGCTGAATGGTGTGAAAGGCAGATAGGCTAGAATCAGTGGAGCTCTCAGGGCTGCCAAAGTCTGTGTCTGTACTGCTCCATTAACAGTGCATTCAGTAAGCTAGCTCTGCCCTAATGAAACAGTCAGACACAAAAGAAGGCTCCCTTAGACATTCCTTGGCTGCTTATACTTGTTGAAACTGATTTCTCAAGGGTAGGAGTGAGGTACAGTAACTAGGAACGAAACCATGAATTTGAATGCATATTCATGCAAATGAACCTTGGAGGAATAAAATGTCATTGATGGCAAGATCATCTATTAAAAAGGGATGAAAACCCCAATCACCTAGTACTGTCAAAAGGAGATATCCTAGCCCTGGAATAGTGGCAGTACTGGTGAGCTTTTCAGACATCTATATTTGCAGGACTCAGTCCATTCAGTTCAGTAGTTTCATGAAACAGGCATTTAATAATAGCTAGCATTTATATAGCCCTTTAAGGTTTGTAAGGCATTTTACATACATTATCTCATTTGAACTTCACAAAACCCTGTGAGGTAGGTGTTATCATTATTCCCATTTTACTCATGATAGAACTGAGGGTCAGGTAAGTGAGGTGTTTAGCCCAGGGGCAGAGAGCGAGCAGGTATCTGAGGCAGGCTCTGGACTGAGATCCTCCTGACTCCAAGTCAGTGCACTGTGCCACATAGCTGCCTACAGGCTCATGATGTGCAGGGTGCTACTTTATTATTTATTAAGGGACTGCTGTGTGCAGGCCACTAATAGGAGCTGGAGATACAAAGACAAAATTAAAAAAAAATAATAACAGTTTAGGACCCTAAATTGCACTAGATGAGTGTGACATGTATATAAGTAAGTAAATGTAAGATAATGTGTGGAAAGAGAGAGCACTAGTAACTAGCAGAATCAAAAGGCATCATGTAGGAGATGGAACCTGAGCTGAATCTTGGAGGAAATGAAGGATTCTGAGACGTGGAGATTTAAGAGGGATCTGTGGATTCTAGAAGCCATGCAAAAACAGAGGTAGAAAATGAGCTTCTGAGTTTGGGGAAGAATAATAGGCCATTTTGTCTAGAACTCGAAATATGTGAATGGGAATAATATAGAATGTATACAAAAAATAGGCTAAAGGCAGATTGTAAAGCTCTGAAGTTGGAATTCAGGGTAAAAAGAAAGGATATTAATGGTATTAGCCATGTGAAGTTAGGATAACCTCACTGAGTCTTGTTTTCCTTATCTATAAAATGGGAATAATGTTTGTACCAACTGCTTCTTATCTCTGTTGTGAAGATCAAATGAGTTAATGTACAAGAAAAAACACTGTGTAACCATGAAGTTCTGTGTAAGCTATGTTGTAGTAGTAGTAGCAGTAGTAGGAGTAATAGTGGTAGTAGTAGTAGTAGTAGTAGTAGTAGTAGTAGTAGTAGTAGTAGTAGTAGTGGTAGTAATAGAAGTAGTAGCAGTAGCAGTAGTAGTAGTAGTAGTAGTAATAGTAGTAGTAGTAGTAGTAGTAGTAGTAGTAGTAGTAGTAGTAGTAGTAGTTATAGTAGTAGCAGTAGTAGTAGTAGCAGTAGTTGTTGTTGTTGTCCATTAATTAAGTCCTCTTCTAATGCCTCCTGTGGCATGGTAATAAGAAGGATATGACAGTGGAGCACAAGTTTTGGCAGGTCCTACCAAACTAGGAAAACTGAATAAAGGCCAGCAACATACTGTGTGCCCATCATTTGAGGACAAGCCTGGCTAAATTTGGAAAGGGACCAGAAGGGTAGCTACCAGGAAAGATGATTTTTTTTTTTGGTTGCAGCAAGTCATGAAGACCATCTGCTAAGGCATGTCGAGACTGTGATCTTCACTGGCAGAGAGAGGGGAGGGAGAAACATTCAGCTCATTCTAATAAAAATCAGAACCTTTTGACATCCTGAAGCTTTTCTTGAGCTCTATTTTTCCTCCGTTTCTTTTCCAAAAAGATAAAAAAGTACTGAGCAGCTACAAAACAATTTTAAAAAACTTACTGTGAAGAAATGAGCCAGATGTGATGGGACAAGCGTTTCCCATTTCTGTTTTCTGTGGTTCTCTGAGATACGGACTAATTATGTGTCTTTGGGGAATAACTCCAATTTCTGTTGGACGGCTTTAATAATAATAATAACTAGCATTTATATAGCAATTAAGGTTCGCAAAACACTTTATAATTATTATCTGAGTTGATGCTCATAACAACCCTGGGAGATAGGTGTTATTTTTATCTCCATTTTCCAGATTAGTAAACTGAAGCAGATGAAGATTAAATGATTTAGCCAACGTCACACAGCTAGGAAGTGTCTGAGGCTAGATTTGAGTTCAGGTCTTCTTGACTCTGAGTCCAGAACTTTATCCACTATGTCACCTCGCTGCCTCAAGTTTATGTGAAGTATTCATAATGATCTTTAGTGAATCTTGCCAGATACTTTGGGGACAGTTGCCTGAAAAGTCACTGGATGATCATTAATATTAAACTATGTTCTGAAATCATAATATAGTAAAGGAGTTGGAAGCTTATTTGCTCTGTGTCTTCCATGTTTCTCCATGGAAGAGAAATTTCTCCATGTTTTAGAAAGGAGATGAAAGGAATTTGAGGAAATGAGAGGAGAGAGGGGAAGGAGGAGAATGGTAAAACCAAAAAAGAAGGCAAGATTACGAGATGAGAGGATGCACATCCTTATCTTTTCAGCAGCCCCAAAGCTAAGCTCTAAGGGATGGAAAGCAATACAATAAATATAAAAATACAAAGATGTTAAGAATTCATTCATTCAACAATCAACTATTCTGCTATTACAAAGCATGCTAGATTCTGAAGGACACAAAATTAGTTAAGACATTGACTCTATCCTCTCAGAATTTACACTATAGAAAGAGGATGTAATAGGTATGACTGATGTAGGCAAAAGATTACACTTCCTAGGATACCCAAGTCCCAAAATGGGAAAACTCATTGAGAAAAAAAGAACTTCTGGCCAAGCTGACTGCCTCAAAAGGAGGGTTGCTATCTAGTTCCCACATACCTATTCTAACAAAAACCTGAAATTAACAACAAACTAAATAATGATCAAGATATCCAATGAGAAACTATAGTCAATGGCTCCTTACACACCAGAATTACACAAAAAGTCAGCCAGAAACCTGAGGGGGAGGCAGAAAGAGGCCATTGGCAAAGTCAGCATAAGGAAAAAATAATATACCAATAGAACCAGAGATGGACTAGGAACAAATATATCTTCAAGGTTCTGTTTCTACAAGAAGCATGAACAGAATATTGCCCTGAGACAATCCTAGGGTGGTTCAGAAACCACAGAAACTCGAGGGGGTGGGTAATGGGCCTCAGCCCAGGCCAAGGATTGAGGTCTGTAATGCCCTGTCCTGGTATATCACAAAGAACCTCAAAGATCCACAGCAGAACCTCAAAGATCCAAGGGATTCTATCATCAGAAACTGAAGGTCAGCACAAGAACCCAGGCAACGCAGGATATGATCAAGCAGGATCAACCACTCCACTCTACGGTTCAATAAGAGATTCAACCGAGTCCTAACACAGAGCTAAAGTGAGGAGAAATTCAGAAGCTAAAGCTGAAGAGATGAGTGAAGCAAAGAAAACAGTGACTAGTAAGAAAAAATTATTGGAAATCTAGAGATACCCCCAAAAGAAAGAACAAGTAACTCTGTAATAACTGCAAACAAATAGATGAAAAAATTGATTTTTCTACAAGGACCACAAGAGTACATGTAAAAAAAATGAAGTAGAATATTTTTTAAATGAAATTTAAAAAGCTCTAAAGAAAAGAACTAGAAGGAGAATAAATAGAAAAGAAAGAAGTAAACCATCCTCGAGATGTTGAATGGAAACTAGAATAGACAAAGCATAAATCAATGACTCTATGAGATAGCGAGAGATATTAGAACAAAACCAAAAGATCAGAAAAAATAGAATAAAATGTAAATTATTTAATATCAGAAACAACTGATCTAGAAATCAAGTCAAGGAGAGATTATTTAAGAATTATTGGACTTCATAAAAGCCATGATTTTAAAAAAATCCTGAACTGTATTTCAAGTTAAATCAAGTTAAATCAAATTTAATCAATTAAAACTGCCCACAACCAGAAAGCAAAGTCAAAATGGAAGGAATATGTCAGTCATCTCCTAAGAGGTATTCCTAAGTGCAGTCCCCAAAGGAAAAGTCTCAGAAATGTAAAAATCCAGAGCTTCCACCTCAAAGAAAAAAATAATGGAATCATCTAGAAACAGTTCAAATACCAGTGATCAGTCAGAATCACACAAGCCCTGGCAGCTTCAATTAGAAATGAGAGATCTTGGCATATCCTGCAAAACTGGATATAATACTACAAGGGGAAAAAAATAAACCTTTAATGGAAAAGAGGATTTTCAAGCATTTCTGACAAAAAGACCAGGTCTGTGTTAGAACTCTGTGAATCCAGAGAAACATAGAAAGGTAAATGCATTTGGTAAATTAGAAGAATCTACATGATGATATAGTGTTACCATTCTAATGGTGGGGACAGGAGTGAAGAGAAGAAATAAGTATCACTTTAGATTAGAAGCTTAAGTCTTTAAAAGGTACTGTGGGAGTTAAATAAGAAAAACAAAGTTTCTGGGGGAGGATTGGTTATGCTTTGAGTGTTTAAAGATGGGAAAGAGAAGGGAAGGTAAAAAGAATACCCTCAAGTAGAAAGGAGGTAGAAGTGGGGAAACTTGATTTTTCTCATAATTGAAACAGAGTTATGAGAATATACAAATATAGAGGAAGGAGTAGGGAGAGAGAACATCTGATGAACCTCACTCATATAGACAAAAGAGGACTGAGAATATATCAATGTGGATCAGTGGAGGATCTGCAGAGAACATCTCAGCCATGAAGAACACTCTCTTGGTCACCTAGTGGAGAGAACCACCCAGAAGTGCAGCCCAGAAACCCAGTGCAGGTATACCAAGTTCAATGACATTACCAGATGAACCAGATAAGAACAGCTTTGTGGGAAACAGTGAGCAGCAGCATTGGAAGAAGAAAATGGTTGCAACAGGGATGTTGTCTCGGCAGTGTGAATCACTCTAGGTTCATGCATACCATCTCCCATGCCTGGAATAGTTGCCCTCCAAAGCTACACCTGTTGAAAACCTCACCACTAACATCATCAGCAACCCTGAACAAAAGCAAAAGCAAGAGCCCATGGCAGAGGTGATGAGGGCCTGAACTAGGCTGGTGTCCGTGCTGTAAATAGATGACCATGCTAAATGAGCAGCAAATCATGAAGACCACAGGCACTGTTTGTGCTGGAATACAAGAGAGGGTGCTCCTCTTCAAAATAGATTTGCTCTTGTATCATTTCCCGTCTTCATTCTCAGACAAACCTCTTTTATAATGAAGATTTTTTTTTAAGAAAAAAGAGGAAGAAGAGAATATATCAGTGTGCTGACCGTGCAAAAGCTGTCAAACTATGAAAACAACAGGAGCAGCAAATAATGCCTGAGATAGACCAATACTTTAGAGACAACAGAAATCGCTAAGCACCTGATGGTTAGGCATAGACTTAGCTGTTATCTTCAGTCTGGGAACCAATGAGGAGATACATTCAGGTGGCTGAGACTTTGACTGCTAGCTGTGGTTTACCAGAGTTTTCGGTGTTTACATTTCCACTCTGTTTCTTGATTGGATCTGTTAATGTGGTGAGGCTGAGTACCTCAACTTAAATTCATTTCTGAAGTTCCCAGTTTCCTAAATGTGAATTATATAGGCAAATTATCATTTAAAAATTCCTATTATTTGATCCTCAGTCCATGAGAGTCTAGAGCTAATTGGAGAATGTGCTACAGTCAAACCAGAAATAAATCTAATACGTACAGAAATAATCTAATACAAATTAAAATATATTAAAATATAAATATTTATCATTATTAACAAATATATTATTAAAATATACATGTAAAATCTGTTTAAATTATAGTATTAAATTATAAAAATTAAAATATAACAAAATATGTTTTAAAATCTAAAACAAATTAAAATATAGTAATAATAAAAAATTTAAAAATAAAAAACAAAATTAAAATAAATAAAATATGAAATGCTTAAGATAAATTAGAATATAAAATGCTATGAGATCAGACTTAAAAAAAACTCTAACTTGAAGAATCAGAAAATATGATTGGGAACATTTTTAACCATGTATAGAAAAATTTCAGTGGGCTAGGATGGGCAGAGAATATTTCAGGTTCAAAGCATTGTTTCCATATTAGCTAGATCTTAGAGTACATGATGTGAGATAAAAATAAAAGGGAGGTTGTTTTGATTTGCATTTCTCAAATCAATAGTGATTTAGGGCTCTAAATCACTATTGATTCGAGAAATGCAAATCAAAACAACTTTAAGGTACCACATCTCACCAGTAAGATTGGCTAAGATGACAAAACAGGAAAATGACAAGTGCTGGAGAGGATGTGGAAAAACTGGAACTCTAATGCATTGTTGGTGGAGCTGTGAACTGATACAACTATTCTGGAGGGCAATCTGGAACCATGCCCAAAGAGCTTTAAATAATTGCATACCCTTTGACCCAGTAATACCACTTTTGGGGTTGTATCCAAAAGAGATCATAGAAGTAGGAAAAGGATCTATATGTACAAAAATATTTATTGCAGCTCTCTTTGTGGTGGCAAAAAATTGGAAATTAAGGGGATGCCCATCAATTGGGGAATGGCTGAACAAGTTATGGTATATGGTATA
>CM053595.1:194173100-194203382 GCA_028646575.1 Pseudocheirus occidentalis | reverse complement strand
CTGCAGAATTCTGGACCCAGGTGTTTGCATAACATTTTTATAACATTCAACATCTTTAGCAGGATCTAAAGGGTCTCCCCCCCCACTCCCATCTATATTCATGCTCAAACAAAGTTCTGCCCCCAAACTGTGAAATCTTAAGTCACTCTGTGAAACTTAGTTAGCACAGGGTTGTGCTAGAGCCAGCTTGAACCAGCTCCCAAGAGCCAATTGTTAAATTTTCACTGTTAGCATTTATATCTTGGAAATCCAAAAAAGCTACAAATAAGGGATTGATTTATTGTTTTGTTAATTGTCTAGATTTGAGAAAGTGATGGAGAAAATATGAATAATATAGATTAAACTTAAAAATATATTGGGAGTACATTTCCCCCCATAGAGTCAGTTGTTAAATATTTACCAGCACATTCCTGAGTTTACATATGGAACAGTCATGTTGTAGATTGACTGTGAAATGCTGAAAGTTGTTTTGTCAAGAGTGTCTGAACATTTCCACCAAACCTGCTATAGTTGTTAAAAGCAAAATTGTACCAGACAAATCCTAGTTCTCTTAGCGATGACCCAGTTTTCTAAGAATCAATGGACAAAGGTGCTTTATTCAAGTTGTTAAGTTACATAAGAATCCACAAACTAACAATAGGACAGCAACTTGTGCTGGATACAAGGTACAATTATGTTCAATCACTGACGGTATTTGTTATAAACGTGCTAAAAATGGGAACATCTGTTTATACTTTTTCCCCTATATGGTTCAAAAGTGAATAAACTAAATTTTGGTAAACTCAACACACAAAGCTGAATTCTTCCCTCCAGTAATTCCTCCAGTGCCTTTCACATTCATATTTGTTCCAAGCAACTTCAAACATCGTTGGTTTATTCTTCCATGAATTTGAATGAAGATAAAGCAGCTAAGCTGTGTTTCTTGAGCACTTGAGATGGGATTTCATGGTCTATCTGCCAACTCATTAGGAACATTGCTCCTGCCTTAGTTTTCTGGATTTATTCTGATTATTTTTCAGTTTTCTTAATCCTGAAATAAAGAGCTTTTTTATAGTACAGCAGAATGTTCATCTCCACTAGAATGTTCACTTAATGTAGTCCCTGAACATTCCAAACACTGTAAAAGCATTTCCAAGGGAGTAGTTAGAAAAAAAAATGTTTAAAGAAAATATTTGTGAAAATGAATACAACGGTAATAATGCATCACCTACATGGGGCTTTGAAAATATGCTTCTAACTTTGAACTCTGGGATAGCTTTGTGAGAGACTGGGAGATAAACAGCTCAAGAGCAGCTAGTCAGCAGATAAAGATCCGTGTATGTTTTCCACTGAATCATTATTCTCCGTCCTTTTGGTGCCCTTTGTAAATATTCAAGACTTTCAGAAGCCAGGGATTGTTTGCAGTTACATCTGCTTGCTCTGAAAATGCATTGTGATAGCAACTTTCTCACTTAATGTTAAGTTGAATAACTTCTTCTGGGGTAGAACATAACCCAAACCAACAATGAGGGGCTGCCCAAGTACAGGACAGGAATGAAGAGTTGAATTACGTCCTTGTTCCTGGGAAAAGAAATACTGGTGAGTGAAAATAGCTCTAAATTTGGAGCCAGAAGATCAGGGTTTGAATCCTGGGCCTATCATTTATTAACTGTCTGATCTTGAATAAGCATTGTAGAGGAGAAAGAGACTCTGGAGCCAGAGACCTGGATTCAAATCCTACCTCTGGTGCTTACTACTTGTGTGATATTGGGCAAATTACAACCTATTTGGGCCTCAGTTTCCTTATCTGTAACATGAAAAGGATTGGATCCTAAAATGATCTCTGAGGTCCCTTCCAGTTTTAAATTGGTGATGCCATCAGTGACTTGAAGCACATCATTCAATTTCCCATTTCTGTCTTTTCCTTTTTATTCATCTCATCAGAAGTTAGCACTATGTTACCATGTAGTAGGTGATTAATAAATATTCATAGACTTGACTCATTAGAAATAAGTTTTACACTTCTTATTTCTTTGGTATAGGTAACTCCTAGATGAGGAAACTCCTTTTATCAATGAAGGCTAAGAACTTCTTTTCAACTTTTAGTCTTAGAGAGCTGCGTAGAGCATGACAGGTCACATCACCAGTATCTGGCAGACTTGAACTCTCGTCTTCCTGGTCTCAAGGTCAATTCCCTATCCCATAACACACACCTTTCATGCTTCCTTTCTCTTCCTTTCTGTTAGCATGGCAGTGCTAATACTTGGGTGGTATACTGCATAAAGATCTGACCTTGGAGTCAAGGAGACCTGGTTTCAAGTACCAATACTGACACATACTGCTTTGTATGGACCCAGGGAAATCACTTACCCTCTCAGTGCCATGGGCCAAGTCTCTAAAATTACAAGCTGTAGAAGAAGCAACAATCTGTATTCATCGAGGGAGTTTTCTTATTGGGAGTTCCCTCTACCAATGCAATTATAGGTCTTATGCAAAAATTAATAACTTATCTCACAAGTCTATGATGTGGGCCAATTAATTGATAATTAATTAATTAGTGAATAACCATTTAAAGTATAAATATGATGATTAATTCAGTGTAGTTCAATTTCACTGATTTTTTTCCCCCTCTTAGATTTAAGCTAGCCTACCTGTGAATAAGTCTCCATCAGAAACTAAGGACCTCAATTTTCATTACTAGTCACACTTGAAATTTAGAATGAAAATAAATCTCTTGATATATTTATTTTTCCATTTCTGATGTTGTTTTTCCTACAGTGCTGATTTATATCATGCTTCCCTCCTTGATTTAATCAGGTATCTTGAATTTAATTTGATAGGATTTTTTTTTCTTTTTAGAGAAAAGTAACATGAAGCATTTTTCCTATTCCTATTCAGTGGGTTCATGATTTTACATTCAAGTTAAATGTAAATAGTCCAGCTGCTCAGCAAATACATCCATTGATTTAGTCAGTTCAATTTTAAATCAAAAAAGACAAGGACGGGCAGCTAGAAACCCAGAGTGAGAGAACAGGCAAGGTTCTTTGAATGTCAGCAACTATTTGATCTATGGTCAACTCTCAGTGATTAAAGACCTTCTACTTCCTAGTATATCAAGGTATTGTGCTGCTTGTCATCCTCTTGGATTCCACTTTGATGCTTATTGGTATTATCACCAGAAGATGGGTGAGGAGGCCAGTGTTGAAGCACTAGCAAGGGCTCAATGACTGAACCAGATATCCCAGAAGATGTGGAAATGCTATAGGCTCTTCTGTTGTCAATAGAATGTAAGCTCTCTGAAGGTAGAGGTTGTTTTATTTTTATTTTTGTAGGTCCAGTACATAGTACAGTGGTTGGTTAGTAGGTACTTAATAAGTATTGATTGACTGATTGATTGATTGATTGATTAACTGTTGTGTAGTCAGGAGGAAGGCTGATTTCCATATTACTAATGTCAAGGAGTGAAGTAACTTTGACAAAAATAGGACATAAAGTAAAAGGGGAAACAAACTAAGAACTTTTCATCTGTAATGTCCCAAAGCTTGGGGGCAGAAAAGGGGCAAAGATCAGGGCCCTCTACTGTCAGTGCTCCTGTATCCTTGTCAAAGTTTAAATCATTTTTATGAAATACATATATCTTGGACTTGCAAAGCAAATGAACAACAAAGTGCCCAAAGTTAAAAGGAAGAGAGTGGGTCGGATTGCATTTGAGGAATTTCACAGGGCTTTCAATGATCCCAAGTTGCTCCCTGAAACAAACCTCCATCTTTCCAATTCCATTGTTCTCCCAGGGATGTTATAGTAACCCAGTTCTATATATCTGTTGAGGGCACAATCATCCTCCCAGTCACCCAGGTTCTCAACCTCAGTGTCAACCTTGACTTCTCATTCTCCCTAATTTGCTTAATCTTGTCCTTTCTACCTCAACAACATTTCTCATAAACATCCTCTTCTCTCCATTCATACAATTCCCACCCCACCCCCGTTCAGTCCCTCATCATATTTCTCCTGGATTATGGCAATAGTCTCCTAATTATTTTCCCTGAAGTATCTTTCCCCTCTCCAATCCATCTTCCACATAGCTGCCAATAACACCCACTCAACACCCACATTCACACACACCCCACAACCAGCTTTGATAATATCAACCCTATACTCAGTAAACTGCTATGGCTCCCCATTCTTCCAAGGTTCAAATATAAATTACTCTTCGGCAAGTAAAGCCCTTTACAGTTTGGCCCCATCCTACCCTACCACCCTCACCACATATATCCCTTCTCTTCCTGTACCCTGTTTGGTCCAACCAAACCAACCTTCTCTCTTTTCCTCAGAACAAATTGCTCTCACATGTCTGATCCTGTATACTGACAGTGTCCAATGGCTGGGACATATTCCCTCTGAACCACTCCCTCTTGGAATTCTTGATTTCCTCAAAACCAGATCAAGCACCTCTTTCTATATGAGGCCTTTCCTGATCTCTGTAGCTTCTGTTCCTTACCCCCAAATTTAGTTCATATGTATTTTATATATACCTATATATAGTGTTCCATAAGTTTTAGTGTAGTTTAAAGTTATTAAATCACTTAATTATTTAAGCTATCAAAACTTAAACTGCACTAAGGCATTTGAAACACCCTATATATGTATGTGTTGGCTTCTGCATTAGAATGTAAGTTCCCAAAGGTCAGGGACTCTTTTGCTTTTGTCTTTATATCCACAGTATGGTTTGTAAACACTTAGCAAATGCTTAATAGCCCTAATTTTTCTCCTAAGCCCCAGTCTCACAATACCAACTGCCTTCTGGACATCTCATACCAGATGTCCCATAGGCACCTCCAACTCAACATGTCCAACACAGAACTCATTATTTTTTCCCACAATCTTTCCTTCTTCCAAAATGTCCTTAAAGGCACCACTATTCTCCCAGTCTCCGAGGCTCAGAATCTACATGTAATCCTCACTTCCTCACTTGCATATATGCAATCATTTGCCAAGTCTTCATGCTTCAACCTTTACAAAATCTCATATAAAACTCGTTTTCCATTCATATCAGTCACCACCCTCAGAACCTCATTTCCTCAAATCTGGACTATTGCAATTGCTTTTTGGTTGGTCTTCTCACCTCAGTTTTCTCCTTGCTTCACTCCATTCTCCACTCAGCTACCAAAATTATTTTTCTATAGCACAGACAGACATGGCCATGTCAATACCTAACTCAAAAACTCCAATGCCTCCCTACTATCTAAGGAATAAATATAAGATGCTCTTTTTGACTTTTAAAGCCTTTCACAATCTGACCCTTCCTACTTTTCCAGTTTTCTTATATATGACTTCCTTCCATGTATTCCATAATCAACTTTATTGCAATATGCACAGCATTTCATCTCTTGTCTCCATTGCTGGAGTGCTCACCCTTCTCACTTTAACTCCCCAGCTTCCCCTGCTTCCTTCAAGGTTTAGCTCAGATGCCACATTCTGCAGGAGGCTTTTCCTGTCCCCTCCCCACAGCTAGTCTCCCTGTGTGTGTATGCATATAAGCATACCACATACACATATATTCATATGTATGCACATGCATGTATGTGCATATACATATATGCATTTTTCATATGAATATGTGTATGCATACATTTTATATGCACATATGTGTATATTCATACACATGAAATATATGCAGGTATGTACATATAAACATCACATGCACATATATTTGTATGTGTATGCATATATTTTATATACACAAGTGTATATGTACACATGTGCATGTGCACATGCATGTGTATATATGTGTGTTATATATGTAAATATAATTCTATAAAGCTATTTGTGTATTATCTCCCCCATTAGAATGTGAGCTCCTTGAAGGCAATGACTTTGTTTTTGCCTTTCTTCATATTTCTAGGACTTAACAAAATACCTGATACATGGTAAGTGCTTAATAAGTGCTTGCTAATGACTAATCAATCAATCAATTAATTAATCAACATTAAGCATCTACTATGTGCCAGGCCCTATGCTAGGTGCTGGGAATACTAAAGAGTCCAAAGACAGTTCCTGCAGGTGGAGACATTATGCAAACAAATATATACAAAGCAAGCTAAATATCGAATAGATTATTTAACTAAATACAGGATAGATTGGAAGAAATTAAGAAGGGTTGGGGAAGACTTTCTGTTAAGTGCTTGTTGATTGACTGGGTTAAATTCAACAAGTATTTACTACTGCTATGTGCCAGGCACTGTGCTAGGAGCTGAGGATAAAGTGACAAAATCAAAACAATCCTTGTACTCAGTGAGCTTACGTTCTATTGGAGTAAATAATATGTACACAGAAAATTACATATAAAATATTTATATTCTGATTGGAGTCATTGAGCAATAGATTGTCATGTCCTTAATAGTAGTACCATTAATTTGATTGCCAGTACCTGAGCAAAAGCTGTGTGTTTGTGCCTCTCTCTCTCCTCTCTCTTTCTCCCCCATCTGTCTCTCTCTTTCTCTCTGTATTTGTACAAAAGTTTATCTATTATACACACACAGATATATATATATATATGCATATATAGATATGTATGTATGTTTCGATATGAGACAGAGAGAGAAAGAAGGAGAGAGAAAGCAGGAGAGGGAGGGAGGGAAGAAGGGAGAGAGAGAGAGAGAGAGAGAGAGAGAGAGAGAAAGGAGGGAGTGGGAAAGGGAGGGATGAAGAGTTGCAATACTGTCCTGTGGAGTCCTGGGACCTAGGTAGTTAGAGAGAGTTGAGGCATGTTTGTGGCACTTACCCTTCAATCCTGAGCCAGGTCAGCTTGTCGACAAGGCTTTTTCTAATGTTTAGAAGATTATCTCCCCCAGGGTGGTTGGAATCATAAGGGTCTTTACCTGGTGAGTGATATGTGGGATAGAACTTGAGTATGTGGTTCTGCCTTGTAATTAAAATAGAAGCTGTGAATAATGCAATACTACAATCTTTAAATAATCAAAATTGTGGGTGTCCCAAAGATCAGTGATGCAATAAATGGTGGGTTTAAAGTAACCTGAAGCATATTTTGTAGTTACTGTTGTCGAGTTATTTCAGTTGTGCCTGACTCATCGTGACTCCATTTGGGGTTTTCTTGACAAAGATACAGGAGTGGTTTTGCTCTTTTCTTCTCCAGCTCATTTTACAGATGAGGAAACTGAGGTAAACAGGGTGAAGTCACTTGCCCGAGGTAACATAGCTAGTATGTGTCAGAGAACCAATTTGAACTCAGGTTTTCCTGACTCCAGGCCTGGTGCTCTGTCCACTGTGTCACATAGCTACCCCTGAAGCATATTAACAGTTTTTTAAAAAAGACATTGTAAAGAATAATTAGAATGGGACAAGAAGATGCACTAGACATGTAGCGAAGCAATATACTAGATTGGATTGATATTAGATAGACCACTTCGGTACTGCAGTGGCATATAGGAGTCACAGGAAGTAAACAGGTAAGAATTGATCAGGTTAGGAAGGTTTGGATGTGTTACAATTTGTACCAGTGCAGAGAGTTCCCACATTGAAGAAGATGATGGATCCATTAAAATATAGAAGTATTTCTGATGTAGTCAGCCTAGAAAGAGGGGGCTAAAAGTATCTGGTGGCAGTATTTGGGAGTAATATGCCACTCAATACACTAGCTGAGAGAGGAGTAGCCTTCAGTGTGGCCACATAGCGGTAAAAGGCCTAGTGGAGAAAGGAATATTTCAGCAAAAATAATCTTTGTATATTTTCATTTCATCACCATAATATAAAATTACCTATTATAATTGAAGTATGCTCATCACCTAATTTGGGAGGGAGGTTGAGATAGCCAGTACTTCTTTGGGGATATTAAATTGTTTTCCACTGTCCCCTTCTATTTTTTTCCACCTGTGTAATTCCACAAAGGGGAAAATGTCCTGGATATAGATTTATTTATAAGTTATTACAGGTAAAGCTTTTTTTTTAAGCTATTCATTTTGCTTAGCTTTGCTTTGTAGAAGATGATAAATTACCCTCTGTCAATTCCTCTTTCTAATTTTCTTTTCTTAATGTCTAGAGCAGGAGAATTGTGATTAGAATTTTATTAATTTGTAAGAATAAACCCTCCACTGACGTCCTAATCTGATGTGACTTCTCATCATCTGTGTGGAAGTGACCATGTTTCTTAGGAGCTATGCCAGCAAAGCTAGTCCATTGGGAGACCTCTAAGTAGTTTCATCTGTACCTGACTTAATGGAATTGTGCAGTTATAGGAATTGTGAAAAGAAAACTTTATTGCATTGCTTAAAACTAGCCCTGTGTGGCTGGGAAACTGGACTATGCCTATGTGTTGTTTAGAGACTCTTAACAAAGGACCTATGTTACATCCACCAGAAACTCAGATCCAAAGATTGATGCAAGAAGTTTTCTTATCTGAAAAATGGTCCCATGCTGATCAAGCAATCATTGGGTCTGAGGGCCCTACCAGGTGCTTCTAACTACTCCCACAGCTGCCAAACTTGTGGGTGTGTCCTCCTGGATCATCTGAAGAAAACCCCTGCTCCTCAGTGGATGGCAGAATCTTTCAGGAACCTCAAGTTTCATTTAGCATGGACCCAAGAAACTGACACCCAAATGAGACAGCTGTCCTAAGATTCCAGAAGAGGACTGAGAGCACTGTTCTAGTTTTTTTCTCCCCCTTTGTGATATGCCCACTACATTCTTGACCCCCACCCCTTTTCTGCTCACAAGCAAACAATGGCTAGCAATCATGCCTGTGACAGACTTCCCCAATAGATCCCCTCAAGAAACTGACCTAGGATAAAAATACTTGTCTTGTCTCAACTGGCCTCTCATGGCATCTTGGCTTATACTCACCTCTCCTTTATTGGCCATAAGGGTAGGTGTTCTTAAAAGGGAGGAAATATCAAGATATTTGGAGACACCCTGTTTCCCAGAACTAAGACCCAGCAAGTAGGCTGTGTGCTGAGCTTGGCATGACAACAATCCTTTGCACTCTGGATGATCTCACCCTCTGGCAAAGCATATTGCCTTGACCAGCACCAGGTGTCCACTGAAGGATTTATGGTTTTCATATTAATCAATAACTGTTTAGATTTGTTGGAGCTCCCCCATTTCCCGGGGCCTGAGAGCCAGAAGCAGCTGAGGTGCTATAGCCCAAAGCCATCCATCATGTCTCCTGACAGGCTCACAATCACTGTTTCTTACAACTGCCAAGTGAACTGACCTAGACACTGTACTCCCTGTTCCTGTCATGTTAACTCCTGTTCCTACCATGCTTACTTTTCTTTTGTTCTCTGTGACCGCAAGGTTCAATAACCCTTAAGACAAGACAATCAACTTGGAGTCTGTTCCCATAGGTCTGCCTTGGAAACTGTTTACTCAAGACCTAAGAATGTGATGTGGTCCAGCCCCCTTTGTGGTTTTCATGTATATAAGCCCTATCCCTCCCACAGCAAGTTAAGCCCTCCTTCTCAGGAAGGGGACTTCTGCTAGCAAGCGCTTTCCTTACTTTGAAATTAATTCCACTACTATTTGATTCCTGACTCCCCAGCTTCTAGCCTGCTTTGTTTGGCTCCAGCCATTCACAGAGACTAGTCTAATGCAGACGCTTAAAATTCATTTCACACAAATCACTAAAGTAATAATGACAGTCATAAGAGTATAGATAACATCTTCACACGTAAGAAGTCAACAGATTAACCTTATTGAGTCCTTTATAATTAATTAATTAATTATTAATTAATCCTTTATAATTAGTCCATAACCTTTTACATTATATTCCTCCTGGATCTTATAAGTTGAATATTCCAATAAGTTCTGATCCTTTTGTCACAAATACCTAAACATTTTTCAGTTATTTAAGTGTCTGGTTTGTTTTTTTTTTTTTTTACTCAGGATTATACTCAAACTTTGCTGGGTAAGTTTTTTCTGGTTATAACCGCAGCTCTTTTCTTCTTTGAAATACAGTGTTCCAAGATTAGTCTTTTAATGTAGAAGCTGCTAGGTCTTAGGAGATCTTGATTGTAGGTCTGCAGTATTTACTCTTTGTTGTTGCTCATAGTATTTTAACCCAGGAGCTTTGAAACTTGGCTATAATATTCCTGTAACTTTTCCTCCTGGGACCTTTTTCAAATAGTGATTGGTAGATTTTTTTTTTTCTATTTCTGCTCTACCTTAGAATTCAGGGCAATTTTCCTTAATGATTTCTTGTAATATATCAAATTGCTTTTTGTGATTTTAACTTTCAAGTAGTCTAACAGTTCCTATATTGTCTCTCCTCAATCTGTTCTCCAGATCAGTGGTTTTTCTAATGAGATGTTTCCTATCTTGTTCTATATTTTCATTCTACTCTTATTATTTCTTGGTGTCTTATAACATCATTAGTTTCCCCTTGCCCAATTCTAATTCTCAAGGAGTTATTTTCTCCCTTAAGTTTTTGGAACTCTTTTGCTAGTTGGTTGACTTTCTTTTCATAATTTTCTTAATTTTCTTGGGTTGCTCTTATTTTTTTTTCCCTAATTTTTCCTGGATCTCTCTAATTTGATCTTTGAAGTCCCTTTTAAGTTTTTCCAAGAACTCTTTTAGGGCTTGTGACCATTTGTCATTTTTCTTTGAAAAATGAGTGACTTTTTAGCTTTACTATTTTCCTATTAATATAAGCCCAGGTCTTTTTTATTCCCATAGTACTTTGCTGTGGTTGTATTCTTTCTCCTTTGCTTACTTATTTTTAGCAGCTTATCTTTATAATCAAATTATAGTCCCAAAGTGTGGGCAATGGTATCCTAGGCCTCAGGTCCTTCTTACTGTTATTTTCTGAGCTTAGTCAGGGACCCAACTTAGGGTACTCCTCTGTGCTTCTAAGCTGTGGTTAGGGCCCCCAGCCACACTGTCCCATAAACACTCATGTTCCCTGAGGTCCCTGGAGCAGCTGCAAACTTCAGCTTCCCCCCCAACCCCCCACCCCTGGGACTTTGAACCAAAACCAGGGACTCTGTTCTCCTGCAGGTGCTCACAGCCCATAGGGCCCCTGCCCCTCTGCTACAGCACTCACTCTCTCTTTCTTATCCACAGCTGCAACCCAGAATCCCTTCTGGTCAGCACAATGGGGCCTGGCATCTGATTCAGCAGTCTGAACTCCACAAGATCCATGAGGTGAAAGTTCCTGAGGTTGGGGTTGCCTCTTCCGTCCGGTTGCCCTTAGGGCTTGCTATTTTGTTGATTCAGAGGAGTCTGCCAGGGAGTATTCAATCTGGCCAGTCCTTTGCCCCAGGAAGTAAAGTTTTCCTTATAGCCTCTTAAGTTGTCTTAGGAGGACAACTGCTTTATTGCAATTTCTGTTTATTTCTGCCACTCTTTGTTCACTTTGAGGAGATATTCTGTCTTTTTTGAGGAGGAAATTTGGAGAGTCTGGAGTTTTCTGACCTATTACATACCCTTCCTGGAATCCTCATTAGAACATCAAGGTTGTGGTTGTGTGGTTTGTCCTTAGTTCTCAAAGAGGACCATGACATCAGGAAGAAGATAACATGACTTGCAGTTGAATTTGATTTGAGTGAGGGAGGGCTGTGCAAGGTCACCAGCCTCACTTTCTCCTCCAGAGTCATCTGGGTACAGTGACCAGATATCAATCAGGATGACTGGAAATGGCCCAGAATGCAGTGAGGCAACTTGGGCTTTTTAAACTAAGGTCTTTTCAGGTTCTCATTTTGAGTGAAGCAATGATCAGTGAATGGGATTCTTTAAGAAGTGAGTCAAAGAATGGCCCCTATAAATTTTTTTTTAAATGGAACTGGGAGGGGAAGACCCTCAGGATTGCTAACCAAAAGAGAAACAGTTACTACTTACATTCACTCTGAGGTGGGAGGGCCCAAAAAATAACCATTAAGTGGTGCTTGGGCAGGACAGGGACCTCTTGTTGTGGAATCAGTGAGATCCCAAGCAGAATTGGGTTTAAGGCTTAGTCTTTGAGAAAGAAATCTAACCTGTAAGCCCCAAGTTAACTCGGTAGGAGAACATGTGCTCTCAAATAGATCCTTCCTTTTCTCTCAAACCAGCACAGAGGTTGATGAAGTAGACAGAAAAGAGTTCCATCAAAGGTGCTATTTTAGGAACTCCTAATCATCCCTGATTTCTTTGTCCCCTGATGAAGAAGGGTCCCACTTACCTGCTGTTGGGAGCAATGGTATTCAGAATTGGAGTGCTGACCTAGGAGACTATGGCCTGACCTCAGGAGCTTGTGATCCAACAATCAGAGTGTGGAAAGATGACTGTCATCCCACTATATGTGACTATCAATAAAGTCTCCAACATAACCACACTTAATCGGATCCAACACTAAGGTCTCTATTTAGCCCTCCTTTGCCTATCTAAGCTCCCAACCTACCTTTGGCCCATCCAGGAAGTTAATATCTACCTTCCACTTGGTATCTACAGCAGGAGTTGTGCAAAATGCCTTTGGGAAAATACTTTCCAAGCAACAGGTATTACACTATAAACACTTTCTTCGGGACTAGGAAGTTCTCTGCCCACCCAACACCTGACCTGCAGGATTCCTCTTTTCCTCATCTAACCTGGGAGGGTTTTGCATTAGTCTCTATGATGAAGTATTAGGAAAATTTTGCTCTCTCTATGGAACAATGTTGAACCTGATATCAGAACTTAGTCCTGCATGGCACATATATAACACATATATACAAGTACACATACATACATGTATTATATGTGTGTCTAGAAATAAAAAATCTTGGACCCATTTCTACCCATTCTGGCCCCCCATAAAAATCCTAGAAAGCTCACCTGGCTCTGGTGGAAAACATTTTTCTTACACCTAGGAAATAACACATGAGAGAGTAGTATCTTTTGATCAGGGCACCATATAAAAAGACAATCACTCTCTAGTCCCAAATGCTATACCTCTCTTAATGCAGTCTTTAGTGTTTTTTACTGTCATATATTGTTTATTCAGTGACCTTGTAGTCTAAGAAAATTCCCAGATCTTTTTCAAACTGCTACATACCTACCCAATTTTATGCTTGTGAAGTTGGCTTTTTGAAACTAAATGCACAAGTTTATACTTATCTATAATAATAATAGCTAGTATTTACATAATGCTCTAGAGTTTGTTATTCTATTAAAGTTTGCAAAGCAGTTTACCTGTGTTTTCTGTAGGCAACTATGTGACACAACAGATAGGGCAATAGACTTGGAGTGCAAAAGACTTGAATTCAAATCCTGCCTCCGACAATTACTAGTCCTACCTTTGGCAAGAAGCCTTTCTGAATCCTCCTTAAGCTTGGTGCCTTCCCTCTGAGATTACGTCCAATTTATCTTGTTTGCATGTTGACACCTCCATTAGATTGTGAGCTCCTTGTGAGCAGGGGTCAGGTTTTTTGTCTTTCTTTATATACTAGCGCTTAGCAAAGTACCTGGCACAGGGAGGGAGGCATTCAATAAAATCTTGTTGATTTGGCGGGTCACTTAATCACTCAGTTTCCTCATTTTTAAAATAAGGGTAATAATAGGACCATACATAACATAGAATAATAATATGTATTATTATTCTATATTATATATAAGGACCATACATAATATATAATAATATTGTATAATATACAATACTGTAATATAATGGAAATATTATATACCATACAAAAGTCTTTCTCAAAGACTCACAAAAAATATACCATATTATATATGAATTATATTATATATGAAATTATATACCATATAATATTATATATAATATTATTATTATATATTATGTATGGTCCCATTATTATCCCTATTTTAAAAATTATGTAATAATAGTAGGTAGGTGGAGCAGGATAGAATGCTGGGCCTGAAGTCAAGAAGATTCATCTTCCTCAATGCAAATCTGGTCTCAGACACTTACTAGCTGTGTGACCCTGGGCATGTCACCTAACCCTGCCTCAGTTTCTTCATCTGTCAAATGAGCTGGAAAAGGAAATGGCAAACCACTCAGTATCCTTGCGAAGAAAACCCCAAATGGGGTCACGAAGAGTCAGATATGACTGAAACACTACTGAACCACAATGATAGTAACTACCTTTGAGGGCAGTTGTGAAGATCAAACAGGATAAGATATGCAAAATGCTTTGGAAACTTTGAAGCACTAAATAAATGCTTGCTGTTATCTTTTTGAGACTCACAAAAGCCTTGTGATGCAGATTTGTGTTGTTGTTCAGTCATTTCAGTTGTGTCTGACTCTTCATGACCCATTTGCAGTTTTCTTGGTAAAGATGCTAAAGTGATTTTCCATTCCTTCTCCAGCTCATTTTACAGATGAGGAAACTGAGGCAAATGGGGTTGTTAAGTGACTTGCCCAGGGTCACAGCCTAGTGTCTGAGGCCATATTTGAACTCAGGCAGATAAATCTGACTTCAGGCCCAACACTATACACTACCACACTACCCACCTACCAGCCTTGGTGTGCATAGTACTGGTATTATTATCCCGAAAGTACAGATCAGGAAAAGCAAGCTCAGAGACGATTTCAGATCAGCCCTAGCTCAGATCCGTACCTCAATTCAGGCCCAGGATTAGAATACAATGAAAAACCTATGGGCCATCAAAGTTGATAAAATTAAAAGGTTACAAGTCACTAAAAACAGATGCTGCTCTTCTCTGCCTCCACATTCTCTGGGGCAGCAATAGCAAGTGAGAAAGGTGTGCCATAGGGCAGTGGGAAATCTATCAGACTTCAGGAGCATGAATTCTCCACAGGCTGGGCTTTTTATACCTGTGGTCCTTCAGACTAATCAAATCCCGAAGATGGACTCCTCTAAGAGAAACCTTTCCAAGCTACGTAAAATAAATGCTGGGGTTTGTTGTTGTTTTCACAGAAAGGTTAGGTGAGTTGCCAACGGCCGTGCAGGTAGAGAATAGTCGGAGAGATATGTTTAAATTTAGGTCCTCCTGATTCCAAGTCTACTTCTTAAAGATTTACCAGCATAAGGTTAAGTGGATTGTGGTTTCCTAGAGCCTAAACATATTCTTCAAGAGAAGAAAGTCCTAATGCTGAATTTGCATCCTGCCCTCACTGATCTCTTTCTGGATGAAAAGATGGTTCTATATTTTATGTGTGAAAGTGCTTCTGCTTAAAATAGTATTGTTCCTGAGACAGATATGTAGATGTTCTCGAGTGCAGCTATTTCCCAATTAACTTTCCTATCTTAACCATTGTAGGTCACTAATTAATATGAAACTCCTGCTGTTTGCAAACAGAGGTTACTTGTTCTCAGGAAAACAAACAAACAAACAAAAAATCCATTACCAGTGTTAAATCCCCTCAAATGTTCCTCTACCTGCTGGGGTCATTTATTTAATAGAATGCATATTGTGCTCTCTTAAAGCTGCATTTATGTTTGCTGTGGCTTCCTGCCAAAACTGCCCTTGGCATCCTGAAAAGGGTTTCAGAAATCATTTGTATAATTCAAGTTTCTTTCAAGCAGCTGACATCTAAACACCACTGAGTATAAAGATAACATCTATGTAATAAAGAAATGTAAGATCATTTCCTATGCTTGCTTTGGACAAAATTCAGAAGCATATGTTTTAAACAGTCTGCTCATGGTTTGGTAATGGTATGCCTCACTCAGGCCATGGAAAAGTTCATCTAGGCCTGTAATGAACCCTCTCTTAGCTTAGGGGTTTTTCACCTTTTTGGAGTCATGGAACCCTTCTTCAACAGTCTACTGAAACCTGTGGACCCCATTCTCAGAATGTTTAAAATGAACAAAAAAAACCCACATAGAATTACGAAGGAACTGATACTGAAATATAATTATCAAAATATTTTTAAAACAAGTTCATGAACCCCAGGTTAAGAACCAACCACTGTACTTAGCTTAGTAACATAGAGGACTTGGCATTGACCCGTAATTGTGTTACCAGTTACTCTTTGCCTCTTTTCCTCTCCCTCAGCCTCCATAGGCAATTAAGATTGACAATTAGTTGCCAAATCCTATCAATTTTAGTGCCACATCTTGATCTCTTCTCTTTACACATGTGACTACAGCCATTCTCCCCTCAAATAGACTATTGCAGTTCTAATGGGTTGCTTTGCTTCTAATCACTCCTTTCTCAGTCAGTCCTCCATAGAGACGTCAAAGTAATCTTCCTAAAGCATAGGGATAGGTCCTAGGGATATAGAAAAGAATAAAGATGGGGCATGTACATGTATAATGTCCAAGGAGATAGCACTTTGATTTCACTTGGGAGTGGTCAATGTTGGAAGGTTATGGAAAGAAAAACACACTAATGCACTGTAAGGTGCACCTATGATTGGCCCAACTGTTATGGAAAGTCATTTGGAATTATGTTCAGGAAGTGAATATAATGGCCATACCTTTTAATCCATGATGGGAATCTTCCATATAGAAAGAAAGGTCCTATGTACATAGAAATATTCATAGCATGACTTTCTGTAGTAACAAAGAAGTGGTAATAAAGTAGGGGTCCATAGGTTGGGGAATGGTTAAGCAAACTGTGGTACATTGATATAAAGGAATATCACTGAACCATAAGAAATGATGACTATGATGCACTCAGAGAAATCTTAGATGAACTGAAGCCAAGTACAGTTAGGAAAATTAAGAAACAATATACATGACTACAGCAATGTAAGCGGAAAAACCACCACCACCACCAAAGAAAACGAACACTGGATAATTATGATCATAAGCCTGGCTCTAAAGAAGAAATAAGATATGTGCCTCCCACCTTCTCTGAAGAGGCAGGTGTCTATAGGTGTAGAACATTGTAAATACTTTCAGATTTGCTTGATATGTTAACTAGTTTTGCTAAAGTGCTTTCTCTCTTTTTTTCATATTTTATTACAAGGACTGGCTTGCTAGGGAGGGAAGGGAGAGTATTTGAATGTGAAGGTAATGTGAAAAAAATTAATTTTTAAAAGAAAAAGTAAGACTTTCTGGATTCAAATTCTACCTTAGACCTATACTAGTTATGTAAACCATGAGCAAGTTAGTGAACCTCTCACTATCCCAAGCAACTCTAAGAATATAAGCTACAGAAGAATTTCCAGTCTGTACCAGTGGAGGGAATTTCCATATAGGAAGTTCTTTACACCAATGAAATCACAGGTCTAGACCTAATTAATTGAAATATGTGTTATATGTGGCCATTTTCAATTTGAAAGTTAGCTTAGAATCATAGGATTCAGAACTAGAAGGAATTTTAGAAATTCTAACACCTTCATATTAATTTCTTTATTGCTATAAAATTTCTCTGGACTCAGGATGTAGGTTCAAATCCAATTGATTTTAACCTATGTCTGCCGTCCTGAGTAACTCTTAACTTCTTTGATCTTCCTTTCTTCATCTGTGTGTAATGTTATTGTTCAGTTGTTTGAATTTGTGTCCAACTTGTCATTACCTCATTGGGGTTTTCTTGGCAAAGATACTGGAGCGGTTTACCACTTCCTTCTCCAGCTCATTTTATAGATGAAAAACTAAAGCAAACAGAGTAAAGTGACTTGCCCAGAGTCATACACCTAGTTTCTGAAGCTAGATTTTAATTCATGATGATGAGTCTTCCTGACTCCAAGTCCAGAACTCTATCCATTGCACCACCTACTTGCCCTCTTTATGTACTATCTTGTTATAATAAGGAGATCATTTTAAGAATAGCATGCAATATAATCATTGGCCCACTTGTATTTCTCTTTGATTTTGGGGAATTTGTTTTAGATGAGATACAGTTACAACCACTCTGAGACACTGTTAGGAAAAATTCCCAACATATAGGTAAAGGTCATGCTCTCTGCCTAACTTTATATTCCTATCAACATCTTGTTAACCCTTGGTCTTTTGGTGGTTGAGGCAAAATTCAGTTTACTGAAAACATTTTGGGTAATAAAGCATCAGATTATAATATAATGTCTGTGGCTATTCAGGCATCAGGAAGAAAGTTTAGAATAAAAGCCACCCTTTTCTTGGGACTTCCCTTAACCTAGGTCTTCCTCTCTGAGAGGCCTGCAGAGTGAATGATTCTCCTTGACATCATCTTTCTTTACCCCATCTCAGTCTTCCCAATTCCCCATGTTTGTTCCAACCTTGTGAATCCAAAAGCTCAGTATCTCTTCTTCTCCACTTCTTAGATGGATTCTCCCTTTTATACAAATGACATAGGGCATGATCTAACACAATGGCTTTGATTGACTCAAAGAGGTATACAAGCACCCCAGTCTCCATTCAGTTATGATCGTTTGATTCAATCAAAAACTATTTCCATTTGTCAAGACACCAGAGCCAAAATGGGGTGGGTTTTAACTCTACTCCTACTTATAAAATGAAGGAGTTGAACAAGGTGGCCTCTGATGTCCCTCCCTGCTTAAGTTCTACGATCCTCTGATCTTATATCCTAGATGGAAAAAAAGGAGTGACATCTGTGTTGTGACAGCAGTACACTCCTTTGATCCTGTGCTATGTCCGTTTCTTCATGTGCATGACACCCATGATCTAGCCTATGTCCGGTTTGAATTTGGGAGGTGGCCAGAATAAAAGACCTATGATCACCATGCTCCGTGAGATACACTGTTTTCAGAGTATATTATGTTAAATGGTGTAGAGGCCACCCTTGGTTATTAGAGACAAAAACCAACCATAAAAAGGCAAAGGGAATGGAAGCAGAGTAGGTTACAAAGGTGTGAGATATGAAGCAGCCCAGACTTTCAGGAGGAGGAGTAATTAGCTCCTATTTCCTGCCACTCATAGCTATTTTAGTCCATGATTTTTTTTTATCCCATAGAGACATCACTGAGTGCCACTCAACTTAAAAAATAAATCTGCTTTATAAATTAGCTGATTTTTTAGCCTCCACAAGTGAAAGGCAGCACTCATCCTTGAACGTAATCATTTTTTTACTTTCCAGAGAAGTTTTTAGGTTTGGGATGACCTTAACAACAGAAAACAACAACCACCATGAATAAACCTATGCTAAAAGCATCATATTTCATAGAATTGGTTTGATTTTGTACATTTAAAGAGTCTTCCCACTAAGTGCACTTTTCATTTAGGACACTTAGGGATGGAGCTCTAAAATTTTTCTAATATTGTTAGACATAATGAAGAGCAAAAACCCAGCTGATGATCTGGGGTACAAAAAGAAAATAAAACCCTGATATGAAATCCAAACATCAGAATTCCTCCACTGCCCAGCTTGACTATATGCTATAATAAAAATGATAACTAATGTTTACATAGCACTCACCACATGCCAGGCACTGTGTTAAGCACCTTACAAATATTGCCTCATTTGATCCTCATAACAAACCTGGGAGGTAGGTGCTGTTATTACCCCCATTTCACAGATGGGGAAACTGAGGCAAGTAGCAATTAAATTACTAGCCCAGGGTCACCCAGCTAGTAGGGGGAAAAGAGAGGAAATCAAATTGTATCCAAAATATTAATTTTTTAAAAGTAGTTACAGAAATTGAAGAAGAAATAAAGGAAATTCTCAGAAACTATTTTGCCAAAATTATATGACCAAAAAACAACTTAGAGGAAATCAATTAATTCCTAGAAAACTAAAAAAATCAGATAAAGGAAAGAATAGACAATTTTAATAACCCAATATAAAAAAAGAAATTGAACAAATGATAACTCTCAAAATTTTAAGAAAAATTCTTCATACTGTATGGATTCAAAAGTGAATTTTACAAGAGATATCTCCACTCTAAAAGTTCATATCGATTATTTGTGCCTGATTAGCTGTAGAATCATCCAAACTCATACTGATCTGATCAGCCACAGTCAGTCATACTGTATCTTGTACATAGTACCCAACAGAGTAATATAATTTTAGTCTTCTTCTAGCATGAAGGACAACCACCACCACCACCACCACTGCTACCACCACAAGTTAATTTTATCAATGATGCAAAGAGTAATTAATACTAATATTACATAATTTGTTCACAATAGTAAGAAAAAAGATACACTTCCAATCACTTTCTATCATACAAATATTATGTTGGTACTTAAAATAAGGAAAGACAAAGCAGAGGAAAAAAATAACATCTATTGACTATTATCCCTTAAAGAACATTGATACAAATGTTTTAAATAAAATATTAGTCAATATGCTACAATGAAATATTAGAAGGATTACACACATTGACAAGGATGGGATTATACTTGAAATATAGGATTGACTCAACATAAGAAAGACCATAAATATTGTTGAAATCATATTAATGATCTGAATAATAACAGCTACATGATTTTTATTAATAGAGAAATATTTTGACAAAATCCAACACTTGTTTCTGTTTTTAAAAAGTTCTCTTGAAATCATAGGAATAAATATAATGTAAAATGTTTATATAAAATTTTTTATTCCATAAGCATAATAAATATATGTAATGGGGAAGATTAGAAGTCTTTCCAATATAATTAGGATAAAGCAAGGATGCCCACTATCAGCATTACTACTTAATATAGTCCTAGTCATAGATAGCTAGTGATCACCACAAGACAAGACAGAGAAATTGGAAGGGAATAAGCACAGACAGAGAGGAAACACAATTATATTTTTACAGATGATATGAAGATTTGCTTAGAAAAATCCTAAAAAGTCAGTGGAACTTAACTGAAATAATAAATTCAGAAACATCAGGAAGACCTAGAAAGAGAAATTCTATTCAAAATAAATACAAAAGGTACAAAATATTAGGGAGCATATCTACCAAGATATACTCAGGAACTATATGAATCCAACTATGAAACGCTTTTTTTTCTGGCAGAAACACAGACCTAAATAATTAGAGAAATATCAATTGGTCATGAGAGACAGCCAAGTGGTGCAGTATAGCACCAATGCAATATTCACAGTGCCCATGATCACTATAAATATACCTGCATGGTGCTTGATTGCAAAATATAACAGACTCTCCACATATAAGACAGAAGTAAAACATTTATTCAGACACGAGAAAACCAAATCCCAACACCAGGAAACCAAATCCATCATAGCAACATAGAAGTCAATGCACCACAATGTAGCAGAGAGCCACACCATCCTCTAGCCTTCCCACAAACCAATGTTTGACCAATATTTACTCACAAGCCTATCTGTCTCCCTCAGAAACAAACTCTCCTCCCAAACAAATAGCAGGGTCTGACTCCCAGACTCCTGTGGGATCTACTCCACCCTTCAGCAAACCCCTTCCACCACAGGTTCTATGTGATTACATTCAGCCTATTAGGGGGCAAAGTATATTTTCAAAGCAGGGAAGATCTTCAAATTCCCTTAGGCTTATTAAGGGGCAGGGAATATCTTCAAATTCTCATTATCATAATATGCAGTGTATAAAGTATTGTAACTGAAGATAGGAAGAACTGAGGCCAAAAGTTAGCCTCAGACATTTAACTAGCTGTGTAACCCTAGGCAAGTCACTTAACTTCTGTCTACTTCAGTTTCCTCATTAATAAAGCAGGGATAATAATGGTATCTATCTCCCAGGGCTTTTTTCCGAAGATAAATGTGGTAATACTTATAAAGCACGATGCAAACCTTTAAGTGCTATAAATTCTAAGATTTATTAATACATTATTAAGATAAATAAAATAATTAAAATATGTATTATACATATATGATTAATAATATCTCATATTGACATAACACTGTATGGTTTACCAAGGGGTTTCTTAACAGCCCTGTGAGAGAGATAGTAAAGCTCTGGTGTTAAAGTCAAATAGAAAAAGATGCCACTTATCTGTATAAAAAGATCCTTGCAGTCTACATATTGACTTAGTTTTAAAATGTAATGTTATCTATGTTTTCTTGCATTTTTAATTATTTTGTTAAATATTTCCCAGTTACATTTTAATCTGGTTTGGGCTTCTCAGGAAAGCTGCAGGCTACATGGACCACCTGTTTGACACTTCTTTGCTTACGTATTATTATCTTCATTTTTGTATGAAGAAATGGACATTTAACAAAGATTAATAACTTGCCCGTGTTCAGACTAAGTGTGTTATAGAGTTAGGATTCAGATTATGGCTTTCTGGGTCTACTATTCTTAGTGTTATTCCATGTATCTTTCAGTTCCAGATGATCCTTACTTCAATGAACCTGGTTCTTCCCCCTCTGATTAAGATCTTATCTTAAAAAGGCTAAGGTCTCCCACTGCATCAGGGACCATTGCTAGTCGCCTTGACCTATGTCTTGCCAATGGACTTTGAAGACTGTGAAGGAGAGAGTGAGGCTAAAGACTTTACACAGCCCTGCCTCACTTAAATTGAATTTATTTCCAAGTCAAGACATCACCCTCCTGATACCAATGGTTCTGTTCAAGAACAAAAAGCAAACAACAATTCTACCTCAGAAGTTATAGAGTCCTGGCTCCACAGCTGTTTTCCTTCCTCTAAGATGGGCCTCCTCTCTCCCTCTTATTCCAGTGTATCCATTATTCTTGTCAACCAAAGTTATTTTCTTCAAGGCACAAATCTTCCATCATTCTTGTTTCCTTCATTCATGTTTTTAAGGTTATGTTGTCTCACTTATCCCATCCCAACCTTAAACTTCTATCTAGAGACTCCTCACCGAGTGACTCTGGTAAAGCTTCTGTTCTTTAATGGGCACAATTCCTTTCATTCTAGACCTTCACAATCTGTCCCCCACCATAAACCCCTATGCCTTTTACACAAATAAATCTTAACAGAATAATAATAAACCATTACACAAATAACCCTTTTTATTCTTTTGCCTTGAAGTGAAATCTGACTGGACTAACTGTTCCCTAGACTTGGTATGTCATACCCCTTTTCCACGCATTTGCACAAGGTATCCCCATTTTCTGCAAAGAACTCCCTTTCTATCTCTACTTCTCCAGATCCATAGCTTCCATCATGGCCCCCTCCATGAAACCTTTCCTGATTTTTGTCTTGCCACTGGACTTCCATGACTCTGGAAGAGAGAGTACGGCTAAGGACTTAGTGCAGCTCCACCTCACAAATCCAGTTCATTCAGTAGTCATCAAGCCTCCCTCGCTCCCCAGGAAATCATTGAGATCCTCTTCAAAAACAAAGGACAAACAACCACCACCATCTCCTATATACTTATCTGTACACATGCTGCATCCCCATAGAATATAAGGTCCTTGAGGGCAGGGATTGTTTGTTTTCATCTTTGTATTTATAACACCTGAGTCCTACCTTGTACATAGTAGTCAATTAATGTATGTTGAATACATTTTTGCTGCCCTCTCCCACAAACAAGTCATTGTTTTTGTTCCTATAATCTCTTCAGTATTGACTAGATAATACAGCTTGCTACAATGGAGAGAATACTGATTCTTGAAACCAAAGAGCACAGATTCCAATCCTGCCACTATTCTTTAGTACTTATTTGAATATGGGCAAATTATTGAAATGGATTAGACCTCAATTTCTTCAGTGATAAACTGAAAAGGGTTGTATTAGATGGTTTCTAAGGCCCCTCAGCTCCATATCTCTGAGCTGTGCAAATGAATGCAAGCTCATAAGAAAAAAGACCTAAGAAATTAGAACCAACTCTATTACAAGCTGGAAGAGCCCTTAAACATTTTATAGATGAAGAAATGAAGGGCTCTTCAAGATAGATTCCAAAAGAAATCTAACATAAGATAAGGAAACACTTTCTATAAAAATAGGAAATGTTTATGACTAGAAGCTCTGGTATTTTGTTTCTTTACACAACTAACCTTCACAGCCATTAGGTAGCTGCTGTGATGTTAAACGTAGAAGGCAGGAGGGAAATGTTGCTAGCTGGGACAATTTCCTCAGTTTGGATTTATTTTTTTTAGCTTCTCTGCAAGGCTGATTGATGCTTGCTCAGATGGCAGACAGTCCTGTGCCCTGCATTAATTCACTTAATCTCTCTCTGATAGGAGGTAGAATATTGGATCTATGTGTGGGTGTGTACAATAATGTACATAATTATGGCTATTTGAGCAAAGAAAAAGAACCTTTATGACCTGAGAGCATATCGACTGTGCCCAGATTCTACAGAAATAAACCTGAGAGATGCGACCTCATTCCCCCTGTTTGCCCCCCTTTAGAAAATGGATTAGCTTGAAACCCAATGGGGAAATAAACTAAGACACCTTCTTCCTTTTTGCCAGTAATGGTCCATGAACAGCTACACTGAGAACTACAAATGCCCAGGCCAGAGGCGATAACTCTGCCTCATTAACACTTCAATTGGCCACTCCACAGGAATGTAGTTGGAAGCTGTGATAGACTCTGGAACAGCTAAAGCAACTCAGTGGGCATCTCCTCAGCCCTGTGAAGTAGCAGTCCTTCCTGCCTTGGTAGGTGAAGTCTGGGATCACAGCCCCACAGGATCTGCCCTGGACCAGCAAAACAAAGCAGAGGTTTGCAAGTATGACAACTGTGGATTGGGTAGATTGGTGCTAGGGTAATGTTGCCTTATGAAGATAAACGTTTCCAGGACAAAGGTTTCTTGTTATTCTTTCTGCCAAGGGGCCACATGAACTGAAGGACTGATGCGTAGCATATTCAGCTGATTTCAATTAGATTCAGTTCTATTAGATTCAATCAACATTTATCAAGGACCTCCTAGATATTAGGTACTGTCCCAGTTTCTAGAGCTACAAAAACAATGTCATAGAATATTACTACTCTGTCCTTCCTGGTTGGAAGCATCCTTACTTAGGACAGGAAAGGGGGTATGATAGCAATCAAGTGAATTATTATATCAAATGGATTATTAAATCAAATGAATGAATAAAAATAGGACCTGGCATTGATGTACTGCTTTGGAGTTTTGCAATATGATTGTATGTGTGTGTGTGTGTGTGTGTGTGTGTGTGTGTGTGTGTGTGTGTATGATCTCAACAACAGAGTCCTATTGGGTGGGGGCTTTTATTACCATTTTATAAATGAAGAAAACTAAAGGTTTTAGAGTTTACATGCCTTCCCCAGGGTCACACAATATAAAGTGTCTGAGGAAGGATGCAAAACCAGGTCCATATTTCTATCCATTACTTCACAGTATGTGTGACTGCTACCTAAGCACACCTTTGAATGTCTTTGAGAATCTATGAAAGAGAAGACATCTTATTTGGTGGTTTATTTTCCAATTTTAAAAAATAGCAAAGAGACACAGTGTATCAGAGTTGGAAGGACCTCGGAGACTGATACCAGAGTCCATTGTCCAACCCATATCTGATCAGAATCTCTCTCACAACATGCCTTATGCTAAGCTATCTGGTCTTTGATAGAAGGCCTCCAGTGAGTAGGGACCAACACCCTACCTCTTGAGGCAGACCATTCTGCTTTTGGATGGTTTTCATTGTTAGGGACATTGCCTTGTATTAAGATGAAATCTGCCTTTTTGTAAATTTTAACCAGTGCTACTAATTTTTCCTCCGCAGGTCTAGCAGAACAAACCTAATCCCTTTTCCAGGTAGCAACCCTTTAAAATACTGAAAGACTTTCAAATACTACTTTTTTCTGTATTTTTTCCATCTTGAGAACCTGAATTTAAACTTATACACTGATCAAACATATTCTGTTCAATAAATGTTGTTAAGCACCTTCTCCATACCCCATGCTAGGTACTGGGGCTGAGGGGCTAGGCTATAAAGATGAATAAAACAGAGGCCTCTGACTTCAAAGAAGCTCACAAGTGAGTAGAAATGAGACCCACATACAAATGACCATAGAACAAATCGGAATGGCATAAAAACATAGGAGAGACATAAGCATTTTGTTTTGGAGAAGGGGCCAATAACTACCATTTGAAGGAATCAGGGAGTACTTTGTGGAGAATATAGCATTTGAACTGTCTCAAGGTAGGCATAGGGTTTGAAAAGACCTAGATATGGTGCTGGGAAGGGCAAGTACACTATATATTATGTAGCCATAAAGGTCAATTAGTTAGGATGTGGTACTAACGTAAACAGACCAAGGTCATGGGTTCCCAGTTTTCAGAGAAAAAAAAAGTTTCAAGGCTATAGACTGCGTCCTTCATCACAGAGATCTACAAATGCATGCCCTGGATCACAAAGAGGAGAAGCATTAGAACAATCATGTCCCCATGCTGTTCCAGTAATGATGGCACTGTATGATAGTGTCATCCCCATATACAGAAAAGACAACATAAACCTGGAACAATCCATTCTGCTAACATGAATGTGGTCACTGCCTCCAAGGGCAGACCCCTTCTTACTTTGTGTTAGGGAAGCCCTGATGCTGGGCAGTTGATACATAGGAAGATAGGACTAGAGAACCTTAGTGATCATTGAATAATGTCACCTCATTCTAAATAATGAGAGAGGGAGAAGAGAAAGAGACAGAGAGACAGAGACAGACAGACAGACACTGAGAGCATGCACATTTATATAGTACTTTAAAGTTTGCAAAGCACTTAACCTTTATTATCTCATTGGATCCTCCCAACAAATAAGTGCTCTTATTACCCCCATTCCTGTGTGTGTGTTGATCTATCTATTTATGTATAGATATACTCTATTCAATTTGATGTCTTCCTGCTATTAGATTGTAAGCTCTCTGAGGGGCAGGGACTATCCTTTGCCTCTTTTTGTATCCCCAGTGGTTAGCACCATGCCTGACACACAGTAGAAGCTCAATAAATGTTTGTTGATTATTTGGTAGAGATGAAGTTACTTGTCCAAGACCTCACAGGCAGAATTTGAATCAGGTCTTCCTGACTCCAGTTCTAGAGCTCTATCCGCTATGCTGCTGAGCAGCATCTAAATCCCTTTGCTGCGTATCTGAGGCATCAAAGGCCCAGATAGCCTATTGTCAATCCGAGGACACCTCTGCCTTTCTGACCACAATGTGTAGCTACATCATTGTCATTGGTTGTAAATGCTCAGTAAGTGTACTGCAAACAGCAGCAATGCGGGCTTGGTTTCAGAAGCCTTCTGTAGTTTGCCAGTGGTTTTGAGCATTGGTTCCCCTGACTCGCTTCAAGAGATGCCTTTGATATTCTTCTAACCCAGTGTACTCCCTTGTGGGCCTTCTTCATGGGGGATCAGCCATGTGCTAGGATCAGGCATGGGGCAGCCAAATCCATGAACACCTGGGAACATTGACTCAGCAGTGCCAGTGCAGTGCAGAGCAGCATGTCACTGAGGATGACATGAGGGACAAACAACCACCAAGAAGCAGCTGGAGCGGGTGTAACTCTCAAAGTGTTCCCTTACTTATTGTAGGAAGATAAAGCCTTTTTGAGACATGTCAGTATGCAAGTTGATGAGCCTGCTTAAATATAGGCATTATGCCATCTGCCTTCAGGAACAATATGGACTTTCACTGTTCTTTTAGAAGTCCTTCTTTGAAGCCTGCTACCCAGGACAGAGAAATTAGACATATTTTTGGATAAGGCAGATTAATAGATTTGTTTTGCTTGACTATGTTTATTTGTTACAAGACACACATTGTGTCTTTCTTTTTAATGGTGATGAGAGGAATGGTTTAGGGAGGAGAGGTATTGATGATTTGACCAAGAAAAGAAAAGAAGAAAGAAGAGAGGATTTTTGAAGCAGCTAAAATCTTCTATCTCTTTGTCTCTCTGTCTCTCTCTCTCAGAAGGAAGTTTGGAGGAAAACACAGACAGGCCAGACAATTCTGAAAGTTAACTGGTAAATTTATCATATACTTTTTTAAAAAAGTAAATTGTACATGAGACCACAGTTTTACATAATAATCAATTTACTTTTTCTATTCTATTTTGTATGTTTTCTCTCTTTTTGGATGTCTGAGGCAGAATTTGAACTCAGGTATTCCTGTCTCCAGATCCAAAGCTCTATCTCCTGTACAACCTAACTGCTAACCAGTTTTCAAAACACTTCTACTACCATGGATTGGTCCCTTCTCAAAGGACTGGCTATGAAATGGGTGTTGCCATCCATAATTTTTTTTTTTTGCTTTTTGGAGGGGAGAAGGCAGGGCAATTGTGGTTAAGTGACTTATTCATATTCAGAATTTAAAAAAAACATTAAATATAAGGAATGGCTTCTAGACATGAAACTCTGAAGGTGAGCTAAAGCATCTTGCCTTCTCCTAATCAATCAACCAACAAGTATTTATAACTACGTATAGAACTTTGAGGGCAGGGAAGAGTGACTTATGCATATATTCTGATTCTTCTTGTTCCTCTCATCTTTTCCAACTGTCTCAGTGGAATAGAGACAATATGTATGTATAGGAGATCAGGAAAGCAGGTACTAATCCTTGTTCTGGTACTTATGCACTTTGTGACCTCAGACAAGTCACTTCACCATTCTGAATTTCAATCATTTCATCCAATACAGTTAAACAATCATTTATTAAACACTTATTCTTTGTAAAGCATTGGGATACATGCTAAGGATAGAAAGAAAAAAAACCCTAAGCCCTACCCTCAAGTTGCTTACAGCATTCCTTGGAACCCCAATAATCTCTGGATAAAAATAGGGTTTTCAGGAAAAGAAATGCTATTGCTTGTTCTGACTGAGCTTCTAACAATTTTTGCCAGATCTTTGCTTTTTCTTTGCATCTCTATAGTGCCTGGCATGTAGTAGACACTTAATAAATGCTTGTTGATTGATTAATTATGGGTGGCCAGGACAGCTAGGTGCTGCAGTGAATAGAGTACAAACCCTGGAGTTGGAGGACCTAAGTTCAAATTCAGCCTCAGACACTTAACACTTTACTAGGTGTGTGACCTTGGGCAAGTCACTTAACTCCAATTGCCCTGCCTTCCCCCCTCCAAAAAGAAAAAAAAAATTATGGATGGCAACACCCATTTCATAGCCAGTCCTTTGAGAAGGGACCAATCCATGATAGTGGAAGTGTTCTGAAAGCTGGTTAGCAACTAGGTTGTACAGGAGATAGAGCTTTGGACCTGGAAACAGGAAGACCTGTGTTCAAATTCTGCCTCAGACATTTACTAGCTGTGTGACCCTAGGCAAATCACAACTCCACCTACTTCAGTTTTCTCATTTGTAAAATGGGGGTTATAATTGGTCAGCTAGGTGGCACAGTGGATAGAGCAATGGGCCTGGAGTCAGGAACACTCATCTTCCTAAGTTCAAATCTAGCCTCAAAAACGAACTAGTTGCATGACCCTGAGCAAGTCACTTAACCTGATTTGCCTCAGCTTCCTCATCTGTAAAATGAGCTGGAGAAGGAAATGGCAAACCTCTCCAGTATCTTTGCCAAGAAATATTCAAATGGGGTCATGAAGAGTCAGATACGACTGAAACGACTGAAAAACAACAGCAAACCTCTCGAGGTGGTTGTGAGGATAAAATGAAACATTTGTAAAATGCTTTGCAAACCATAAAGCGCTATATAAATGCCAGCTATCATTATTAAATGGGGGAGAGAGGAAAGCAGGCAAGGAGGAAGAATAGTGAGACACCCCAGGACAAGGGCTGAAGCAAAAATAGAAGCATAACTGACCTTGCCACTGGCCTTTAGTGCCAGACTGTGGGCCCCATTCCCTCCCCAAGGTCACAGGATTATAGATCTAGACCTGAAAGGAGTCCCGGGGATCGTGTGGTCTAGTCACTTCATTTTATGAACAAGGAATCTGAGGCCCAGGGAAAATAAATGGTTTGTCCAAGGTCACACATAAACATCAGAAGCATAAGATGATGTGTGTGAATTTGGCAGGACCAATGTTACATAGGAACTGAAATGAGTTTAAAGGTTCTCCTGTCCCCTAGAGACTAAGGAAGAGGGAGGAGGGTAAATGTTTTTGTTCTGTATATCTTTGTTCTGCTATATCCTTGAACTCAAAGCTTAAAAAAAATTAATTGATTGATTAAGGTTGGGCCATATGGGAGAGGTAAGACTTGAGATGAACCTTAAAGTGTTAAGAAAATGTTATATACTAAGTATACCATTTCTAACATTGTACTAAGGGGCATTTTTGTCACATCCTATTAAACCATGTTTTTAAAGGATTTGTCTAAACGTCAATAAGATTGCTGGAGTTTTTCTATTTATATCAAGATCGACCAGTCAAATGGGTTTTCTTCTTAGGGATAATAGAGGTCAACTAAGGTACTTTCCCCAGCACAAAGTTAAGTTAGCACTTTACTTAACTTTGGACTCCAACTTACTTTGAGTTAAAGTTTATTTGAATAGGACTGGATTTTGCAACTTTTTTTTTAAATTTTAATTTATTTTCTTGGTTACATCATTCATTTCCACAAGGTTTTGAGTTACAAATTTTCTCCCCTTTTTGTCCCTACCCCCCAGCCCAGAACATTGATCCCACTGTAAGACCCCTCCCACAATC
>CM053595.1:194157099-194172600 GCA_028646575.1 Pseudocheirus occidentalis | reverse complement strand
TCACCTCTTGAAAAAGATCCCAAAAAGAAAACTCCTAGTAATATCATAGCCAGGTTCCAGAGTTCCCAGATCAATGAGAAAATATTACAAACAGCCAAGGAGAAATAATTTTAATATTGTGGAAACACAATCAGGATAACACAAGATCTAGCAGCTTCTATATTAAGGGATCAAAGGGCTTGGAATATGATATTCTGGAGGTCAAAGGAGCTAGGATTAAAACCAAGAATCACCTACCAAACAAAACTGTGTATAATGTTCCAGGGGAAAATATGGTCATTCAATGAAATAGAGGACTTTCAAGCATTCTTGATGAAAAAAAAACAGAACTGAAAATTTTACATTCAAATACAAGAAGCAAGAGAAGCATGAGAAGGCAAACAGGGAAAAGAAATCATGAGGAACTTATCAAAGATGAATTATTTACATGTCTACATGGAAAAATGGTAAGTGTAACTTATGAAACTTTTTTCAGTATGAGGATAGTTGAAGGGAATATAAATGTATATATAGATATAGATATGCATATATATATGTCTATATAGGAAGGTATACGTGCATATGAATACATGTGAGTGTGTGTATTTCTGTGTACAGGTATACATAGACAGAGGGCACAGGATCAATTGAATAAAAAGGGATATTTTAAAAATAAAATTAAGAGGTGAGAGAGGAATATAATGAGAAGAGATAGGGAGAGACAGAATAGGGTAAATTATCTCATATAAAAGAGGCAAGGGAAAACTGTTACAATGGAGGGGAAGAACAGGAAGAAAAAGGAATAGGTCAACCTTATTCTCATTGAATTCAGCTTAAGAAGGGAATAACACACACTAAATTGGGTATCTTACTCTACAGGAAAGTAGGCTGGAACGGGATAAGAGGGGGAGGAGATAGAAAGGAGGACAGATTGGGGAGAGAGGTAGTTAGAAGCACACACCTTTGAAAAGAGACAGGGTCAAAGTAGAAAATAGACAAGTGGGGGGCGGGATAGGATGGAAGGAAATATAGTTAGTCTTTCACAGTATATCCACTATGGAAATGTTTTGTGTAACTACACATGTACAACCGATATTGAATTGCTTATCTTTCCTGAAAGGGTGAGTAATGAGGAAGAAGGGAAAGAATCGGGAATTCAAAGTTTTAAAATCAAATGTTTAAAAATATTATTATTATTACTATTATTTTTCATGCAACTGGGAAATAAGATATACAGGCGCTGGGATATGGAGATCTATATTGCCCTACTGGAAAGCTGGAGGGGTGATGGTGGAGGATACAGGAGAGAGCTGATGGGGAGAAGGGGTATTCAGTGGGATCTCTATTTTGGGGTAATGTGTAGGAGACAGACAGGGAGAAATTTTGTTACTCAAAATCTTGTGGAAATGAATGTTGTAAATTAAAAATAAACATAAAATGTATTTTTAAAAAATTTAAAAAAAAAGAAATTCATCTAATTAGCTAAGCCATGACTCTCTTTTTTGTGTATAAGAATAGCCCAAGAGATTTTGCTAATGGTTTACTAAACCGTACATATAACATTCCTCTGATCTAAAAGCCTATGAAATCACTCAAAAAAGAAATAAGCTTAGTCTGGCATTATCTGTTCTTAATGAAGTCATATTGCCCCTACTTCTTTTTTCTCTAGATGCTCATTAACTCTTTTTTAAATTCCAAACTCAACAGAAACTAAAATATAAATGAGAATTTCTATATGTAAGAAAGAACAAAAAATAAGAAGATTGTATATGCATGTAGCTACTTTTTAAAGTATACATTTATATTACATATACATGTGTGTATATATCTACTGTTTTTAGAAATTAGATAATAAATTCATCATATTCCTCTTAATGCTGTCCCACTTCTCTGTGTTTACTTTTGTTCTCTTTGGTCCGTTTTTTGAGATATTTTAATGACCATCTTTTCTTTTTTGTCATAATTATTGCTAGCTCCCTTTCCTCAACTTCTGCTCCCCTTCACCGTTAAAAACAGAAAATCCTTATAACAAATAACCTAGTCAAGAAAAACAAATTATCCATGTCCAAAAATATATGATTCTTTCTGAACTTTGTATCTATCACCTCTCCCTGCCAGGAGTGGTCTAGAGGAGTTTGGGGAGGGTCTTCAGGAGGAGTTAATGAGGTCAATTCAAGAGTGGATTGATATTTTGATAGGCTCCAGGGTGGGAAGCAGATGGACAATGGAGGGCCAGGCTAGTAACAGAGGTTTGGGCCAGAGCCACAATGAAATACTTATGGCCTCTGCAAATGCCTCATCAAGTGGGAAGATTCAATCAGACTTCAGGGGGTTTCCCAGAGCCTGTACCTCAAAGATTCAAAGAGAGCTCAAGGGGCTCAAGGAGGGGCTCCCTGAGCCTACACCTCATCAGCAGCACTGTAAGGAGAGAGACAAATTTGACAACTTACAGTCATGACAATAGTTCCTGTCTTTCTAACTTGGTTCAAACACATCAATAGCTCATGTTCAGCTGAATCAAAAACAACTGCCGTATTAGTAACTGAGTTACTTATTGTCAGTTTGATTTTTGTAAATGTTATTGTCCTATGTCCTATGTCCTACACCTTCTAAGTCTCCCTTCATTCATCAAGCTTGAGGTTTTTGAGCAGTCTACAAGACAGATGACTTTTGTGTTTCTTAACCTTTGAACATATTCTCCAAAACGTTTTGCTCCATTCTCTGGTTGGGGTACCTAGATGGTATCGTGGATAGAGTGCTGGGCCTTGAGTCAGGAAGACCTGATTTCAAAATCTCACTTCAGACAGTCATTACTTCATAGCCATGTGACCCTGTTCAAGTCACTTCACCTCTGTTTGCCCCAGCTTCCTCAACTGTAAAATGGGGATAATAATAGCATCTATTGATTGTTGTGAGGATCAAATAAGATAACTTTAAAGTGCTTGCGTAGTGCCTGGGACATAATAAGCACTATATAAATGTTAGCTATTATAATAGCCATTTGCTAAATCACCATTATCAATGACTATGTTGACTTGTTTTCAAGAATCTTGTCATGGTCTTCAGAATATTTATCTCTCTCTTCATACTTTGCAAAACGTGTTGGCCTGTGAATTGCATTTATCTTCAGGAAGACTTTTGTCTGTGATCATTCTAGGTACTCTAAGGTGAGGTAACCAAGAGTTCCACAAAGACACATTCTTTGTTTTTTAGGCTCACAATGAAACCAACTCTGTCACCACCCTGATCTCTCTTCCCAAGGAGAAATTTTATACTATTGCATAATGTGATATAAAAGATTTATTGATACCTATTAATTTAAAATGCACTAAGAATCCATAAATAACAAGCTTTTTCTAAAATAGACCACCGTTGGGTTGTTTGTTTGTTTTCTGTTCAGCAATGTTCATTCCCCTTTCCCCTCTCAACTCCTACCATTAGATCATTTGTTATCTGAAGTGCAGCAATCCATGCTTTTTATTGTAGTGTTACTTTATGACCTTAGAAAGCAGACTGTTGCTTTGTATGAAAAAAAATCTAATTACAGTAGGTAAATGAACTGGAATTAATTAAGTTGTGGATACTTGACATTTATAGTTAATTAGTCATATCTATCATAAAATGGGAAACCAGACCCTTTTTTTTTAAACTCACTGTTTTATCAACCATGCTGAAAATCAACAGTTTTTAGAGGCAGAATCTCAATAGGGTTCCTCTGCCCCACAGTTGATTCACCCCAGAAAGAACACAAACTACTCTTAAATTTCAGTTGAAATGTCCTTAGTCAGCTCGATGGAACATGTTGCAGTGAAAGTTTGTTCCTCTACTGCTTCCCAAAAGCAAGCTTTAGCCTGGACATTGTGAAGGAAATAAAATAAAACAAACAAAATACTCCAAGAAAAAGAGAGATTTTTCTTAGTGAATACTTTACTTTCTTACATTAGCCTCCTGGTTTCATCTTCATTAACTTAAAATCAAAATAAACTCAAGAAAGTTATTTCTCTGCACCTCAGTTTTCCTCATAGTGAATGATTTCTTCAGTCATTCAATCATCTGCTAATCTTAGTGGCTTCTCAGATATGTTTCTTTTTTTAGAGCAATGAAGGATATGCCAGTGTTGTGTTCTGATTCAGATGTTCCTTTGGGTTTTCACATAGAGAATATTTAAAATGTATAAAATATCTTGGAGTTATAGGATATACTAGGGACAAGGGATCTTGATATTGTCTGATCCAAGCTTTCCATTTTCATCCAAGATGAGTCACCGAAAGGAAAATCCCTTAGAAATAAAATGGAATATGTTAATATTTGCAAATATGTGAAAGCTTAAAAAATGTAGAGAAGCGAAAGTCATAGTAGTTTTAATGTGTATCATTTCTCTTTTTCTCACGCTCTTTCTCTCTCCACATATGTAACACATGTTTATGTTATATACCTACATATGTAGTGTGTGTATGTATGTGCCATGAATGCACCATGATATGACCAGCTCTTCGTTTTGGCCTCAAATATAGCAGAGATTGTATTGATTTATAAGGTCCATCCCACATACTATTCCCAAAGTTTCCATTCCTGACTCCAGCCAACCATGTGGGAACCTTGGGGGTCTGTTTTCAGCCATGCTTATCTCTGAGTGAAAGGGCTAGTACTTTGAAATGGTGATGAGTTCACTAATTGACTGCAGAGCCAAAAAAAAAGATGATGACCATAGATGTATGAAAGACTGGTGACTCCTCCACTCCTTTCTTCCTTTTCAGGTGTGAATTGTGTCTGGACTGTTGTAAAACTGCTCGGAGTGTGAAGTGAGTGAGGATGGGGGACTGGGGAAAGGCTTTCTCTAGTTTCCCTCTAGCTTCCATGCAGCTAGGTATACATGGCATCTAAAGCTTATGTCCTGCTTAAGCAAGCCTGTGCCTAGGTTTGGCCTGCATCTTTTGTCTTTGCTTTTTCCTGATTTTAGTCAGCTGAATGTCCTGAGATGAATATGTGCAAGTTTAGTGGTACCTTTGTGAATTCAAGGGATACGAAGACCCTATTGGGTAAGAACGGATTGCTGGCAAGGAGGATGCCTGGCAACTACTCCTGCTTGGAGAGAAAAGCCTTTGACAAGAGGACTAGCCCAAGCTTGGTAGCTTTTTACAGCAAACAGTTACCTAGAATTCTTTGGACAATGCAGAACTGAAGACAAATGTAAAATATCTAATGTCTTGAAAACGACTTTATGACATCTAAGTATCAGCCTCTGAGCAGATTTTAATAGTAGCTGTAAGTTAAGTTATTGAATATCAAATCCTGTTCTGTCTTTCATGTTTAGTATTGCTTTTTTGTGTAGGAATATATCTCACCTGCTACTTAATTCATCTTATTCTGTGGGTACATTTTTATTTCCCCTTTCTGGGGAAAACTTAGACATAAGCCATAACCTAAAATATACATAACCAAAGATCCACAGAAAGTCATCCTGGTATGGGAGTAGGAGTTTTAATAAGCCAAGAAGTGTGAAAACAGGGAACCTAGCCTACTTCTCATTAGAAATCAGGCTCCTTAGGACTGAACCCAATCCAACCACATGTGTAGGGTACAAAATAGAATGTGGTGTAATAAATATTACAAGCCCTGAAGATCTAGCAGTGGTCCTGAAAAATAATGAACAATATTAGTCACAAAATGAATTCAGTCATTTTAACCCCTGAGGAGTGGTATGATGGGCTTGAAATCAGAATGTATAGGTTTGAGACTCTTCCACAGAGTAGCTGTAGGACCTTGGATAGTCATTGCACCCCCACTAGATCTATTTCTTCGTATAAGAAATGGAAGGTATGCACCTTGATATATCCAGCTCTTCATTTTGTCCCCAAATACAGCAGAGATTGTATTGATTGATAAGTTCCATCCCACATAATATTCCCAAAATTTCCCATTTTCCCTAAAATGGAGGCTACAATACTTTGACTACTGTGGTGATTGAAAAAGTTTGAGAGACATAGTTATTTTCTGGGTACTTTAATCATTGTATTAATAGAACCAGCATGTTATTAATCAAAGAATGGTCATTTGGCTAGATCTCTTAGACCAAAGACAATCATGGGACAGCTCAGGGCTTATAGTTCTTTTGGAAGAGGAGTGACAATCAACTCTGATTGGTTAAAACAATGGGAGGTGAGCTATATTAAAATGAGGGGCTAAGAGCGATATTTTACCATCCTTAGGAATCTTATCTCTATCTGTAGACCACTACCCCCTCCCCCAGCCTTGGGCAATCTAATCAAAGAATTTATCCCTACCCAGACCAGAGTAGAACACAATGGGCTTCCCCACCTTAGATTAAATTCCTTGTGAGGAGATTGAAGAGAGTTAATTCAATCTCATCATCCGTAATGTCCTTCAAGAGACTGAACTTTTTACTTTTTAAAATCAGGAGAAGGGGAAAACTCTGGATCTCCCCAAATTATTGGTTATTAATAATCATTTCTCTTACTACTTATGTCACAAAGCCATTAGGAGGTTCCAATGAGATAATATATATAAAGTACTACCATCACATAGACTGGGAGATGCACCATTATACAATGGATAGAGAGCTGATCTTGGAATCAGGAATCAGACTACATTCAAGTCTCACCTCTGATATATCCTGCTTGTGTGACCTTGGACGAGTCACTTGACTTCTCAATACACCAGGAAACTCTCTAACACTATATGCTGCAAACTATAAGGTGCTAATATGCATTGGTAGAGATAGTTCCTCACCAAGAGTGCCCTACGCTGATGAAATCACAAGTCCTCAGTTGAAAAAATAAAAAGAGTTGACAGTAAGATAAAGTTGACTTCACTTTCTACCTTTCAATCAGCTGTTTTGATATTGTATAGATACTGATTTTTATGTCCTAGGCACACAATTTCTTTTAATGAGCAATATGCTGATGTGTTCTAAAGGAAATAACACTGGATTTGACATCAAAAGCTCTGAATTTCAGTGCTAACCTCAATACTTACTACCTATAAGATCTCAGGGAGTTGGTTTCTCTGTATCTCAGTTTCCTTGTTTGTAAAATGGTTTTTAAGGACCCCTGTAGGCTTATATCTTATGATGGTATCATAAAGGATATTGGAAAACACTGACACTTCAAATTCTTCCTGCTTCTTTCATGCAAAGGGAGGCTTTTCTCAATCTATCATGGCGACTTAGCATTGTCCCCACTCAGGGCATGTAGCCACTCTTTGATAATGGCCCTGGTACATCACAGTGATATAGTCTCATCTTGTTGTAGTGGGATTTATGCAATGTAAACCGAAAATATGCTATCCAAATTGGGGAGGGAATTTTTCTTGCTTAGCAGCAGTTCAATATAGTTTATAGAATATAAAATGAAATAAATACTTATAAAAGAAAAAATACCATTTACTGATGGAAAATCATATTTTGCATTGAAGTCACCAACTTCCTGACTATTAACAAGAATTATGTGTTACTGCTCTGCTCATAAACTGTCTCCCACTAGTCTTCTAATCAATAATAACCTTTCTGTCTCTGTTAAGTATTGAAATTGAGTAGAAAAAAAAATTGACTTGATTAACCTCAGCAATAATATCATTTAGTTCTTCTGATATTTCTTACCCAGAAGGCATGAGTTAGTAGCAAATGAAACATTAGGGTGAATAGAGAAATATAATGTGAGAGGGAAGACTGTCCTCTAACATCAACCTTCTTGTTCATTAACAAGATGCATACTGCACTTCATGATATGGCAAGTCCAATGTTATTGATGCAAATCATCATGCTACAGGCCCTGCTAAAATTGCTCATTACAATGCTCTGTGCATTGTAGTCACTTTCTTGTCTCTCTTTTTGTCTGGGACAAGCTTCTCTTCATTTGCATTTTGTGAAAAGATTAATAAATCATCTAAGGATATGAACAGGCAGTTCTTGAGAGAGGAAAAATAAAACCCAGCATATCTAAAGCCATATGGAAAATTCTTCAAATTACTATTAGTTAGAGAAATGAAAATAAAGCAATACTGAGGTTCCATTCATATCCATCAGACTGGCAAAGATGACTAAAAAAGAAAATGAGAAATGTGGAAAGGACTGTGGAAAAACATGCATCCATGCACCATTGATGGAGCTTCGAATTTGAGCAACCTTTCTGGAAATCAATTTGGAACTAAAAAGTTACTATATAGTACATGCCTTTGGACCCAGCTGTAATGCTGCTAAACTTATATCCAAAAGAAACCAAAGAAGGATGAAAAGGTGCTACATATGCAAAAATCTTTGTGGCAACATTTTTTTGCACTGGCAAACATTTGGAAACTATGGGAATGCCAATTGATATTGAGGAACAAATTGTGGTATACAAATGTATTGGAATATGATTGTGTTATAAGAAATGAGGGTGATTGCAGAGAGCCATGGAAAGACTTCTATGAATTGAGGCATAATGAAGTGAGCAGAACCATAACAATTTGTAGCAAGAAATCACCATCATAAAAACATTTTTCAAAGACTTTGTATAATACAATCTAATGAATAATGAAATTAGTAGAACCAAAAAAAATGCAATAATGACACTGTAAAAACAACATTGAAACCATAAGAAGTAGGATCAATGCAATGACTATTCATTTTCCAGAGGACTGATGATGTAACATGCTATCCATCTCCTGACAGAGAGGTGACAGACTGAGGGCACAAAATGAAACATATTTTTGAAAATAACTAATTATGGAATTTGTTTTGGTTAGCCATGAATATTTATTATAAGAAATTTATTTTTTTTCTTTTTTTCCCCTTCAATGAGGTAGAAGGGAGAAAAATAGATTTGTTATTAAAAAAAAAAAGAATGGGGGGAGGGCAGAGCCAAGATGGCAAGATGGCAGAGTAGAAGCACGTAATTTCATGAGCTCTCTCCACAACTACCTCCAATACCTGTAAAATATGATTCTAAACAAATTTTAGAGCTACAGAACCCACAAAGTGATGGAGAGAAACAAATCTCTCATTGAAGACAGCTTGGCAGGCCGACAGGAAGGGTATATCAAACCAAGCTGGGAGCCAAGCATCGTCCCACATGAGCCCTGCGGTTTCTGCCCCATGACAGCCCTGACCAGCAGCCAGAGCAGACTCAGGAGAGTCAATTACCAGCAGCTGTGGTGGTTTTCAGACTTCTCAACCCATAAATGCCAAAGAGGAAATAAAAGGTCAGTGGGGGAACTCTGTTGGAACTGCATGACAGAAGGGCGTGGTCCAGCCCTTGCCCCCAGGGAAAGAAGTGGTAGAGGTGCAATGGCCATGCAGCCACCTCTTCATGGCTGCTTCAGAGCTCCTGGCCTGCAGATTGTAGGGGGACCAAGCAACCATTCAGAGGGTAATTACTCTTGCTTCAACCTGCTTGGATCTGGATTGCTGTCCTTGGTGGTGGTCCTGGGGTGAGAAACACCGGGGTTCCAGTGTGGTGTCTGTAGAAGGGGTGCCCTCCTCAAACCTCTGACAACATTTGTGAAAACCCCAGCAATTTAAAACAAAGCTCTCCATTCTGGAAGCAGAGTTCTACCATGGCAAAGAGCTCAAAAGCCAAGTAATTGGTTGTCAAGAAGAGCAAGTAGAGGAAGCACTATCAGACCATAGATTCCTTTTTTGGGGGGGGGACAAAAAGGATCAAAACATGAAATGGGAGGAAGACAATGAAGTCAGAACTCCTGCGTCAAATGCTTCCAAGAAAAATATGAGCTGATTACAGGCTCAAGGATTTCAAAAATCAAGTAAGAGAAGTGGAGGAAACATTGGGAAGAGAAATGAGAATGATGCAATAAAATCATGAAAAGTGAATCAACAGCCTGTTAAAGAAGATCCAAAAAAATACTGAAGAAAATAACACCTTAAAAAATAGACTAACTCAAATGGCAAAAGAGCCCCAAAAAGCCAGTGAGGAGTAGAATGCCTTAAAAAGCCAAATTACCCAGATGGAAAAAGAATTTCAAAAACTCACTGAAGAGAATAATTCCTTCAAAATTAGATTGGAGCAAATGGAAGCTAATGATTTTATGAGAAATCAAAATACTATAAAACAGATCTAAACAAATGAAAAAAATAGAGGGCAATGTGAAATATCTCATTGGAAAAGCCACTGACCTGGAAAACAGATCAAGGAGAGATCATTTAAAAATTACTGGACTGCCTGAAAGTAATGATCAGAAAAATAACCTAGAAACCATCCTTCAAGAAATTTTCAAGGAAAATTGCCCTGATATTTTAGAACCAGAGGGCAAAATAGAAATGGAAAGAATTCACTAACTTCTTGAAAAACATCCCAAAAAGAAAACTCCTAGGAATATCATAGCCAAATACCAGAGTCTCCATGTCAAGGAGAAAATATTACAAGCTTTCAGGAAGAAACAATTGGAGTATTATGGAAACACAATCAGGATAACACAAGATATGATATTCCAGAGGTCAAAGGAGCTAGGATTAAAACCAAGAATCACCTACCCAGCAAAACTGAGTATAATGGTTCAGAGGAAAATATGGTCATCCAATGAAATAGAGAACTTTCAAGCATTCTTGATGAAAAAACTAGAGATGAACAGAAAATTTTACATTCAAATACAAGAAGCAAGAGAAGCATGAGAAGGCAAACAGGAAAAAGAAATCATAAGGAACTTATTAAAGTTGAACTATTTACATTCCTACATGGAAAGACTATAATTGTTACTCATGAGACTTTTCTCAGTATGAGGATGGTTGAAGGAAATACATATGTAAATATATGCATACATACATATATATGTTTATGTAGGAGGGTGTATGTGCGTATAAATACATATGTGAGTGTGTGTATATATGTGTACATGTATACGTAGACAGAAGGCACAGGATCAGTTGAATGGGAAGGCATGATATCTAAAAAATAAAATTAGGAGGTGAGAGAGGAATGCAATGAGAGAAGGAGATAGGGAGGGATAGAATAGGGTAGATTATCTCATATAAAATAGGCAAGAGAAAACTGTTACAATGGAGGGGAAGAACAGGAAGAATAGGAAATGGGTCAACCTTACTCTCATTGAATTTGGCTTAAGGAGGGAATAATATACATGCTCATGTGGCTATCTTACCCTAAGGAAAGTAGAGGGGGAGGAGGTAAGAGAGGGGATGATAGAAGAGAGGGCATATTGGGGAGGATAACTCAAAATCTTGTGGAAATGAATGTTGGAAACTAAAAATAAACAAATTAATTTTTAAAAAAAGATGAATGGGAAAATGGTAAATCATGGAATCAGATTGCCCAACCCATCTCCCTCTCTCCCACTAAACCCACCTAGATATTTACTTACTCTAGTGGAAATTCATTTATCAGAGTCATAGAACCTGAGATTGGGAAAGAACCTTAGAGGTCTTATACCCCAGCACTGGTTCACAGTTGTCCTCATCCTTTAAATTGATCACAGTTGTTTAAATCCATCCTTCATCCTTGATAATTGCAACATTCACTATTCTGGTCCATCTAATATTCTTGGTAGGTGGCATAGTAAATAGAACACTGGACCTGGAGTCAGGAAGCCTCTTCTTCCTGAGTTCAAATTTGGCCCCAGACACTTAATAGCTGTGTGACCTTGGGCAAGTCATTTAACCCTGTTTGCCTCAGTTTCCTCATCTATAAAATAAGCTTTTGAAAGAAACGGAAGTCACTCCAGTGTCTTTGTCAAGAAATCCCCCAAGGGACTCATGAAGAGTTGGAAAGGACTGAAAAAACTGAACAACAATATCCTAGCACTTAAGTTTGCCAATTCTATGATCTTTATTGCCACTCTTCCTCAGCCACACAAAGAAGTAGCCCCATGTTAGATTTCATTCATTTCCTGAAATCATTCTGCCTTCAAGATCCTGAACAATGATATTCTCCCATCCAGTCATAATCTCCTTTTCTTCCTACTCTCCCAGTGATTTACTTCTAAACTTGATCTTCATCTTCAGCTTGATAACCTCACTTTGGGCTCCTCAAATCCTCCTTTTCTCCCAAACACAGAATCACAGAATTTCTGAGTTGGAAGGAACCTCATTGGCTATCCAGTTATTCTGAAAAATAATTTCTATGACAACATGCCTCCAAGTGGTAATGTAGCAATGATGTATTAGTACCATGTCATCTCTTTGTCTAACGGCCAGCTAAAGCTAGAGCCAGACATGGCTCTGGGTCTTTGACCAGAGTGTGTACCCCTCTGTGGTTCCAAGTCCCTGCTTGGACATCTCAGGGGACTCCGGGGCAAAGGAGGCCACATACCCATACTACCCTCTGTCCTTATTTCTCTATGCATAGCAATGAAGCCTATTAAACCATTCTTCCCCCTTAGTCAGTCTTCACTTGAACCATTTCTTCCCTTTTGCCTTACAAATATATTTATTGAATGCTTGGCTGAAATCTAAGTACATTATATAGTATTCTTCTGATCTACCAATTTATTAACCCTATCAAAAGAAAAAGATAAGGTTAATCTGGCATGGCCTGTCCTCTTTTGTGATCATTATTTCTTTTCCTATATATTCATTAAGAAATAATTTAATAACACAAACTAGAATTTTTCCTAGGAATCATATTCAGGTTCACTGACCTATAATTTGTAGACTCTAATCTCCCTTTTAAAATGAAAATGTAGGTATTTTCCCTTTTCTTATCACATTTCCTCTCCTGTTATATGAAATCCTTCAAATATCACTGATGGTGGCACAGCAATAACATCTCCCACTGCCCTCAGTACCTGAATATAGAGTTGATTTGGGCAAATGACTCTAAATCATGAAGGGCAGGTAGGTGCTCTTTTACTATCACAGTATTTATCTTGCCTCCCTATTACCTATTATTGTTCTGTCCTTTCCTGTCCAAATGTCATTCCTCCTTAGTAAGCACACACACACACACACACACACACACACACACACACACACACACACACACACACAAATTGAGGCTCTGCCCGTTCTCTTTGTTGTGAGTTATCATTGTCCAAATCCACCCTAAGCCACAGTACTATTCCTTCTTTGATCCTCCTTTTTCCCCATTAGAGATAGAAAGAAAACCCCCCAAATTCTTTATCTTGCCCTTTGCTTTTCTCACCAGCTGTTTCAGTTTATTCTGATCTTTAGCACTCCTGACATTTCTTATAGGACTGCGGCATGCTATTGTATTGTTCTCTGTTGCCTGCGCTTGTTTCCATCTTCTAAGCATTTTTTTAAACAGTCTAAATTGGTTGGTGGGTTCTCTATATAATTACATCTGTCTCTTTCGACCAAATCTCTTTTTTTCTTCATGTTGGAATTATTTCCTTTTTTTTTACCCCCTTCAGTTTCATTCTTAAAATTTCTCATCCCTCCTGGATTAATGTCACTAAAAGAATTTTATTTCTTTCCTTTCTCTGAACCCTTTGAAATCTGCTCTTCCAAAATCTAGAATATGTTCCATTTGTGTCTTGTATCTCCTTTCATCCTAGAGATGACTCAATCCCTCCCCTTGCTCCCACCCCATTTATTCCCTCTCTTTCACTTTCAACCTTTCTTTATCTACTGGTTCCTCCCCTTGCCTATAAACACCTCATTCAAATAAAACAAACAAACAAACAAAAAAACACCTTTCCTCTTGACTTTGCTGTACCCTCAAGACAATATGCTACAGCATCATCACCTTCCTGGCCACCCAGGCTTGAAACTTCATTTATCTTTCCAGCATTGCCTGTCCCTCACATCCACATCCAGTAAGGAGTTAAATCCTTTAATGTTTTCCTCCACATTAAGTGGAGGAAAGTAAGTCAGTTTCTCAACCTCTGTCACCTGTACTAAGAATAATAGCTAGCAGCATTTATATAGTGCCTTAAAGTCTGCAAAGTGCTTTACAAATATTATCTCACTCAATCCTCATGAAAACCTTCAGAAGTAGGTGCTATTATTGCCCCCATTTTACATATGAGGAAACTGAGGCAAACAAAAGTTAAATGACTTGCTCAGGGTCACACAGCGATAAGTGCCTCAGGCTGGATTTTAACTCGTATCTTCCTGACTCCAAGTCTAGCACTCTATGCACTGAGGCATCTAGCTGCTTCTGACCTTTAAAAGAATCTAATAGCTGATTTCTCTGCCAGCAGCCTTTCCTTTCCCTAATACATTCTTCACAATGTCACCCTGTTGGTCTGCCAAAGCACATACATCATTGATGGTATCACTCCCCTGCTCAAAATCTTTAGTGGTCTCTATTGCTTCTAGAAAAAATATAGAAATCCCTTGGCTTTGCATTTAATGCTTACCATCCCCTTGTTTCCACCCATCATTCTAGCTTTATTTCACATTATGTTCGTAACATACTCTTGGTTCTAGTCAAATGAATTCACCTCCATGCATTTGTACAAGCTTTCCCATATTCCCAGACCATGCCCCCTTTTCATCTTGGTTAATATCTTTTTCTTCAGTCAAGGCTAATAAGTTCAGGTACCACCTCCTCCATGAAACTTCCACTGATAATGAAGTATTTGTTTTGTTTTGGTTTTTTTCTTTCAGACAAAGATCTACAGAAAGAAGGTTAACTGAGTGCTGAACAGGGAAATACTGAGACAAGTTATAATAATTGTTTCTTATAGACACCTCCAGCCCAACAGAAAATAGTGAACCAAACATCTTCTCTTGAGGCAGCCTCGTGACACAGTAGAGAGACAGAGCACTGGGCATGGAATCAAGACCTGAGTTCAAATGTAGCATCACATACTTAATAACTGTGTGAACCTGGACAACTCACTTAACCTGTCTGCCTTAATTTTCTTTTTTTTTTTGGGGGGGAGGAGGGTTAACAATCTTACTTTAATCAAACTTATAATTTACCTAGTTCAGGGGGAAAAGTCAGCACTTTAAGCTTCAGAGAATACAAACAGAAGTTACAAGCAGACAAAATAATACAGACAGAGAAACAGACAAACAGACAAGGCTTCCAGCTGTCTGGCCATTACATTCATACCTAGTCAGGTAGAGAGGGAAGTACCAACATCTGGGTTTTCAAAGCCAGGGGGCTCAACAGCTTCCCAGAATCCCATCTGGCCAAGTCACACAACTCTTTCCAAAGTGAGCCCCAAAGCAAAACCTCATATCAGGGCATATATAGCCTTCTCCTGGATCAGAGAATGTCACAGCCCTCTTGACCCATGGCCCAATCACAAAGTAATAAGACATGGGCATTCCTAAAAAACAAGCCTCCTGCCACAGGCTCCATGTGACCACATTCAGCCTATTAGGGAGCAGAGTATATTTTCAAATCAGAGAAGGTTCTAAGATTCACTTAAGCCTATTAAGAAGCCAAGGGGCAGGGAAGATCTTCAGATTCCCATTACAGTATTTAGAAATGGAAGGGATCTTGAATTAGAACAGGGATTCTTAACCACTGTTGTATCATGGACCCCTTACTGCCTTAATTTTCTTAACTCTAAAATGGGATTCACAATGTCATCCTGTTGGTCTGCCAAAGCACATACATCATTGATCGTATCACTCCC
>CM053595.1:194138740-194156599 GCA_028646575.1 Pseudocheirus occidentalis | reverse complement strand
CCCCCCCCCAGGACCACCACCCAAGATCACAATCCGGATCCAGGATGCTCAACACCAGAACACTTGGCCCTGATCAACTGACTCAGCCTCTGAGGGGTCTGTAGGCCAGGGGTTCTGAAGCAGCCCAGTGGGGGCAGCCACCAGTTACAGCAGTTCCTGCCCTTCCCCCACTGCTTCCTTCCCCTGGGGGCAGATTGGCCAAACTGCTTTTCCTCCCCCAAATTTAGTTTCAAAGTTTCACTTTCATTGACCTTCTGTAATCCTAGCTTGCTAGATATGAAGGTCCCTTCAGGTGCTGTAGATCTGCTCCCTGGGGTAGACTTATGCTGTGGCTTGGGAGGTTCAGCTCCTCCTGACCACCCTGGTTTCAGTTTCCAGCTGGGCTGGCCCTGGGCCTGCTGTGATGAGCCCCTCCTGCCGAGCTGCCCTCAGCAAGAGATGCGTTTTCTGTATTTTTGTGAGTTTCAGAGTCCTAGACTTTGTTGAGAGTCATATTTTATGGGTATTTAGGGTGGCTGTGTGGGAGCTGCAGAACCTTGCTGCTTCTATGCCGCCATCTTGGCTCCCCACGAAACCTTCTTACAAGAAAAAAAAAGATTCTCTGCGTAATTGATGCTATACTCAGAGAGAGAGAGAGATTGTTTCCAACAACGTATTTTCCTGGTTCTACATGATTTCCAAAAAACAGGTAGTTGTTTTCTTATGAAATAACTACCATATTCAGAAAGTCAAATCAAATCATAATACTGTCCATGCGTATCACCACATACTTTATTCAGTATGTCAGAGTTTAGTAGGCTAGACCAGTGAAGAAAAATTTCTATAACTTTCGGTAGAGCTCTTTCATTTCATTCCCTTGTAGTTGAACATTTCTACCAGAAAACTGAGATGGAGGGAGGTGAAAGCTGTTACCCACAGCCACGTAGGCATGAAGCATCAGAGGCAGGTTATGAGATGAGGTATTCACATTTCCATGCTAGTCCTCCCTTCCATTCTCCCATGATTCAGAAGCCCCATTAAATATGAGGAAGGAAAGAACCATAACCACGGGGCAGAGGCAATCGTTTGTGTTTTCACCAATCTCAGTTTTTTCCTGGTGCACACTGCCTGATCTCTCCCTTGTTCATTTTACTTCTTACCATTTCATCTCCTATTATCTTACCCACGTCCATTTCATAGCCTCCCAGTAGAATGTGTAAGCTACTTCTAGGGAGAAACAGCTTCATTTTCGTCATGTTATTCTCAGAGTCTAGCTTAGTATCTTATACAAAGTAGGTGCCAGGTAGGTTATATTCATTTGTTTATCCCTTTGGTTTGACTTGGACACGCTCTATTACCACTTTTCATTTAAATAAGTTGGAATATTCTCTTCTTGTACTTGGGGTCTGGAAAAGAAAGCACACTATGTGACCCATAATGCTTAAAACCTAATGCCAACCCAGTGTCTTTAGAAACAGAATGAATGATGAGGTGAGATGTTGGAAATCATAAAAAAAAGAGACTCAGATAAGGAAGGGGTTGCAAAATGCAAAGAGTATTGGATTTGGAGACAGAAAGGCCTGAGTTTGCCATTTAAGTAGTGATGTGATCAGTTTCATAAGCTCTCTGAAACTCGGTTTCCTAATTTGTAAAATTGGATACTAATATTTACTTGCTCTAATTATATCAAAGTGTTGTTGTGGGGATCAAATAGTATGTGTGAAGCATTTTGAAAACCTTAATAGGCTATATAAATATCAGCTTTTGCTATTAGGACCAAGGATTATTTATGGAATTCATTTTGCTCAATTCAGCAAACTCGATTAAGTATACTTTATATGCAAGGCACTATGCGGAGATGAAAAACAACCCATTCCCTTTTTCTCAAGGAGCTTGGGATCTTTTGAGGACTTCAGGAGAAACCCATCCTAAAACGTCAAGGCATTTTGAGGGAGAGCTAGCAAGTGGCATGTGCTAGGATGATCAAACCACTGCCAGTAGCTTGACCACTACCTCCCCTTGTAACTTGTGGAAGCAGCCCAGGACCCAGAGCACAAGCGTCCTAGGAACTGATGTGCCCATAGACCACTGGTTCTGTTTCTAGATTTGCCCCAACAGTCATCATCCAGGGGAGCAAGAGGCCCACCATCCCTACCAACAACAACTCTAACCATTGACCTCTGATGGACCAGTAAGCTCATGAATTCAGAAAATAGTAGTGCCTTCAAGACTACCAACCTCGATATCAGGCCAGCCCCCAACAGCCATCATGATAGGTAGACGTGCAACCGATCAGTTTTCTTTGCAGGTGCTATAGCTGCTGCCTCCTCACTGACCAGAGCTACTGTTGGTTGTTGTTGATCTTTCATTCTCAAAGAGGACCAGTAATATCATGAGGGCAATGTCTTGACTTATGTACATGAAATGGATTTAAATGAGACAGAGCTACGCAAAGTCATTTGCCTCATTCTCTCTTCCAAAGTCACTGAAGTCCAATGATAAGACATAAGTCAAGACAACTGTTGTAGCCCAGGATGCAGTAGGTGACCTTGGCCTTTCTAAGTTAAGGTTAGACCATGAAAAGAAAGTTCTCACCACCTTCTACTAGTCCTTTCCTTTATCTATGGCTCTACATCAGGAATAGATAAGGTTTTATCAATAGAAATGACATTAAAAAGGATGCATTACCATCTGTTTGTGGCTGTACCCTAAGGATCATTTGACTTTTCTCTCAGCTTTACAGCTGAAACCTTGTTTATATGTTGTCTCCCCTCTTAGAATGTGAACTTCTTGAATCTGGGGACTGTCTGAACTTTTTTGTTTGTATCCTCACTGTTTTGCAAATAGTCACTACTTGATAAATGCATTTTTATTCATTCATTTATACTCAGAAAGTTGATATAAATTCTTATGTGACACAGAAAAAAGAGGGGTCTAGAAAAAGTGCTGTAAGAAATACAAGGAGAAAGAAGTCCCTTCCAGCTGCAAAGTGAGCAAAGCTTTCAGGGAGGAGGTGGCACTCTGGTTGAGCTTTGAAAACAAGAGAAGTACATTAATTGGTTGAAGAGCATGAGAGTGATGCCTTCTTAAATGGATGAAGAAGGAAGAGAGATACAGGGCAAGACTAGAGTGAGCTAGTCTTCCAGTTTGGTCCAAACACAATATGTGAAGAGTATGAAGGAAAAGAGAGAGGGGTCCTCTCTCTCTCTCCCTTCCTTTCCCTCCTTCTCCTCCCTCCTTCTTTTTCTCCCTCCCTCTCCTTCTCCCTCTCCTTCTTCCTTTCTCAACGTAAGTCACTCCATTTTAGAATTAGCTTCCATTTCAGTGTACATTGATCAAGGTTCTAGGTTTGAGTTTATCTGTATTCTAGTTTAGTCTTCAAAACTAAGCATAAATAAAAATATGTATAGAACAGTTTTACATGTGTGTGTGTGTGTGTGTGTATACACACACATATTTGTGTGTAATGGTAGCTATCCCTAAAGTGAAGGGGAGAGAAAAAAGTTACATGATAACTTTGTCATATATTTAAAAGGAATGGCTAGTTGTATATAAAAGTTTAGCAGTTCATGTTCAATCATCCTTTTTTCTGTTCTACTATGTTATGAAAATGCTTGTTTTTATTTCTTAAGTTCAGAATAGAAAAATAAAAATTTGAAAAAAAAATTAAGCATGGAAAAAGATAAGAACCAACTTCCAGGGGAGCCAATGAACTATTTAAATTGTATTATAAAGCAGCAATCATCAAAACTACTTGGTACTGGCTAAGAAATAGAGTGGTGGATCAGTGGGATAGGCTAGGTATACAAGACACAGTCATCAATGACTATAGTAATTTACTATTTGATAAACTCAAAGACCCTAGTTTTGGGGATAAGAACTCATTATTTGACAAAAACTGCTGGGAAAACTGGAAGATAGTATGGCAGAAACTAGACATAGACCAATATTTTATACCATATACCAAAACATAGCAGAAAAAATTTGGAATTCCCTTCCTCTCTCCCCCCTCCCCCCAACTTACTTAAAGAAACTAATTCAAAGCTAAGTTAAAGGGCCGGTAGGTGGCGCAGTGGATAGAGCACCTGCCCTGGAGTCAGGAAGACCTGAGTTCAAATTTGACTTCAGACACTTGACACATTTACTAACTGTGTGACCTTGGACAAGTCACTTAACCACCATTGCCTTACATTTCCTGCCTCCAAAAAAAAAAAAAAAGAAAAAGAAAAGAAGCTAAGTTAAAGAAAACACATCATTTTATGCTGCTTCTAAGGTTCATTATAAACAGCTCTCAGAATAACAAATTGGTTACCTTAATGTATAAAAACTCTGTTATCTGCTGTATTTGTGGGCCGGGCAAGAAAGGAATCTACTATAAACTTCTCCCTTTAGTAGGTGTCTTGTGAGAAGACTTTCCTTTGATACCTTTCCTGTTATTATGTGTCTCTGAATAAACTCACTTCTATAAGAGATGTCCTCCCCTCTCCCTCTCCCTCTCCCTTCACTCAAGGTCTCAATAGAAAGAATAGAGTTGTTGATTTCCATCTCATCTAAGCCTATTTGAATACTCTGGATGAAATGGAAGACCACAAGGGCTTCCAGAGGTCCTTCAGGCCTTACTGGCTATCTTGACCCTACCCTATAAAGTACTCCCTGTGCCACCATCTAACCTATTTATGTTAACCAAAAATCTCTAGGGCTGCTACGTGCAGGACAGCTGCACCCTTAGGACTTGCAAGCCTTTCCATCTTACCTGAAGCTGAGTTTTCTTTTATGTATCTCCCCTAAGTACAGTGTGAGCTCCTTGAGAGTAGGGACTGATTTGCTTTTTCTGTTTCTGTCTCCAGAAGCTAGCACAGTGCTTGGCCCAGAGTAAGTGGCTAACAAATACTGGTAATTTTTTTTTAAAATTTTTGAGCTGAAATTATAAATTGTTTTATTTGGACTATGTATTTTAACCTAGCAGTGGCTAAAGAAGGGAATATGGTTGGAAAAGTAGATCATGGAGAGTCTAGAATACTAAGGAGTTTCTATTATATCTAGAGGAGGGGCTTTTCTCTTTGGGAGCTACATTACCTCTACAAGCTGCTGTAGAGGGCAGCCAGTGATCGAACTACCCCAGTGCAGACTCTGGTTGGATGACAGGTAACATCTGCAACATACCTGATGGGAAGCTGGATATACATTTTCCCAAGATTCAAACAGGACACTGGAAAAGGGAGAAGGGAAAATGTACACAGAGCTTGGAAGCAGCCCAGCAGCTGTATTCAACTCCTTCTACTACTGACATTGAGAGAACATGATCTAGTGGAAAGAATGCTGGATTTGGCATGTCTCTGTGCAAATCTCAGTCCTGCAACTTACTATCTGTGTGTCCTGGGCAAATCACTTAGCCTCCGTGGGCCTCAGATGTCCTGGTTGGATGAGATGGCTTTTAAGGTTCCTTCCAGCTCTGTCCTGATCTCTATCTTGTCACTGGACCCAGAAGACCCTGGAGGCTGGTGACTTTGCACAGCCTCCTCCTGTCCCCCCAGCCCCCTTACACCTACTTCACTTGCATGTCATGGTATCACTTCCCTAATGTCATGGTCCTCCTGAATGAAGAACCAACAACAGTCCTGTGATGGGGTATGCTGACTCCTGATTGCCCCAGGCACAGTAGCCACTCTCTCCTCACTCCTACAAATCCAGACACCAGACTCCTGTTTAGTCACTCTTCTTGGCAAAGGGTGCATTGGCTCCCCTGGAAGTTGCCTATTCGGTCGTCTCTGACTCTTCATGACCCCATGAACCATACTGTCCATGCGATTTTCTGGGTAAAGATACTGGAGTGGTTTGCCCTTCCCTTCTCCAGTGGATTGAGGCAACCAGAGTTTGCCCAGGGTTGCACAGTTGGTAAGTGTCTGAGGTCAGATTTGAACTCCTGACTCCAGGCCCATCACTCCATCCAATGAGTCACCTACTGGCCTCACACTTCACCTGAAAGTAGGACTTGCTCGCTTCTTCTCTCATACCCCTAATTTCCATATTAGTTAAGTTGATTGGGCCATGTTGTTAAACTCTGTCCATACTCTATTCTTTGTACTCTAATACTTCACCTCTGACTCTGCCACAAACACCCAGGGGCCAAATCTTTCACCACCACACCAAAATGCTTGATAATCTGCATCAAAGGAACATATGGGTGCTTGATGCTCTTTTAAATAGAGGAAGGACTTTCATAATAGCATCTTTTTCTCACAGCTCTCTGTTTCAGGCATCATCAGAATCTAACAGCTGAGTGCCCAGCTGAGATGAAAAAGCATGGATTTCTAATGGATACAGTGAACACAATTTTATGACTTCTTCTAGTGGCAGTAACTGGCTTGGGAATATGACCCCGAACTCAAAAGAAGTCCAAAGTGGATAGAATGGTAAACTTCGAATCAGGAAGACCCAAGTTTAAATGGTACCTCAGACACTTATTAGATATGTGACCCTGGACAATTCACTTGAACTCTGTTTGCCTCAATCCATCTACTTCACAGGGTTGTTGTGAGGGATCAAAGGAGATGATATTTGTAGACATTTTAACTCAGTATGTACAAAACAGAATTCACTATTTTTCTTCCTAAATCTTATCCCCTCCTACCTTCCCTATCACTAAAGAGGACAACACCATCCTCTGGGTCCCTTAGGCTCATAGCTTAGGCCTCATCCTAGATTCCTCAATGTCTCTCAACCCCCCCCCCCCCCCGCCACCACGCCATTCCCAATTTTCACTTCAAGCCTAGAGTATTACAGTATTTTGCTACTGGGTCTGCCTGCCTCAAATCTCTCCCCACTCCAATCCATCCTCCAATCACTAAAGAGATTTTCCTAAAGCACACACATGATGATGCCACCTTCCTAGTCAACAAACTCCTATGAATTTCTATTGCCTCTAAGTATCAAATACAAAATGCTCTGTTTGGTCATTGAAGCCCTTTCCAGTCTTCTTACACCTTACTCCCCAATACATACTGTTCATCCAGTGACACTGGCTTCCTAGCTGTTCAATCTCTCCATCTCTCATCGCCTAACATTTTTCCCCATACCTGGAATGCTTTCATTCTTCCATTCTACCTACTGACTTCCCTGGCTTCCTTTAAGGCCCAACAAAAATCTTATCTTTTACTAAAAGCCTTCTCCAACCTCTCTTAATTCTAGTGCCTTCTCTCTCAATATTATTTCTTATTTTTCCTGTATATAATTTGCTTTGTGTTTTTTTGTGTGTTATCTTTCTCCTCAGATTGTAAGCTCCTTGAGGAGAGAGACTGTCCTTTGCCTCTTTTTGTATGTATGGCACATAGGAGGTGATTAACAAATGTTTATTGATTGGTCATAAAGTGTTTTATAAACCATAAAGTGCTATATAAATACAACTATTATAATCATTATTATATAAATGTCAACCACTGTGATATTTAGGTGTGGAAGAAGAAGTGGGATATTGAGAGTTGTTGCAACAGAAATGGAGATCTTGACAAGCAAATGTGTAAAGACATCACAAGTATAGCTGGAAGACAATCTGTCAGGCATGGCTGTCCACCAAACGGACTTCATCTTTGTTAATTGTTCCTTTTGGAGGTTTTAGAAGTAACCCTTTTCTCCCAGGCAATTGCAAGGAGTTAGGGAGCAATCTCAGTTTCCTTATCTGTAAGATATTGGGGTTGATTCTAATGCTCTTGAAGATAATTTCCATACCTAAATATCTACAGCTCTCTAATTCTATGTAAGGTAGGGTGTGGTGCCAGTTCTGTCTAATTAAGTTAGCCAATCAATGGGAAGGGGAAGCTAGATGGTATAGTGGATAGAGTGCTGGGCCTGGAGTCAGGAAGACTCATGTTCCTGAGTTCAAATCTATCCTCAGATACTTACTAGCTGTGTGACTCTGGGCAAGTCACTTAACCCCATTTGCCTCAGTTTCCTCATCTGTAAAATAAGCTGAAGAAGGAAATGGTATATCACTCCAGTGTCTTTGCCAAGAAAACCCCAAATAGGGTCACAAAAAGTCAGACATTGATTGAAACAACCAAACAACAACAAACCAATGGGAAGATGGCTCTCTGAGCAACAACATATCAGACCCTAGGAGTCCTCCACCAATAATCTAAGAGTTCTCCAAGGGAAAGCTTGCCTAATCCTCTTTTTACAAATGAGCAAAATGAGGCCAAGGAAAGTTAAGTGACTTGTCTAAAATGGCACAGGTAGTATTAGAGGAAAGTTTTGCACCCAGGTCCTTTTATCATAGGGTTAGTGTTCTTTTCACTGTGTTGGCAAAGTGCTTCTTAATACGTAAAAGCATTAGAAGGGTAAATATGCTAGGTTTCTGTAGGAACATGTTGGCCTTCATGGGCACTGATGAATCATGGATCATGGCGTGACTTCAACAACACCAAGAAATCCTAGCACAATTCTATCTTTAACTAGTGTCCTTTCCTGCTGCTGAGAGGAAAAAGAAATCATGGATAGGCAAATGCATAATGACTATGTTGCAAAGTCTCTGAAACTTTCTCTGGCGAGGAGGGTAAAGAGCTGGGATTTTTGGTTTTTTGTTTGCTTGCTTATTTGTTTGGTTTTTTTAGTTTCCAATGTTTACTTGGCCAATGGTATCCCTTGGATGCAAAGATGCCTGTGGAATGCCTTCAGTGTCAGTGGGTAAAATATAGCCTGCTCATCTACATATCTATTAGTGACCTTTATGAACGGCTGCTATGTTGCAGAAGTTTCCATGTGTGCAAATGATAGAGATCTCATTTCTGTGGATCATGGCAGGATTGATGTGGCAGCCCCAATATCATCAAACCTGGATGGGATATATGCTCATTACTGTCTCCTGGCAACCGCACAGGAGAGGCTGCCCTGAATATTAACCATTCTTATTCATGTAACCTTCAGTCCCTTTCTCTAAGTATCTCAGAACACAGTGGGCTGGTGCAGCTGTTATCAGCTTCTAAAGTCTCCCTCTGTAACAAATCTCCTTCTCTTTTCTCCCCCTTCCCTTTCAGGAAAAGAATTATTAATGTGATTTTTATCTTCGGGGTGAGCTTCGATTTTTCTATGGAGACATTCACTTTCAGAGGCATGCCCTATGTCACAGGAAAGATAACCACAATCCCATTTCCGCTGCCTTGTCTGGTATCATCCTCATTGCCTTTATCTTCCAGTTTGCATATGTAATCTGCCTAATATGTCTTCTTCCCTCTATGGAACTGAGAAATAAACATGGACTTGAGAAAATGAAAAAAAGAAACCAAATATTGTAAAAATCTTATTTGGTTTACTTATCCTCAGTTTCCAACTGAATTTTAGAATCAATAGAATGTAAGTAATGACAGAGGTCAGTAGTGGTCCTTCCAGGCGTGGGTTTCACTGAGCTGGTTCACCAGCCTGCCGTGGCTGTCCTTCTCTGACTGGAGCTCTAATTGTATCTAATCACAAAGAGATGTGCATCTTGGGAGAGTTGAGGAAATTAAACTCCTTTTCGGCTTGCTTCCTGATTTTCATCATGCCTGGTGAAACAAGATAATGGGTACAGAGAGTAAAAAGTGCTATGGAAATGCTGGTTCTTTATTGGTGATCTTTTTACTGATGTTGATTTCTTTTTAATTTTTTAAATTAAAATTTTTAAATGTTTATTTCTTTAAGGCCATTACTTGATTCTTTTTTAAGGTTCTGGGTTTGTGTACCAGATCCTAAAGTTAGGTATGAATTCAAATCTAGTCTAAGAAACTTACCAGCTTCATTGTGCGAATATGGGCCAGATCAACTCATCTTTCTGAGCCTCCATTTTCTCATCTGCAAAGTGGGGACAATAGTATTTAACTCTCTTTTTCACAGTTACTGTGTGGAAAGCACTTCATGAACTCAGAAGTGCTTTATGAATGTGGTTTATTATTTTTGAGGCAAACTAAGTCACTTCAGAAGCATGACTGTCTGTCTTGTACTTTGAACTCTTAATGTTGGTGTCCTTTTATAGAGAGCATTTTAAGATGAAGATGTAGTAGTCTTTAAAAAAAAAGTCTGAAGTATATGCAACCCAAAGTTAACTAGATGGCTTTTCCTGGAATTCATTAGCTACTCTAATGGAAATTCAAAAGTGAGGGGGGAAGAGAGGGAAAGAATATAAATATATATGATTCCTGAGAGGGATAATGCATCAAACAGTTATCATATATTAATACCTTAGTGAAGCTTTAGTCTCTCAGATTGCTTTTCAACCACAGCTAGCTAAGAAAATGTTTCTATCAGAATAAGACTTGGAATAAGCTTGCTTTAGAGGGTGGGGATTGTAAAGGGAGTCCAGAATGCTTGGCTTAGGGGGAACACAATATTAAGAATGGGAGATGTGGGTGCAGTAATATAGCATAAAAAAGTGGAATGGTGAAAAGATGCCATAAAAAGAGGAAGGGAGGTTACCCAAGCCAGGTTTCCTCGATTTCAAAATTTCTTCCACGTCCCACCTTCCATGCCCCACTCCTAACCAATTCTGCCCAGTTCAGAGCCTACATCCCACCTTCAGACACACTGGTCTACAAAGATGGAGATGTTAGGATGGTGATTTTAGAGGAAGAAAGAGAATGTTATGAGAGAGCTAGATTATGGTTTTAGTGAGGTTGTCCCCCCATGTAACATGGGGGTGTCATTGATGAAAAGCAGAACAGACATCTCTGACCTGTTCTCTTCCCACTTTCTCATTATTCATTTATTGGGAAAGGTGGATCTGGGCTTTATATCCAAGGCTTGACTCCCTTCTCACAAAGTACTAATTCCACAATAAACACACACAGAAAGTAGCAAAGAAATCTATTTATCCAAATTGGTAGCAAAATAGAAAGAAAGTATACATAGGAGAATATATACCAGCCAATACAGGGTGAAGGAGCTCTCCTATTGAGAGTGAGGTAACTCAATTTCTAAGAGCTAGAGCCCCATGTCTCACCCAAGGAGAAATTCCCCTCAAACTCAAGTGAAGCATGCTGGGAATAAGGGACATGATAGAGACCACTATTTCCTTTCATGGCTGGCTTCTTCCCAGACCCCTCAGCAATCTGACATGGGGTTGGCTTAACGCTTATCTATAGCTGGTAGGTGGCACAAAGGATAGAGCATTGGGCCTAAAGTTAGGAAGATGTGGGACCCTGGGCAAGTCACTTAACTTCTGTCTCAGTTTTCTCAACTATAAAATGGGGTTGATAATAATAGCATCTACCTCACAAGAATCAACAGAAATAAAAATTGTAAAATATTTAGCATAATATCTGGCACATAGCAGGCACTTAATAAATGTTAATTCCCTCCATCCATCTCAGTGCCTCATCTCAAACCTTCCTGAGAATCCTGCTACTGCCATATAACCAAAGCACAATTAGGCATTTCCCTTGGCCTATGAGGAACCCAAAATGTTTAATACCTTTCTAGGATGCAAGAGCAACAGAAGGCTACCAACCTTCACCCTGATGTCCAGGGGCTTTGAATCAATGGGAATGGGACTGGTCTGCTTTAGGCAGAGCCATTGATCTTACTTAACCCTGATGAACAACTTCATCTGGATGAAAGCTGGATATGCTGTAGATCACAACAGTAAAACTATTGAAATCCCAACTTTCTCTATGGTCATGCCAGTGTGGCCAAGCCAAATAGCCAACAATATAGTAGACTCCTTATACTCAGTTGGCCGTGGATTTTCCCCTCCATATCTCTTTAGCACAATGAATTGATTGGGCAGTGATCCAGAGGGCTCATTAAGACACTAACAGAGTGCTTGGACCCATACTACAGTCCGTTTGCTGGGTTATAGCCATGGCCTTTGATTCACCCCTCCATTAAAAATAAATAGAACACTGGCCCTCAAAGACAGAGATTCTTGTAGGGAAAAAGGACTTTAAATTTTCCAAGAGAAAAAGGACTTTAAATTTTCCAAATGTTCATCTAAAAACAATTGAACTTAACCCTCAATTTTTACTCCCCCCTTTTCCATAGAGATGTCTGAATTCATTAATATTTCCTGCCTTTCCCCCACAGCAATTCAATCTATCATGTCATACCACCCAATTACATTTATTCCCAATGATTTAAAACAGGGGTCTGAGCCAAGAGAATCGGGAAAGGAAAGAATGATTTCTTATTCCCATCTAAGTGAAATGCACTAGGCCCTAAGGTAGTTATGGACATTCAGATCAACAGAAAGAAATATATTTGCCCAACCAATAAAGAAATAACCATCCAAATATATGCATTCAGCTCTATGCAGCTTGATTTAGAAATTAAACCATCTCCAAGTCATAGCAGAAACAAGATAAAATACATTTGTCCCTTGTGACAGTATAGAGGGATTTAGTAATACAATGAACTGATGATAAAAAGTATTGACATTTATTTCTTGAGAGAGAATTTTAAAAAACCTAATTGGCTTTGATGATTGAATGATCTTGTTTGACTTTATTACCCTGTTAGAAAGTAGACAGTCTCTTCCTAGTCTTCCAAATGCATTTTAGAATTATCTAAGTGTTGCAATGAAGGTGCTTACAATTGTTTCATGTCTTTGATGAAAACTGTAAATGAGAAAATTGTGTCCCTTCCCTCACTTCTTTCTCTGATATTACCTTCCCTTTTAACTGGCCATTCTTCTGATTTCTTCTTTTCAAAACTAGCTGCTATAAATGAAGATCCCACTTAGGGATAGATGGGGGAGAAAATCTTCCTTCGGTGTTTATTTCTTCTCTGCCCCATTTCCTCTCATCCTTGGGAAACCCTATTCTTAGGTACTTGTTATGGTATCAATGCCTCAACAAGCATTTTTTCTGCAGTCCACCGTCAGGGGGCAAGAAGGGGGGGGTACCTGGAGGTTTAAAAGCAATGAAGTCTAGGAAAATGAACATTATCTTATAGTTTTCTATTTTACTTAATTATTCTTGAAAACTAGGCAATAAGCTCAGATGTGTATATAATGTGGAAGAATTATAAATACTCTCAAGCACCTACTAAAATCAGCATCCCTGGAGCAAAGTTCTAATTGATCCACGCTAGCCTGAGGTCAGGGTAGCATAATTAGAGGGCCCCTTACTGGCGATTCTTTCCAGTTCTGTCCCAATCCCATGTCATTCTCACTTCTAATGCAACCTGAGTTTAGGTTGGGGGTGGTTATAAACTGACCCTTCTTATAGGGTTATAGGGAGGAAATAATTCTAATTCCTCAACATAAAGGTTTTCTGACTATACCTGTAGCAACTCTTACCTATAGGCAAAGCTACTTAAGTGGTATGATTGGCCTGGTTCTGGACCAGATGAGGAGAAACCTTACAGCCTATTATCCCACAGGTTGAAAATCAAGTTCCATTGGGAAGAAAGAAGAAAGCAAGAATTGTATGCATGCAATTTTGAGAAGCCATGATCTAGTCTAAACTTCTAATTTTACAGATGAGGAAAAAAAGAGGCCCAGGGAGATAAAAATGACTTGTCTAATTTGAACCCTGGTCTTCTGACTACAAATTCATTCTTCTTTTCACTACATAACTCTCCAGCGGGAAATACTAATGAGCAGTGAAATGGCCAAAAAAGAAGTCACAGGAGAGAGCAGGAGCAAAGCAAAAGGCTTGGATGTTGGATAATGTACCCCTTTATAACTGAGTTGATTATATCTGGTACTGTTTCTGGTCAACTGCCTAACAAGAAACCAGACAACATCCTCAGCAGACGAGAACTAAAGTATTGACCCCAGTGGCTGATGGACTTTGTACCAGCATGGCCTTGTTTGCTTATACCCCAGTTGCATCTCCACGGGGAAATCATCAAGGATTCACCAGCCTTGGCAGTATTGCTACAGTTAGAGTTTTGCTTGATGCAGCTCCCCCAGAACAGTTTCTCTTGTGTAGTCTCCAAAAATCTGCTTTCTCAGGGTGTGAAGGATTAATTTCTTTCTCTTTCTAGGATGTCTCAAAGTAAGCAGGAACTCCAGGGACTCACAGAACCAGTTTTCCAAATCAAAACAAACATGCTTCTTCCTGGGCCAGTTGAGCCAGAAGAAAATTGTAAGGGGTGAAGAAGGACAGATGAATAAGACATAAGGTTAAAGAAAATGAGATTGCTGTGAATCTTCTCTTTCTCTGTTCCCCTCCCTCACTGCTCATCTAGCTCATATTAGTTCAGCTCAGCTGCCAAGCTTCAAATCCTCACTTTAATGATTTTTTTCCCTATGGCTCTGTTTTTGCCAGTTTTCCTCTGCAGAATCACATCTACTCCCCTACTCTCAGTGTCTATTCTCTTTCTACCTTTCTCTAGCCTCCTGTTTCCCTCCCTAGTTTTATTTCCAGGGAGCTATAAATGACAGCTGAAGTTTTACATGTTAACCTTCCCAGGAGTATTTATATTGGAACAAAGGCAAAAGGTCTAGTTTAGCTAAAACTAAGAGGATGGAATTGTGATGACTGAATTTTGAATATCAGGCTACTTGGTAAAAGAGGCATTTTGTGGGATAGGGAACCTTCATGGTAATGGATCACTTACTCTGTTTGCTCATAATACATTTGGATGAGGTCAGTCCTGCCTTTTTTCTTGTATCTGTCTCAGAATATCATTATAGAACAATCCAGACTATCATGAAACTGCAAAAACCTTGTAAAGTTTTATGTTTAAAATATTGTTTTCAAGAGTTTCCCGGTAGAGAAAGAAGCTTTTTTTTGAGAAATTAATTTTCAGGAATTCTTTTTCTAAACTACTCTATATTTTTTCCTTTGAAACTACAAAGAGAAAACAAAGGAAGGTCAAGGAATTATAATTGTTCAGTGGTAGTAGCCAAATGATATCTTGGGGTTTATTTTTTCTATCTTTCTCTATACAGGACAGTATTGACCAGAGGAGTTCCTTGTCAATGTGATAAGTGGCTCTTAATAGAGACTATGGACATGACCATTGACATTTGGCTGAAAGGACAAAGACAATTTTGTTTTAGAGACTAAGGCTACTCAAAGATTTACTGACTGGTTTGCAGCCACCCTCCAGCACCTCCTAGAAAATGGATTTCAGTGATATGTCCTTCCCAACTATTACTCCCTCTCCCCCAAGATGATTTGGTTGTCCAGGACTCTTGGGAAGAGAAATTCTTAGTGAGGAGTCACTTCATTTTGATGGCCTATAATCAGACTGTTCTTACGTTCATAAGCCCTTTTCATCTTTTTTTCCTTGTGCCTTTTCTATGAAGTATATAATCTATTTATCTATCTAAAATAAGGTACAGGGCTGAGGGAAAAAAGAGGGAGGGAGAAGATTTCTCACTCCTTCCTCCCTACCTCTGGAATCATATTTCCATCTAAGCTCATGGGGAGCTGTGTTTGTTTGCCCAGATGGCCTCAAAAGGGAATTCCCATTCCTCCAGTTCTTGCTAGACTCCTTCTTTTCTCCTCCCCTTTGACTATAGATCAGAATCAGGAGAACTGAGAATGAACTTTCTCAACCCAGAGGTGGGCAGAAGTAGCATGATGGAAAATTGGGAATACCAAGAATCCTTGCTTTCCCACATTCCCAGGGGGAAGTTCATGGATAATGTTCCTGAACTCCAACCTCCTATTTAAGAGGCACCTTAAGTTATTGGGGAGGGTAATCCTGGAAATTAACCTTCTAGCAAAGAAGACAACTTCTTGGGCAGTCCCAGCCTCCCTTGTTATTTCAAAAGTGATCCTTAAGAACAAAAGTTCAGAGATCTGACCTTGAAAGAGAAGGGGACCTTCTGAACAGACAGAATCTTGGAGAAAGAGGAGGATTGCCTATGTGACTGTAACAGCAAGCATCCTAGCAAACCCCGATGGCCTGCTAGCACAGGTTCTTTTGATCTGCTTTATAAAAGAAAGACAGCTTTAAAGAGGTTAACAATCCTACTTTACTTACAGAGAAAGAAGTGAGTATAGAAAATACAAGCAGAAAAATTGGAAGAAAGACTAAAAGACAGGGCTCCACCTATCTGAACATAGCAGTATTGCTACACTTTACATACATCACTAGATCAAGGAGCACAGATATCTAAGCAGTAGAGGGGGCTCTGAACATATGGCTACTCAGAGTCTTGACCAGGAAATCAAAAGATCCTTCTCCTAAGTGAACTCCCAAAGCAAAATACCAACCTCCTACAACATATAACAAAGCCCTGATTGGCTCAGAGCCAGAAGGCATGAAACCTATGTGACTCAGCACAGCTGTGAATTATCAAGGTTCAAAGGAAATTAATCCCTTAGATGTTTACAATTTAGCCTGAGCCTGGGGAACTAAACTCCAAAAAGAAAAACAACAACAGTTCCACCTTTCCTGCACTTACAGTGGTTGCTGCAGGAGAAAGCCATGAGACAATAGAACCTGAACTGAAGCCTGGGAAAATCTACCCATGAAAACTATTACAAGGCACTGTGGCACTGCGGTTGCTTCCATCTCCCTCCATGTGGACTTGGACTCCTGGATTCCCTTCCTCTCTAGTCTCTGGTTTCAGAATGTATAGACATCTCTGCTCATCATCTCTCTCCCATAGACATCAAGCTGTTCTAGTTATGTTTTTCACCTTAGGAAATTCAGGCATTTAATAAGTACTGCTTATATACCAGGTAAAGTGGATAGAATGCTGGCACTGGGGTCAGGAGAACTCATCTTCCTGAGTTCAGATCTGGCCTCAGACACTTATATGACCTTGGGCAAGTCACTTAACCCTGTTAAACAATAATAACAGTGACTTTTAAAAAAAGATGAAAATGAAATAAAAATTAAAATGAAACAAGCTCTGCCCTCAAGGAGTTTATTCTTTTGAGAAGAGAGATGCAACACACTGAAAAGTAAATAGAAGAATAAACAAGTTATGAAGTAACTGGATGGGAGGTAGCATTAGCAACTGGGAGGATTAGGGTAGCCTTGCCTGTGTGATATTTGGGTATCTTGAGTTGAATTTTGATGGCAACTAGAGATTCTAGTCAGTGGAGATGTCCACAGGACACCTGTGCCTTTGCAAAGGGGCAGGAGTTGGAATGTTATATAGAGGGCCAGAAGGCTGGAATGAAGGACTATGCTGCGGTTTGGATTTCCCTCAAAAGTTAAACACATTTGGGAGCATCTAGCAGCTATGAGGATGGACAGAAGAGAGGAGAGACTGAGGCAGGGAGATAAATTAGAGAGAGGAGAGAACATCCAGAAGAGGGTGGTTAACAACGTCAAATGTAATTGAGGTCAAAGGATGAGGAATGAGAAAATATCTTTGGATCTGTCAGTTAAGAGATCTCTGATAGCCTTGGAATGAACAGTTTCTGTTGAGTACTGAGGCTGGAGGTAAGACTTCAAAGGTCTGAGAAGTCAGCAGGAGGTTGGAGATGAATATAAACAATTTATCTAAGAGTTTGGTTCATAAGGAGGAGAAAAAAGTATGATAGCTTGAAGGAATGGCGTCAAAAGAAGACTTCTTTAGGATGAGAGGGATCTGGGATATGGGGTAAGAATCAGTGGATAAGGAGAGACTGAAAATTAGGGAGAGGGGTCAATAAAAAGGACAGCTCTAAGAGGAGCTGGGAAAGCATGGAATATAGGAAGAAATGGGACCCCTTCCACAAGTAAAAGAGTTGGCATTGGAAAAAAAGGACTATCTCTTCTAATCAATCAATCAACCAGTATTAATTAAATGTCTACTATGTGCAAGGCACTGAACAAGGTGTTGGGGTTATAAGTATGAGTTACAAATTTTCTCCCCATCTTTCCCCTACTCACCACCCCAAAACAGCAATTCCACTATATAGCCCCTCACCCAATCTGCCATTTTCTTGGTAGGGCAGGATGGGTCTCCCTACTCCAGTGCCTATATATCTTAATTCCCAGTTGCATATAGTTAATAATAAT
>CM053595.1:194116844-194138240 GCA_028646575.1 Pseudocheirus occidentalis | reverse complement strand
TGCTGCTTCTGGTTAGCACTGTTCCTAATAGTATATGCCGTGGTCTTTTGGTGGAACTCCCACTCTGGGTTCTGGTTGGGGATAGCCATTATCTCCTGTGCTCCAAGAAAGATACAATCCTGTCCAAGTATTTACTAAACACCTCTTATGAGCCAGTCACCACGGTAGGCACAATTGATGCAAAAGCTTCCTGCACTCAATGAGTTTGCTTGCTACCGGGAGGTGGGGGAAACGAACTCCACGTAAACAGAGAAGCATAAACATAACAATTTGATGTAGGAGAGAACAGTAAGACCAAGGGGACTCAGAAAGTTTGGGATTTTAAGAAGTATAGGGCAAAAAAAAAACCCAACCAAACCTATATTCCAGGTATGGGGGACAATCCATTATAAAGGTGGGCAATGAGATGCCGAGTTCAAGGAAAAGACAACGTGGACTTGGAATCAGGAAGACCTAGGTGTGAACCCTGCTTCAGAGATTTACTGGCTGTGTGAGCTTGGGCAAACTTTAACTTCTCTGGGCCTCAGTCTCCTAATTTATAAAGTAAGCATGTTGGAATGAATGACCTGTCAGGTCCCTTCTAGCTCTCAGTCTGTGATTTTATAATCCTATGGAGGGGTGGCTAGGTGGCACAAGCAAATAGAGCACCTGCCATGGAGTCAGGGGGACTTGAGTTCAAATCTGACCTCAGACACTTGACACACTTGCTAGCCATGTGACTTTGGGCAAGTCTCTTAATCCCAATTGCTGTCCAAAAACCAACAACAATAATAATAATAATAATAATAATAATCCTATGGAAAGCAAGTAGGCCAATTCAGCTAAAACACAGAGTATGTAAACACTGAGTGTGAACTAAGCCTTAAAAGATAAAAGGAAGACCCAATAGTGAAGAACTATAAGTGTGAGGCTGCAGAGTTTGTATTTTATCCTTGGAGCAATAGGGAGCCAATAAAGGTTTTTGAGCACGGGGGTGGTGTGGTGAGACTTATACACTGGGAAAATTATTTTTGGAAGTTGCATGGAGGATAGATTGGAGAGAGAAGAGACAAAGTCAAGAGCTATATTGGAGGCTATTGTAATAGACGATGAGAGACATAAAAAGGTTGTTAATAATCAATCAATAAAACAGGCCTTTATTGAATGCTTACTCTGTACCAACACTGTGCTAGGCACTGAGGATACCAAGACAACAATTTAACCACGTTCTGCTATGAAGGACTTCACAATCACAGTTTTCTAAAACGTTCTTTGCACATTCCTATCTCCTTTTGCATGTACCATTCCCCTCATCTGAAATATCTTTCCTGTACTTTCTACCTGTAGAAATCATACTCAGCCTTCCATAGCCAGATAAAATGCCCCCACCTTTTTTTTGCTCCAAGAACTCAGCAGATTTATCAGATGATTGATTTTGATCTACTTTGGAATCTATCTGACCAATTCAGAACTTTCCTAAGATCCAGGGCAGGTGTGGGGAACGTTGTGTCTTCAAGGCCACATGTGGCCCACTGGGTCCTCAAGTGGAGCCGGCTCCTTTGACTGAAATAAAAAATTCATAGAACAAATCCCCTTAATAAAAGGATTTGTTCTGTAACACTTGGATTCAGTCAAAAGGCTGCACTAGAGGGCCACATGTGGCCTCAAGGACAGAGGTTCTCTAACTCCTAATCTAGGGTTTGCTTCCTGGTGTTCCCACCCCACTCCAGCTAGAATTCACTCCTGCCTGTACTCCTTCCTATACACATTGCCCATTTAGTAACATATTCAGTCTTATGGCAATTTTTGTTGTATGACACCGTACATGATATGTTATCATTATTGTATTATTATGTCCTATCTCCTTAATTAGATTATAATCTCCTTGAGATTATAAACTCAGGAGCTATATTTTCTTATATGTACTACAACACTTAGCAAAGGGTATTATACAAAGTTTTCTTTTCGTTAGTCATTTTAATCATGTTCAAATCTTTATGACCCCATTTGTAATTTTCTTGGCAAAGATTCTGGAGTGTTTTGCCATTTCCTCCTCCAGCTCATTTTACAGATGAGGAAACCAGGGCAAACAGAGTTAAATGACTTGCCCAAGGTCATACAGCTAGTATGTATCTGAGGTCAAATTTGAACTCAGGAAGATGTGTCTTACTAGTTTCAAGCCCAGTGCTATATCCACTGTGCCACCTAGCTGCCCATTATACAAAGTCATCAATCAATAAATATTTGATTGATGAAGAACCTTGCCCTAGCTCTAGCCCTGGCAGGAGTCAAGGGCTTCCCTTACTTTTCCAAGATACACAACAGTGTGTGAAGAATTCTAATGTACTTTGCTGCTGGAGGAATGTAGTAGGACGAGTATAATCAGCATCAGTGAGAAGATGACTTGTCAGCGGTCAGGGCCATTCTTAATAGGTCGTATGATTGGTGACGTTTTTCCCACATAAATTTATACTAATCTATAACCCACAGCTCCATTTCTGAACAATAGTATACGCTGGTAAAATTGGCCAAGTCGAGGGCTTTAGCACATTTTCCAGGAAAATGATCTCCATTTTTTTAGGTCTCTAGGGTTTACAGAACAATTTCTTCAAAACATCCTTATGAGAAGTAACATAAGAGCTGCTATCCCCATTTTAGAGACAAGGATTTATTCATTTGTCCTGTGTTACACAGGCTAGTAAATGCATGTGTGTTCAAAGTTAACTGAACTATAGCCTTTGCCTTGTGCTAATTAATAGCACACTCTAATCATGGAACACTTGCAAGATACTCAGTACTCTCCACTGAGGCACCAAACCAGTGTCCCTTTTGGAAGGGACCCCAATCTTATCTTACAAGGAAGTTCACGGGACCTAGAAAAGACCCACAGGAGCATCGAGCATGGCATACTCGTTCTACAGGCCCAGAGAGTTTAAGTGATTTGCCCCAAATCACACCAGGTCAGTAAGTAGCAAAGTGTTCCTTTCCCATCTTCCTTCCCATCTTCGCTTGACAGCGAGAAAGCCTAGCTGCCGTTCACCTGTTCCTGGCACTCAGACGCCCCCTAGTGGGAACTTTCCCTTCCTCACTCCAATTAGATAAATTGAGGATGAATTTAAGTTAGGTAAGATGGTAGCTACATCCCTATGGTATCTTGGATCAGAGCAATTGCCCCTCAGCTTCTGGGATGTAAGAAACTAGGCAGAAAATCGGAGAGGCAGCAAGGAGGAGGAAATGATGGCTGCTTGAGGTTATGTTTAGAAGAAACCTGCACCCCTTAGATAAAACTAATAGAACTATCTGGTGGTGGCAGCTTCTGAAAATAAGAATCTAACACTTTATTCATGTGGCCTACAAACATGCTGCCCAATTGGGTAACTGTCCCTCCCTTTACACTACAGGTTATCTTTTTGCCTTTTAAGGCTACATTTGATGTTCATTGATTTGGATTTTTCCCTAGGAGAAGGAGCCTACTCAGTGTGACTTGTTCCAGCCATCAGGCCACTGTGGTCTGCCCTTCCAAAGACACACACTGAAAATTTAAAGATAATAGGCTGTCATAGAGAGGCTCAGTCCCCTTTCTAGAGGGAAGGCCTGTCTCACCCCCCTAGTGCTCACAGCTTAACCTAGGAAACAAGAGTTGAGCTGTGAAAACAGCAGCAATGATGACTTTGGGGTATGATGGATTCTAGCTATTGCCAGTAAGAGAGAGAGTACGAGTGACAGGGCAGGAGCAGGGGACCAGCCCAATGAACACTAGGACCGCCCCTCTGAGAAGCTCTATGCCATTATAAATGCTATGAATTCAGAATGCTCAAGAAGCTTTCAGATCCCAGAATAAGGCATTTCCCCTTTTAAGGGAAAAAGATGAGATACCAGATACACACACACAAAAAAAGACTATACAAGTCTGTCCTGTCTATTTAAAAAAAAAATAAATCTAGTTCTGACAGAGAGAACAATTTTAAACCAAGACCTTGTATACAAAGAGCCAGCCAGGCAGCTTCTCTTGCCAAGGTACAAACCAGCTGTCGGATAAAGTTAAATTATTAACCTCATCAATAGATTTTTAAGTTCCTCAAGGTTCACTACAGTGTCTTATTTAAGTCTTCTGTCTCTCCCAGTCTCTAACCAGTCCTTTGTACACTCTAAGCACTTAATAAATGTTTATTATCATTGTTGTTGCTGAATTAAATGTAATCCCAGACACCCATATTGCAGAAGCCATTCCTCAGGAGTGTTTCCTGCTCCCTATTCATCTCTTAAGACTGTAATAAGTTAATGGTTGAGACAACTCATTGCTGGGAATCAAGGAAGCTGTTTCCCTATCACTTTAATGAAGATTCATTCTTGATTTAATTTGCGGCAGATTCGTTTGGGAGTCTAGTTCAGACTTAGAAAGGGCCTGACCATAACAGAACATATTTTCCCAGAAAGTAGAAGCCCTATTGGTAATGGCGAACAGTATTTAGAAAGCTAGAATCTTTTTTTTAACCAGCTTTGTGATTTCATTGATATAAGGAACTCTCAGAAGATGCTACTAATTTTAGCAACTATTTTGCAATTTACAAATGAATGAAAAAGCATTAATTAAGTGCTTATTATGTGGCAAATACAATGTTGGTTCTTAGAGAGTTTCCTGATGTCTTAAGAGATAAAATGACTTGTGCAAAATCATACAGCCAATTGACACCAGAGGAGAATGGAAAGCCAGAGATCCTAGGAAGCTGGCTATCCATCTACCATTCCACACTCCCTCTCAGGATATTTCTAATTCCTTATAAAGTTTATGTGAATTGCATTCAATGACTTCCATAGTGTTTTATCACATTTTTCTCTGTGCCTGTTTGCATTTGAGAGTATGAACCAGGCTCCCAAAATAATCTGCTACACATTGAACAAAGAATGAACTCACATTGTAGGGTCTTTCATTGGCTCCCCAAACTGAGCTGTCTGAAGAAAACTTGTTGACCTGTGAAGGGATGAGATTTTGGGGGAATTAAGGGGTTATAAACTATACGAAGGGATAGGATTAATATTCAAAGTTGATGACATGAGGATAATGGATAATAGAGAGAAAAGAAAACAACTTAACTAAATTTTACTGTTCTTTTCTCTGGGAAGAAAAATAACCTTGCAATGGAAAGAACAGAATAGACTTTAAAGAGTTAAAACCTAAAATAAATAGGAAGATTATTGAGGAGCACTTACTGCTTTGGATATGTTCAGTTTGCCAGGCCCAGATAAAGAACATCTTAGGGTACTAAAAGAACCCTCACATGTGATTGCCACTGACAGTGACCAATAGAAGATTGTAAAGAAGGACAAGGGTCCCATTTTCAAAATAAAACAAGAGAGAAGACTCTTCCAATTAAAAATCAGTGAACTTGACTGTGATTCCTAGCAAAATATTAGAATACATCATTAAAATTATAGTTGGTGAATATGTAGAAAAGGAAACAATGATCACAAAGAGGACAAGTCATGCCAGACTATGCTCATTTCAATTTTTGATAGTGTTATAATATTGATATATCAGGGGAATGCTATATAGTTAATTAGATTTTAGGAAAGCATTTGACAAAATCTGACATTCTTGTGGCCAAGCTGAAGAGGGTTAAAATAAATAATAGAGTTAGATGGATTTGAAACTAGTTAAGTCATGGTTAAAGATAGGGAAACTGAGGCCCAAAGAAGTTAATTAACTTGCCTAAAATCACATAGGTAATAGCAGAGAAAGCATCTCAACACAAGTCCTCCCACTCCCAAATCAGCATTCTTTCTACTTCCCATGCTGAATGAAGGATGTCATTATACTTAGCCTTGGCCAGACTACATCAGGAATATTCTTTTGAGTTCCATGTGACACATTTAAGAAGAACATCGATTAAACTAGAGAATATGCCAAGGCAGATCTGAGTTCAGGCCACATGAGAATTGTTAGAAGGAACTATAGAATTTAAATCTTGAAAAGAGAAGATTTACTGGGGACATGAGAACTGTTGTCAAGTATCTAAAAAGCTTTTTCATGTGGAAGCCTGATTAGACACGTTCTTCTTAGCCCTCAAGGATGGAACTAGAGCAATCAGTGGAGCTAAAGAGGGGCATTTCTCTTTTTTGTTTCAGTTCTACTTGAGGAACAGCTCCTTAATAATTAGAATTGTCCAAACATAGCATGTACTGCCTTGGGAGGTTGTGATTTTGCACTCTCTGTATGTCTTCAAGCAAAAAGGCTGGATGACCAATCATCAAAAAAATGCTGTAGAAAGAATTCTTATTTAGGTTTGGATTGGACTGGGTGCCTTAGAGGTTCCTTCAAACTCCATGGTTCCGGAATTAATGCAACATTTCTATAGCGTCCAAATTAAATATTTTTCTCTATTATTTTTAAACATACGTCTTTGAAATTGAAGTTGTTTTAACCCTCACATGAAAACAGCAACACTTATCCATTAGAAATTCAAAAGGTGATTTGGTCACTTCCCATATCTCTCATCATTTTTACTTCCTCAGTTAGCTCTTCCTTATTAATGAGAATTATATCTAGAATGGGAGTTCCACTCATTGCTTCATCCATCTTTTAAAAGATGAAATCATGATCAAGGCAAACCAAGACATTGCAAGCTACTCATTTTGGGGTTGAGGTAAAACTCCAAATAATTGAAATCTCTTATGAGCCCAGTATTATGCCTTCTTATCATGTTTACCCAGAATGAATATATTTTTAGCTATATTTTTTAATTGTCAATTTCTCCCTCCCCACTCTAGTACCTCAGAATGAATGAAAAAAAACACCTCAATTAAGGGTTTACTATATGCCAAACATTGATCTAAGCACAGAGGATACATTATTTAAAAGCAAAGACAGTCCCTGTTCTCAAAGATTACATTCTAATTGAGAGAAGCAATATATCTAGTGGAGTATGGTGACCAGGGCCTTTTGGTCCTGAAAGTTACAGCTGTGAGTGGGACCAAAAGTGAGTGCATAAACACAGCCTTTCCAGAACAATGGAAGAGCTGATTTGATCATGGTTTAATAATCTATTTCCCAATTTCCTTACCTATTTTCTCTTTTTACACCCCTTTGTCATCTGTAGTATGCTCTAGAAGAAGATAACTACCCATTGTAGATAGATTTTTTTCTTCACAACTCTTCAAAGGATTGAACTCATTTTTCCCTAAGTGTTCTCTACTCTAGACTAAATACCCACAGAGAAGGTCCCTTACTGTTTTCTACCTCCCTAGCCCTTCTCAGTAAAAAGAGGAGGTTGAAATCAATGATCTTTATGGTTCTTTCATGCTTTAACATTCTTTGACTTGATTATTCTGTTTGGTTTGGTTGGTAATCTCTATTATATGAGGTATTTTTTAAATGATTCCATAGTTGAAAGGATAAAACTCTAGAAAACATACCCCAAAAAGGTATATGTATGTACATATATATGTATGTGTATTTGTATTTGGGAGAGAGGATAGGGCTAAACCAGAAACTTCAAAAATGCAGCACCATGTGTTTTATCCTTAATTTTCAAAGGAACATAGAACTGTCTTTGAACAGTATCTGATTTACACTTTCAACACACAACACCATCCCTGCCACTGTAACAGATGTTATTTGTTAATGGGCGAGAACCACTTGGAGGCATTTGGACTTGAGCCTTTGCTTGGCAGGATCAACACTTATAAAAATAGAATCCTAGCAAGCTGGTATTAGAGATGATCTTCAGATGAGAAGACTAAGGTCTGGGTATCAAAATAAGTGACTTAACCAGAGAGTAAGTGGCTGGACTCATCCTGAATAGTAAGTTCATGTCCTCATCATCTCTCATGTGTCCTATGATAATGGTCTCCTAAGCAGTCTCCCTGGGAGGTAGAGCCAAGATAGTAGAGGAGAGGCAGCAACCAAGCCAAACTCTTCCAACATCCCCCTTCAAACAACTTTAAAATGATACACCAAATCAAATTCTGGAACAGTATAGCCAACAAAAGGGTGAGGTGAGACATTTTTCTAGCCCAAGACAAGACAACTTGGGAGGCTAGAAGGAGAGGTCTGTGGCACCAGGGTGGGGACCATCCCAGAGCACACTTAGCAGCAACACCATCAGTGGGCCTTGGACATGGTTGCAACAGCAAGAATGGCAGCTTCATAAACTCTCAGCCAAAAGACCTTCCAAGGCAAAGAGAATCACAGACTGCAAGGGAGCAGGAGTCCTTCCTGGGTTAATGTCAGAGTGCAGACCAAGAGAGAAGTAACCACACCTCTTCCCAGATCACACTATCTTGGAAGCACCAAAAACTTACACATGCCCTGAACTAGCTCTGAAAACAGCAATGCAAAAAAAAAAAAAAACCACCCTGATGGTTGGGATAGTGCCCCTCCCCCAGGGGAACAGAGCTCAACTTTAACATAAAGTTCAAGGTCAAGAAATAGGTTGGAAGAATTAGCAAACAACAATAAAAAAGAACCAGAAAATAAAAGTTACGTGGTGACAGGAAAGATCAAGACACAAACTCAGAAGAAGATAACAACATAAAAATGGCTCAAAGAGCGGGGTGAGACAGTTTTCCAGTCCAAGACAAGACAACTTAGGAAGCTGGAAGGAAAGGTCTATGAAAAAGCAAAGACTCAAAAGTGGGGGAAGGGAGGGGAAGCATGCAAATTGGACACAAGCCCAAAAAGAATTCTTGGAAGAGCTAAAGAAAGAGATAAGGGTGGTAGAGGAAAAATTGGGGAAAGAAATGAGAATAATGGAAGAAAATTATGAAAAGAGCATTAACATCTTGGTAAAAGAGGCATAAAAAATACTGAAGAAAATAACAACTAAAAATTAGAATTGACCAAATTGTTTAAAAAAAAAAGGTACAATAAAAAAGGCACAAAAGTTCACTGAAGAAAAGAACTCCTTAAAAAGCAAATGGGCCAAATGGAAATAGAGGTACAGAAGCTCACTAAAGAAAATAGTTCCTTAAAAATTAGAATAGGTGAAATATAAATTAATAACTCCACGAAGCATCAAGAAACAATAAAAGTCAAAAGAATGAAAATACAAAAGAAAATATGAACTGTCTCATAAGAAAAAAAAACAACTGAACTGGAAAATAGATTGAGGAAAGAGAATTTAAGAATTATTGAAATACTTGAAAGCCATGATCAGGAAAAGAACCTAAACAGCATCTTTTAAGAGATTATTAAGAAAAATGCCTCAGTATCCTAGAATTAGAAGATAAAATAGAAGTTAAAAAGAATCCACTGATCGTTTCCTGAAAGAAACCCCCAAATGAAAACTCCTAGGAATATTATAGCCAAATTCCAGAATTTCCAGGTCAAGAAGAAAACATTGCAAGCAGCCAGAAAGAAACTTTTCAAATCTTATAGAGTCACAATCAAAGACCACAGAAGACTTAGCAACTCTCATGTTGAAGTGGAGGTCTTGGAATATGATATTCCAGAAAGCAAAAAAGCTAGGATTGCAATCAAGAATCACCTACCCAGCAAACCTCAGTCAGTATAAGCCTTCAGGGAGGAAAATGGATATTTAATGAAATGGAGAACTTTCAAGCATTCCTAATGAAAAGACCAAGAAAATTTGACACTCAAAATCAAGACTCAAGAGAAATATAAAAAGGTATACAAAAAGGAGAAATAATAAGGAACTTAATAAGAAACTGTTTACATTTCCAAATGGAAAAATGATACACATAACTTCTAAGAACTTTGTCATTCTTACTACAATCAAAGAGTCTATACAGACAAAGGCTATATGGGTGTGAATCAGTTATATTGGGATGATCAAAAAAATTAAAGGATGAGAAAGAGGGATGGACTGGCAGAAGAGAGAAGAGAGCATAAGAATGGGAAAAATTATCTCACATGAAAGAGGTATGTAAGGAAACAAAATGTATTAGAAACCAGAATCTGACAATATGTTGTTTACAAGAAACACACTTGAACAAGAAAGACAGAATTGAAAGAGTCTTAAAAAGAACTGAAACAGAATGTATTATGCTTCAATTGAGGTAAAAAAAAAAAGGCAGGGATAGCAATCATGATCTCAGACAAAGCAAAAGCAAAAATAGACCTAATTAAAAGAGATAATAAGGGAAACTACATTTTGCTAAATAGCATCATAGACAATGAAGTAATGTCAATACTAAAAATGTGTACACCACATGGCAGATTGTCCAAATTTTTTTTTTTGCTTTTTGTAGAGGCAATTGGGGTAAAGTGACTTACCCAAAGTAGTCACACAGCTAGTAAGTGTGTCAAGTGTCTGAGGCTGTATTTGAACTCAGGTCCTCATCCTCCTGATTCCAGGGACCATGCTCTATTTACTGCACCACCTAGAATTGTCCAAATTCTTAAAGGCACAAACAAAAACAATGCAGCAAAAATTAGTAGGAAACTGGGGAAAAAATATTTTTTGCAACAAGTTTCTCTGAAAAAGGTGTCATTTCTCAAATGTATAAGGAATTGAGCCAAATTTATAAGAACAAGACTTCTTAATCCCCAATTGATAAATGATCAAGGACATGAAAAAGCAGTTTTCAGAAGAAGAAATCAAAGTTATCTATAACCATATAAAAATGCTCTAGATCACTATTGATTAGAGAAATGCAAATTAAAACAATTCTAAGGTGCCACCTCACACCTGTCAGATTAGCTAAGAAAAGAGAGAAAAGAAAAGTGACAAATACTGGAGGGCTTGTGGGAAAATAGCAACACCAATGCAGAGTAAATAGAGTTGTGAACTAGTTTGGTCATTCTGGAGAACAATTTGGAATTATTCCCAAAGGGCTATAAAACTGTGTGTACTCTTTAACCCAGCAATAATATGACTAGTTCTGTGTCCCAAAGAGATCAAAGAAAAAGGAAAAGGACCTATATGTATAAAAATATTTATAGCAGTTCTTCTTGTAGTAGCAAAGAATTGGAAATTGAAGGAATAACTGAACAAGTTGTGGTATATGATTGTGATGGAATACTATTGTGCTATAAGGAATGACACCAAGATGGTTTCTGAAAAACCAGGCAAGACTTATATGAATTAATACAGAAGGAAGTGAGCAGAACCAGGAGATCATAGTACACAGTAATACCAATATTATAATGATGATCAACTGGGAAAGACTTAGCTACTCAGATAAAGACAACAATCCAAGACAATTCCAAAGTACTCATGTTGAAAAATGCTATCTACCTCCAGAGAGAGACCTGATGAACTCTGAGTGCAAACTGAAGTACAATTTTTTCTTTGTTTTTCTATTTTGCCTGATTTCACATGTATAATTGATATATTATTTGCTTTCTCAGTGGGTGGGGGAAGACCTGCAGGGAGGGAGAGAATTTAAAACTCAAAAAAAAAAAAGTTTTAATGAATGTTAAAAATAAATAAATAATAAATTTTGTTTAAGAAAATAGTATCCCTGGGCCTTTAGCCAATCCCTTCTCCAATTCATCCTTCACACAGCTGTCTAAATAATCTTGCACAGGACTTACCATTCCCTGGCTTAAAAATCTAGGGATTCTCTATTACTTTTAGGATAAAATAAAAACCTCTTCCCTTCATATTTAAGACCCTCTATCATTTGGTTCCACCCTACCCTTCTGACATCATTTTACATCATTTCCCTTCTCTCTACCTTCCAACACACCTGGACTAATGACTGTCTTCGGAACTCAGCATTTCAACTTCTACCCCGTGAATTTAAGCAAGATAACCCACCTGCCTAGAATATATTCTCTCATTTCCATTTTCAGAATTCTTCTAAAAGTGAAATAGGTTGACTCAAGTGGAGGAGGGCTTCCCCTTCTTGGGATCCTCAAGCAGAGACAACAACCACCTGTCCAGTATAATAGAGCTTGTATTCCTTTTGTGTTTGAGTTGGACTCAATGGCCACTGAAGGTACCATCCAATTCTCAAATGCTCTGATCCTATTACTTCAAGGCTCAAGTTAGTTAACGCTTCTTCCATGAAGCCTTCCCTAGTCCTCCCGACTTAAAATGATCTCTTCTTTAAAATTTTTAGCATCAATTTATCTTGCACTTGCCTTTGCTCCCTACTCGATACTATAATCATCTGTGTAGGTGTCATCCTCTTCTCCTTATCCACCCCAGTAGAATGAAAGCTTCATGAGAGCAGAGACAGTCATTTTGTTAAAAAAAAAAAAGAATCATTATATCCCCTTCTACCTCAAACTTAGCAGGTACTTGGTAGATATTTGTTGAATAGTATTGAAAAAATATCATTGGTAAAGCAAAGATTCTTGACTATCAATTATAAAATAGATTTCTGCTTGGCCACAGATAACAGGGCAAAAACGTCAAAGAAGACAAATTTGGGCTTTACCTATTAAAAAAAACTTCCTAGGGGGGTGGCTAGGTGGCACTCCTGCCCTGGAGGCAGGAGGACCTGAATTCAAATCCAACTCAGACACTTAACACTTACTACCTATGTGACTTTGGATAAGTCACTTAACTCTAATTGCCCTGTCTTCCCCGCTGCAAAAAAATAAAATAAAATAAAGTCTTCCTAATAAATCATGCTATCCAAAAGTAGAATGGGCTGCCTCAGGGAGTAGAAAATGATTATCATTTAAATAGTACTTACTATATACCAGGCACTGTGCTGAACACTTAACAGTTATTGTTTCTTTTGTTCCTCACAGCAACCCTGTGGAGTAGGTTAATTATTATCCCCATTTTACAGTTGAGGAAACTGAGGTAAATAGGTTAAATTACTTGACCAAGGTCATGCAACTAGTAAGTGTCTGAGGCTGGATTTGAACTGACTCCAAGTACAGCTTTCTAGCCACTCTACCTAACTGCCAGAAATCATTCTCAGTCCCTTGAGCATTTTATGTAATAACACTAGATTTTAGATTTAGAATAAAAAATAGGATATGGTAGCCTAAAGGGCATATAGACAATACAAGAATAGGAAAAGAGAGTTTTTGAAAGAGAAGAAAGTAAATGTCTGGCCATGGGCTGATAGGAATAAAAGGAACCAGCAAAGGAGGGGAAAGAAGAGCAGTGAGAGGTCAGTATTACAGAAGCCAAGGGAGAAAAGAGTTGAAGAGGTGATCAACAGCATTAAAGGCGGTAGGAAAGATCAATGAGGTTGAGGACTGAACAAATGCCATGAAGTTTGAATATTTGGACAGAAGCCACATTTCAAGAAATTGAGAAATGAATAAGATACTGAGTAGACTGAAAATCAGTTAATTTAGTTCAACTCATATAGTGAAGAGTAAGCATTCATCATGTACAGGGACACAAGCGTACTTATATAGACATACTCACATTCAGCTCTGGATCCACAGTGCTCCAAAAAGCTGGAGCTGTAGTCCCTGGGATGGGGAAGTACCTAGCAATGATTCCATATGAAGGGAAAGGGAACAAGCATTTATTAAGTTCACTGTGTGCCGGGTACTGTGCTAAGTGCTTCACAAACATTACCTCATAAATTTTCACCAAAGCCCCATAAGGTAGGTGCTATTATTATAACCCCCCGTTTTACAGTTGAGGAAACTGAGACAGCAGTTAAGTGACTTGCCCAGGATCACACAGCTAGTAAGTGTCTGAGGCAGGATTTGAACTCATGTTCCTGACTCGACCCAACATTCTATCCACTGCCCTGCCTAGCTGCCTCAATTGATTTGAGGACCAGTTCAAGGAAATGAAGAGCTATAGGCTAGAGAAAAGAAAAATTTTGAGTGATATGATAGCTGTCTTCAAGTATTCTAAAGGTTGTCACGTAGACAAGTCTTCACTTATGGAGGACAGTTAGATGGCACAGTGGATAAAGTGTCAGATCTAGAGTTAAGAAGACCGGAGTTCAAATCCACCCTCAGTTTAAGGCAGCTAGGTGAATAGCGCGCCAGTCCTTTAGTCAAGAGGATCTGAGTTCAAATCCAGTCTCAGATACTTGACACATTTACTAGCTGCGTGACCTTGGGCGAGTCATTTAACCCCCAATTGCCTTGCCTTCCCCCCCTCAGACACACTGATAACCCTTAACCTCTGCTTGCCCCAGTTTCCTTATCTGTAAAGTGGGGATGATGACAGTATCTGCCCTCCACAGTCGTTATGAGGATCAGATAACATAATTGCAAAGCGCTTAGCATCGTGCCTGGTACATAGACGGTATTATATAAGTATTATCGCTTGGATATCTCATTTCCCACCTGGCTGCACTCATCTGGGACTTCTTTGACTTCACCATTAAAGATCCCAGTAAACTCATCATTGGGAAATCACATCACTTTGCAAGAGCCAGTCAGCCTCGGCGCCCACAGCTCATCAGCACCCTCCACCCCTGCCCCTTCTATGTGGACAGCGGAGCTACAAACTCCTCCCTTTAAGGAGAGATGACATGACTGCCGTCGCCTCGGACAGCTCATTTCCCACTCAGCTGCACTTATTCGGAATTTCTTTGACTTCACCATCACCTACCTCCTTTGGGTACCGTAACTCCCTCCTCACTTTTCAGCTTTCTTTGTGTGTCATATTTCCCTAGTAGATTGTAAGCTCATTGAGGGCAAGGACTGGCCTTTTTGGTATCTGTATCCCCAGGGCTTAGCACACATAGTAGGCACTTAATAAATGTTTCTTGACTATTAACTATAGAATAGAGAAGAATGATTCTGCTTGACCACAGAGAACAGGACCAGAAGTAATGGGCAGAAACTTCAAAGGGAGAACTTTGAACTTAACCTATTAAAAAAAACTTCCTAGTAAATCCATGCTATCCAAAGGTCAAATGGGCTGCCTCAGGAAGTAGTAAATTTCTCCTCACAGAAGGTCTATAAACAAATGCTCTTGAATACTTCTCAGTTATGTTTTAGAGGGGATTCTTAGGGACTAGAATTCCAGCCCTACTTAGCTGTATGGTGCTTAGCTGTATGACTCTGGGTCAGTCACTTAACTTCTGTCAGCCTCATCTGTAAAAGAAAAGATAACAATAGTATCTACCTCACAGGCTTGCTAGGAGGTTTATGCACTATAACTATACAAACCCTTAATTACTATAACTTGCTAGCTTGTGATTCTTTAATTACTAGTTGTACTAGATAGCCTCTGAGGTTCTTCTAATTCTGAGATTCTGTGATTTGGTGCACCTTTGTCCACCTATGTACCTCTGCTCCCACCATCCCCTATAGCCAAAAACATATTTCCTTGATGCAAGAATATGCCACCCTCATAAAACATATAGAGGTAAAGAAGTGGGCAGAAGGGTTGTTATACTTGGTTCTGCTAGCTATCAAGTGAATTATATTCACACCAAACTTATTTTCCATTGCCAACAGACTGTCTTGTGCAAAGTACAAATAAAAGAGAGATTCTTTTTGATGGCAATGTTCTTAAGCCCCTGTGGGTGAATGGCATTATCTCATCAGGCCCCTTGATGTCCTTCCAAATGGAACCTCTCTTCCCAAAACTGTGGCAAAGCCAAGAGGGTCATGGAAGAACAGAGAGGGTCTGTGTGGCATTGGCCTAGCTCATCAAAAGAGCAACATTCTAATCCAAGTTTTCCCACTAGCTCTATAACTTTCATCAAATTACTATGCCAGTTTGGAAGTATTTCCTCATATGCAAAAGAGTTCGAATAGATAAATCTCCAAACTCTGTTCCAGTTTGAAGGTTCTGTGACTTATATAAGGCTTACACAGTGTCCCCAAACAAGAATTCTCATCAAGAGTTTTTCCTCTAAGGACATTAAGATTCCCTTTACCCTTTCTCCCACTTCTTATCCCCAAATCACAACACAGGATGAGCACTGTCCTCATGCTATGGTTAGACCAGTTAAGTTCTCCCCAAATACCCAGATTAGTATGCGTCTTCAGTGCCAATGTTGACAAGCACAGTAGGAGGCTCATTCTCAATGCAAAACATAGACTGGTCCCCAGGGAGTTGTGTTGGTAGTGAGATGAGTGAGATTTCTCCTCTGGGAACAGGAGTCAATGCTTTTTTGGGATGTGGTCCAACCTTTGCAAGCTGGATCTGGCACTTCCTCCAAAGAGCTCTGGGTTCTTGCTCCCTGATCTGCTTTGAGTCTTCCCCTGACACCATGCTATTATGTTCTCCAAGGCGGGCTCTCTAACTTGCCTGAAATGATCTGTGAAGTGCAGCCAGCTGCTCAGAGAATAGAAGAAGGTCAGCTTTTTGTGTACATCTGTGACAGGCTATATGCCAATACTTTGTGTATGTATGTATACTTCTGATTGTGTGTGCGTGTGAATGGAGAAAGAGACACTTTCAAAAATTCATTTGGGAGAGGTAAAATGGGGTTAAGCCAGGGAAAAGGGCCAAGGCAGGTGAAAACTGGATGAGCATATAAAGATAGAAAATCTGAGCATTTATTCTCAGCAATATAATGACCTAATACAATTCCAAAGGACTCATGATGAAAAATGCTATCCATCTTCAGAAAAATAACTGATGGAATCTGAATCCAGATTGAAGTATCCTTCTTAAAAAATTTATTTTTCTTGGTGGTTTTTTTTGTGGGGGTGGAAAATCTATGTTGTTTTTTTTGCAACATGACTAATATGGAAATATGTTTTCATGACTGCACATGCATAACTTATATCAAATTTCTTGCCTTCTCAGTGGGGCTAGAGAAAGGGTGGAAAGAGAGAATTTGGGACTCAAAATTTTATTAAATGAAGATTAAGAATTATTTTTACATGTAATTAGAAAAAATAAAAGATAAATTTTCTTTTAAAAATATGAGCACGCACAATAAAGAAAAATTGCTTCTAAGCCTGTTTATATTACACATATGTAATATCAAACACAGTCTTTCATATATATGCTTCATAATCTTTTTCTTCTGTTTTGTTTTAAGATCATCTATCTTCCTTCCAGCACAGTCCATGCATAGTTCCATAACATCTTTATCAGAGCCTACACCAGCAAGGTTTCTCCTCACAATTGGGGGATTCTTCACTCTCCGCCTAATTTGAAGAAAATATAGATACCAAGAGGCTCAGATCTCATTATATCATTAAGTTTTATCTTTCCAGTACATTTGAATTTCAGGTGTGACCTGAGAAGCTCAGCTCTATATTCTTTACTTATGAGTGCCTTTAAAGTTCCTTTCCCTACTCAAGGACTATAATAGATATACTTTAAAGATGTAACTTCATTACTGCTCTGTAATTAAATCAATTCAGTTCAACTAGCATTTATTAAATACCTCCTAGGCAATGTGTGGAGTATTGGATATCATTCACTTGCTACAATGAAGAACTAAATTCAAATCCCACGTTTGACTCTTCCTAGCTACATGATGCCCTCTAGACAAGTCATTTAATTTCTATGTGCCTCAGGACCCTCTCCAGGATATTCTAGTGGGTCATACATTGTTGTACTCTTCTGTTTGTGTGGGTAAGGAATTCCCACTCAGTGTTTAGTGTGTTGAAGAAATCACAGACCTTCATACACTAGGGTATTGAAAGGCCTTAGGTTAGACTCTAGGGATATGAAGACAAAAATAAAAAACAACTCCTTGCCTTCAAGGAGCTCACATTCTATTAATGAGCTAAAAATGTCCACAGTCAATGTCTTATTAGCAGCAGGAGTTCAGAAATATATCTTAAACTCCTTAGTAGGATGATTATTATTTGCTGAATATATACTTGAAGCTTTTCAAGTCAGTCATTGCATTTTTTTCTTCCTTCACCATCTTCTCCAGTCTCATCCCTCTTTCCATCTTCACCTCCTGTCATCCTGAATCACTATTTTGTACGTGTTACACAACAGTATCTGTTTTTGCTACCAAGTTAACATTGTAAAAAAATTGACAAATAGCTCTCACAGAGTTCATTGCTTTACTGTAGTTCACTTAAGGGATTTTAAACAAGGTTTGGGAACCATCTGTCCAACTTCCCATTTACTGCTGTAGTAGGAAACAAATGCTAGATTTTTGTTCCAGCCAAACCAAATTGCTGCTACTGTGAAAAAGACAAAATTCAGTTCCACACTTAGAATTTTCTCATGTAGCACCTGGGAGCACCCTTCAGTTTATACCTGGGTCCTGCAAACTAGACTATAGGATTTGACAACTAATTTGTAAAATTATGAATTGGGAATTCTTTGGGTACTTACCAGGAAGGTCCAAGATGCAGACAGGAAGTGAGAGTAGAGGGGCAAACGATACAGAAAGTACAGAGACAGGTGGCAAAAAGAGTATAGAGGCAGATGGTATGGATGGGGTGGTGAAAGAAAGCAGGCAAGTTGAGGTGAGGAAGGCAGGTGAAGAAGAGGATGGTGAGAGAGACAGACACATATAACATCTTTTAACCCTGAGTTAGCGTTGGGAGCACTAATCTGCATGGACGCTATGGGGATGAAAGAAAACTGGGGGGTGGGGGGAGAGGAATTTGGGTCTCATTTTATAGAGTTTTGGGGAGAACAGACATTCTTATCTGTGCCACCTTGGAGGTAGTCCATTGACATATCCTAACCATTTCAAAGGTATTAGTAAAAGTTTAGAGTTAATATATCCACATCATCTCAGGTTATCATACAGGGTTATTTGGTGTTCTCTTGTCTTCCTGCAGGTGTCTGGAACTTGTTTGATATTTACGTATGATATGACCAAAAGGCCCTGATGGCAAAGCCTAGATGGCTTCTGCGAATTCAGCACCTATTACCAGGATGTGATTTTTGGTTAATATATGATACATTTGTAAATTATGTTCCTTTGATCTTTGGGACAATCTATACAAGACTTTTAGATTCCCCTCTGCAATCCTACTTCCTGCTATTGCTACTTTACACTGGCTACTTATAAAATTACTATACTAACTAGGAGTGGGAGTGGTCACAGAGACTAGAGCAAGATACAAATTTAGCGCAATCCAGCCCCTGATCCTCTGACCACCATTGTACAGTACCATGTCTACAGAGTAATCTAAACAAAATCACAGCATGTACAAAGGATTCTCAAATGAATCCTGCCCATTTGCCTGGAGGATCCCAGGAGAAAAGATAAGTGAAAACAACCAGAGGCCCTGGCTACATATTCTTGATGTCGGTGATGATGACAGAAATCTGTACTATTTATCACACGGTCTATGTCAACAGTGGTTCTCAACCTGTGGGTCGTGACCCCTTTGGGGGTTGAACGACCCTTTCACAGGGGTCACAGGGGTCTCCTAAGACCATCGGAAAACACATATTTCTGGTGGTCTGAGGAATCGAGACACCACTCCTTTATCTGTCTCTAGGCGGGTTAGCCCATGCACAGATATGCCCACATATAAGTATTAAAGGGTTGCAACATTAGGAAGGTTGAGAACCACTGGTCTATGATGAAGGCTATCTCTCCTGAAGGGTCAATCCACAGGCAAGAGGAGTTTACAAAACCACCAACTCCTCCTTGTCTGGCTAACAGGTTGTCCTGTGCCAAATTCAAAAATTAAATTAACCTCTGGATTTATATTCATTTAAAAATTATAGCTTACAAGTCCACACCAATATTGTTACTTTTACTCGTTAGCTGAAGACATAATGAATTTCAAGCAAAGGCATTTAGTAAAATGGCATTGTTAAGAAAAGTGACAACAAAGCATTTCTCCAATGAAGCCAAACTTGGGGCACGCTCTCTGACAAATAGTCACCATGACTGGGAAGAGTGGATACACAAGGGAAACATATATAAGTGTGGAGGAGCAGCTCATGCCCCCAACACTGCAATGTCAGTTCCATTTTTCTGGTGATCTCAACTCACGGTTCCTGCCGGGTCTGTTCCCAGTGGTCTTACATGGTACATGGTCTCCTCCAGACTCACTTAACTTTTGTCTGACTCAATTTCCTCTCCTATGAAATGGGAATGATAATACCACATACCCTGTAGGATTGTTGTGAGGATCAAATAAGGTGATATTTGTTAAAGTGCCTAGCACATAGTAGGTGCTTAATCAATGCTTGTTCACTTCCACCCCAAAAAGATTGAGTGGCTCCCTATTGCCTGTAGGATAAACAGCAAAATCCTCTTTTGGTGGGGGGGGGGGGCATTTAGAGTACTTCATTAGATGACATCATTTTATCTTTCTGAATCAATTCCCCTTTCCTTCTCCTCACACACTCTACATTCCAGCCAAACTGACTTTCTTTCTGTTTTCCATACATAATGTTCCATCCTCCACCTCTGAATTTTTTCCATATCATCTGGTCACAGGACACTTTCTCTCTACGCCCTCTTAGAATCCTTAACTTCCTTCAAGGCTCAGAGCAAGTGTCACCTCCTATATGAAGCCTTACATGATTCCCCAGCTGCTAGTGCCTGCCCCTCAAAAAAGGGAGTGATTACTACAGGAAAGCAGGAGGGGGTGGTAATGGAAGGGAGGGCTGATTAGAGTAGATAAAAGACAGAAGCAAAACACTTGAGGACACACAGGCAAAAGGAGAAAGAGAGTGCAGAATAAATGGGGGACATAGGATGGAGGGAAATGCACAGTTAATAATCATAAATGTGAAAAAAATTTGCAACAAGTTTCTCTAAGGACCTCATTTCTCAAATAAATAGAGAACTAATTCAAATTTTATATATACATACATATGTATATATCTGTACACATACACACACACAGAGCCATTCTTCAATTGATAAATGGTCAAAGGATAGGAACAGGCAGTTCTCAAAGTAATGAAACATATCTATAATCATATGAAAAAACACTCTAAATTACTATTGATTAAAGAAATGCAAATTAAAACAACTCTGAATACTACCCCACACTTATTAAATCGGGTAATATGACAGAAAAGGAAAATGACAAATGTTGGAGTGTTTATGGGAAAATTGAGACACTAGTGCACTGTTGGTGCAGTTGTAAACTGATCCACCATTCTGTAGAACAATTTGGAACTATGCCCAAAAGGCTATAACACCATGGCATACCTTTTGACCAAGTAATACCATTGCTAGATCTATATCCCAAAGATATATATATAGAGAGAGATATAGATATAGATATAGATATAGATATCTATTTATAGGAAAAGGACCTATATGTACAAAAATATTTATAACCGTTCTTTTAATGGTGGCAAAGAATTAGATGTTGAAGGGAATATACATCAATTGTGGAATGGCTGAACAAGTTGTTCTGTACGATTATGTTGGAATACTATTGTGCTATAAGAAATTATGAACAGGATACTCTCAGAAAAACCTAGAAAGATTTACATGAACTAATGCAAAATAAAATGAGAAGAACCAGGAGAACTTTGTACACAGTAACAACAATATTGCACGATGAGGAACTATGAATGACTTAGGTAGTATGAGCAATACAATGATCCAAGACAATTCCAAAGGACTTATGATGAAAAATAGTATCCACCTCCAGTAAAAGAACTGATATAGTCTGAAAGCAGATTGAAGCATACTTTTTCTTTATTTTTC
>CM053595.1:194068560-194116344 GCA_028646575.1 Pseudocheirus occidentalis | reverse complement strand
GAATTGCTGCTCCTCCCAGTGGGAGTGGGTGACAGGGGAGGAATTGCAAGAATCTAGTATGTAAAGCTATACAATTAAATGCAACTGGGAAATAATACATATAGGGACGGGGGCAGGGAGGAGCTCCCTGCCCTGCTAGAAAGCTAGAGAGGTGTTGGAGGAGGGCATAAAAGGGAACAGATTGTGGGAGGGGTCTTACAGTGTGATCAATGTTCTGGGCTGGAGGGTAGGGGCAAAAAGGGGAGAAAATTTGTAACTCAAAACCTTGTGGAAATGAATGATGTAACCAAGAAAATAAACTAAAATTTAAAAAAATAAATAAAACATCAAGGGCATGTAAAAAAAATAAATAAAATTTTTAAAAAAGAGATCAAGAAGAAGGCTCAAAGGTAGGAATAAAGTAGGATTCTAGGTTATCTCCAATAACATAGGGATGTGTTTCTAGGTCCAGTATCCATCCAAGATAGAAATTCAAAAAGTGGGCGTTGGGGAAGGGGAAGGTCGCGCCTGTTGGTCTAAAGTGTCCTCATGGATGCTTCAGGGGAGGAGAAGGGAAAGTTCAGCTGGGTTTTTTATTCCTTAGTTGCGGAATAATGTGAATAATGCCCAAACTTACTCTTTTAAAGTCAGCCCATTTCAGACATCATCTCCTCTAGGAAGTCTTCCCTAATCCTGTGAGTTAATATTGACCTCCCACCCTTGGATTTCACATTGTACCTCTCCAATGAACTTACCATGTGTGTTTTTAATTATAGTTATTTATCATATCTCGCCACTCCCAAGAATGCAAATTCCATCATGTCTTATCTTAGACAGGGATTCTAAGAGGGGGTAGTGCTGAGAGGAAAAGCATTCCCAGGGTGGAGGACAGCCTGTACAAAGGCACAGGACTGGATGAAGGAATATCACGTGCGAAGAAGAGTAAGAAAACCGTATTGGCGGATGAGAGGAGAATGATGGATACGAGATCTGGAAAGGTGAATTGGAGTCAGTTTGTGAAGAACTTTAAATAATATGCAAAATAATTTGTATTTGAACCCAGAAGTAATCAGAATGCTTGAGCAGGGGAGTGGCATGTTTTAGGAATAGCACTTTGGCAGCTCAATGAAACATAGACAGGAAGAGGAGACAGACTTGAGGCAGACTCACTTTTCCATTTATTTGTATTCTAGAGTTCAGCAAATAGCAGGCACTGACACTTAGTAAGCACTTAATAAATGTCAATAAACGTTTATTGACTGACTGACTGACGTAACCTTTCATTGTCCTAGGCAATTCTCTAAGGCCAGAACTTGTAGATTTGCATTGTAAGAGTAGTTCCTTAAACCAATAAAATCACAGTTCTGTCCTAATAATAGTAATATACGCATATCTCCATATAGGATGCATATATGTTATATGTACATACACATACATATACTTTCTCAGGCTTTGACAGTGAAATGATCATTGTTTTCTGACTATTTAAGAGTTGGTAGGTGTTAGGAAACAGGTTTCACATTATCATCTTATTTTGCCCATTAGGAAAATTATCTTAATGATATTTCCTCCTAAAACATACTCTTCACCCAAGCAGCCTTCTGAAGTCACAAATTCAGGTGTTAGGCTAGATAATTCAACTTTTTCAAAATTTATAATATATCTAGAGAATTCTTGGGAAGACACTAAGATACCAACTATCAAATCTATAGCTGTTTGAATTGGAAAAAAAAATAAACTTGACTTTGAATTTCATGAAGAAATAGAGAACTCTATCTCATATGAGGTTTCTTCCTAACCTCTGTAAAGTCAAGGCTACAGCCACTTTTTCCAAGAAAGCACTTCTTTGTGAGACTCAGGGGAACATCTGTTTACCTGCTCTCAAAGTTGCCTGACCCCTTGGTTATATTCTTTATTCTATATTTCTGTTGTAGGTCCAATACTCAGTGGTGCCTGTTCCTCTTTTTTTGCATATAGATGCTTAGTAATTATTTTTCATGTAGGCAACTAGGTGGTACAGTGTACCAGACCTGGAATTGGGAAAACAAGTTCAAAACTTTCCTTAGCCATTTACTAGTTAGTCAAATCACTGTCTGCCTGTTTCATCATCTATAAAATAATAATAATAGTACCTACCTCCCAGAATATCTGCAAGGACAAAATGAAATGTTTATAAAGTGCTTTATAATACACATCTTTATGAGCATATAAATACTAGCTATTATTATGATGATGAAATCCGTTGGGTATATGGTAGTTTGACCTTAGGGGTGAAAAAAATGTTGCTATTTCTATATCCTTTTGCAGTTTCTTACCTGTAAATAGTTATATATACAAGGCTGAGGGATACTTAGAAGAAAAGTCCAAGTATCAGCCTAAAGTAGGTAAGTAGTTTGATCCTTAGCCAAAGATGAGAAATGTCTGCAACATCTATTGGTTCCTAGTTAGCTTGATTCAGTAAATAAGTAAGAAGTTAGAATGATACTGGATCAGAACTAGAAAGTAAGTTGAGTCTGGAATAAGAGACCTCTATGCTAGGAGAAGTATCAGCCTAGGTTATATGGTGTAAGGTCCTTACACCAGGCAACTTTGTCATCAAGAGAGGGCATGTCCATAAAAACACAGCTAATGGGGGCAACTAGGTGGCACAGCGAATAGAGCACCAGCCCTGGAGTCAGGAGGACCTGAGTTCAAATATGACCTCAGACACTTAATATTTACTAGCCATGTGACCTTGGGCAAGTCACTTAACAACTGCTCTTCCTTCTCCCCTCTCATATATATATGGCTAATGAAATTCACTTCAAGAAAACCACTTGGGAATAGAGATGGGGAGTGAGTGGAGGCAGCAAATAAAGGTACAGACTTCTAAGGAATCAGAGCCTAGAAATCTCCAGGTAACAGGTGAGAGGGGTACAATGTCTGAAACTCTGGGTGAAAGCTGTTCCTGGTCCTGATTACCATCAAAACCAGGAATAATATATGGAGAAAATGGAGACCCCTTTCCAGAGTGATCTCTGAGTATTTCTGAGCCCTAGAAGTGAATAAAGTAATCGGAGCATGACTTTGATCTTCCTTTAATGAGACTGTTGCTTTGAGTTATTAAGAGAATGTTACTCTGGAGATGTAGGTGGCTTAGTGAGCAGAGTATTGGACTTGGAGTTAGGAAAACTTGAGTTTGAATCCTGCCTCAGATACTTCAGTCGTTTTAGACCCTAGGCAAGGTCCTTAAATCTGATGTGCCTCTATTTCCTCTTCTATCAAATAGGGATAATAACCTGGGCTATGTGCTATATAAATGCAGATTTTGTTATTGTTATTATTATTGCCAAAACTTTACAGGAATGGACTTTCATGAGGAGGCTCAAGAAACTGAGGCAAAACTGAAATGAAGCATAAAGCAGAAGAGTAGGAACAGGCCCAAAGATGGCAAAAAGAAAACAAAACAAAATCCAGCGGGTTTGGGGAATTTGGAAGTTCAGGGGTCTCTGGTGATGGCATGCACAAAGACTAATAGAAAAAAAGTGTTGGCCATACCCAGTAGACCTTCAGGCCCAAGAAAGACTTTGGAGCTTAGAACTAACAAGGAACATGTAGAGAGTCTGGAGGGGCCCAGACTTTTATGCACTTTGGAGGATTAGGAGTAGACAGATTTTTCTAGTTTAGGGACAGTAGATCAGAATGAACGATCCTGAAAATCATTGAGACAGGGAATGGAGGAGAAAAGCATCTTGCTTGATTCTAGCTTTCTGACCCCCATAATTGAGAACTATCAAAGAAGATTCTGGAGAATAAAAACATAATAATCTGACCAGTCAGTTGCATGAACTAGAAATGAATTAACATCAAGGTCAAGACCTGCTAGTAGGCTAGGTAGAGAAGAGGAAGGGGATTAAAATATGTCCTGTCATCTGTAATTGGTGTTTAGGATCAAGATTAGCAAGCTCAACTTGTAAAATGGCTACCCTTTTCAACTATTAAGGTCCATTTTTCTCTTTCGGTGTGTGTATCCCTAGAATAAAATTCTGCTTTGAGGGAGCAAGGGAGTAGGGTAGATGAGAAAGAAGCCTTGGCACCTCCAACCCACCCAAGTTCTGGAGGCAGGAAACCCAGGAAAGCTAGGGAAAGTAGTGGCAGCAGGGATCCAGTGGGTGGTGATGACTGCCTGGATCCTAAGCTAGATAATGGGAAAATGGGGCCCCATCATGGGGCAGAAATGCTAGAAGGAGTTGGTGGTGATACTTGTCCTTCCCTAGGCTCAGGTCACCGCTTAGACAATGGAAAACCTCACACATAAATATAATGCCAGGACTGTGAGCCTGACACATGCGCTTAATAAAACACTTATTGACTAACTGACAAGTAGTGGGTAGATCATTAGCTTTGGAATCAAGAAGACCTGGGTTTGAGGTGGGGTGACAAATAATGTTTGTTGACCAATATTGTATGACTCTGGGCAAATCACTTAACCTCTAATCAACACTGAAAATAAGCTAAGAATTGGAGGAGAGGACATGTTTTGAGAATGGGAATGGGAATATGAAACTGTACATTGGTAGACAAAGTTTCTCACTATACCAAGAAAATGATGGGGCCAAAATGGGGAAAATTACCCTTTTTGGTGTTGTGTGGTGAGCTCATACTGCTAAAGAACAGATAAATGCTCATTTCTATCATCCCTTAAATATTAATTTGCCTCAAGTTAATTGATATTCAAATATAGCACAACTTCAAAGATTTTCTCCTTTCTTTTTTCTAGGCATGATGTTGCCCCTCCTTTAGCACATGACCTAGGGTATGATAAGCACATGATACATCCTTTTTGACTGACTAACTTTCAAACTGGCAGATGAATAATGATATTCAGACTATAGTAAGCTGACCATAAACCTGAGGATATGTTAAAAAAGAAAAAGAAAAAGAAAAAGCACTTCCTTGAGATGCATGGTGAAAAAGCATGCATAGAATTCTAGTGTTCTGGACTGTAACCCTCAAATGTCTCCCTGTTTGGGAAAGGGAACAATGACATCTCTGTCACTCTGGAAAAAAATTGGAATGACAAAAGATATGAGCCAGCAAATCTCAAGGGAAGAAATTGAACCTAATTACAAAATGTTCCAAATCACTAACAGCAAAGGAAGGACAAGTTAAAACTACTCTGAGGTTCTACCTCACACACATAATGTGATAGAAACAGAGCTATTCAGCTCCACAAACATCCATTAAGTACCCACTGAGTACAAGGAACTGTTTGAATCCTGGGGATACAAAAGCAAAAATGAAAAATGTCTTTGTTCTCAAAGCATCATTATGCTACTGGGGGTAACATGACATGCAAATAGATAAATAAATATCAAATAATTTGAAGAGGGAAGTTCTTTCCCTGGAAGATAGTGGGTGGAATCACACATGGACCTGGGTTACTGGAGAAGAAGATGAGGATTCAGCAGTGCTGGAGCTCCCAGACTCAGGTTGCAGCCTAACCCAAGAGCCAAGATGGTGACACTATATGGATCACAGAATCATAGAACTGAGGAGTTGGAAGGGACCTCAGGACCTAGGTAACAGAGCCTGTACCTAAAAAGAATCCCAACTATATCATACCTGACAAATGGTTAGCCAGGGCTTGAAGACTTCTGGTGACAAAGAACTCACTAACTCCAGGGACTTTTTGATCAACTCTAATTGTTAAGAATTTTTCTAAAAGAATTAAAAATAAAAAAAAATATTTCTTTTGGAGAGAAGATTAAAAAAAGGAAAAAAATTGTGATAACTTTCTTATATACTTAAAAAGAATAGCAAATTTACATAATATAGTTGCAGTTTTGTGTGCAATCACCTTTTTATTATACTGTTCTGGAAAATCTTTTTTATTATATAAATTAAAAATAAAATAAAATAATTTTAAAAGTTTTCCTTGACTTCAAGCCTAAATATGCTTTTTTGTCGACTCCCTAATTACTCTTAGTTCTGCCCTCTGATACCAAGCAGAGCACATCTAATGCCTCTTCTACAAATGCTTGGAGACAGTTATTATGACCCCTTGAGTCTTCTCTTCTACAGGCTACATATCCCTAGTTCCTTCAACTAATTTTCATATGACATGAACTCAAGAACTTTCATGATCCTATTTATTCTTCTCTGGCTACATTCCAGTTTATCAGTTTTCTTCTTAAACTATGGCTGCCAGGACTGAACACAATACTCCAGATAAGATCTGAAGAGCAGTTTCAGAGAAACTATCACCTCATTATTCCTAGAAGATACACTTGGATAATAGGCTATTAGCTGCTGAGATGGGATTAGGTATAGATTTAGCCTCTAAGTAAGTATAAACTGGTTTTACAGGACTAGATTAGGGTGGTTTAGGGCACAATCTCTGGGTTGTATAAGGGTGTTCCAAAAGTCTTCCTGGAGTTTTAATCCTTAACAGCTTTACAACTTAGCTTAATATAGCTTAAATATAGCTTAATAATAATTAACTAATTAATTAATAATTCAATAGCTTAAAACTGCAGACTTTTGGAACACCCTGTTATTTCTGTAAGTTTCTAAATAGTGATAAGTTGTCTTTTTCATTCTTTTAAACCCATAATAAAATTCTTTAAACCCACTTTTAGGGATGTGAAAATTGAGGCTTTCCACATGGACAGGGAAGGAAGATTGCAGCAAGAGAGACTGAGAAGTATGAGAACAAGAGACAATCCCTGATAGGTAAATGAACAAAGGATAGAAGCAGGCAATTCTCAAGAGAAGAAATTGAACCTATTGACAAAATGTTTCAAATCACTAACAACAAGGGAAGGGCAGATTAAAACTACTCTGAAATTGTACCTCATACCCAATGGGTTGGCAAAGATGGCAAAGAATGAAAATGATGGTTGCTGGAGGAGCTGTGAGAGAACAAACACAACAAGGCAATGTTGATGGAGCTGTAAATTGATGCAGCCAAATCTGGAACTAGAGCCAAAATCTCTCTAAAGGTACACATCCCTTGCCCCAACTATAACACTGCTAAGTTTATAGCCCCAAAGTGATCAACAGGAAAAGGAACTGTATGTACAAAAATATTTATAGCAGCAATTTTTTTTTCTAACAAAGGACTAGAAATGTGGTGTGTACCTACCAGTTAGGTGAACAAATTAATGGTATGCTAATATAATGCAATATTATTTCTCCATAAGATATTACAAAAGAGGTAGATTCAAAGAAACCAGGAAAACTTGCAAGAAATGATGCATAGTAAAGTGAGCAGAACCAAGAAAAGCTAATTATAAAATGACCACAATATTGTAAAGGAAAACAAGTTTGAATGACTTAAGAACTCTAACTAAGGCAATGACCAGTCCCAGCTGTTGCTGTTCATTCTCCATTCTCCCTGAATACCAATGACTTCACTAGGGTGAACTTGTGCCTGAATCAAATGAGGCAGAGCTGCACAAAGTCATCAACCTCACTCTCTCTTCCAGAGTCATCACAGTCCAGTGGAAAGACAAAAGTCAAGAAGACTGATCATGGCCCCAGTCACAACTCCAGAAAACTGCTGATAAATTATGTTTCTCAGCTCTTGGTAGAGGTGCAGTGAGGCATACATTTTTCCAATATGGTTGTTACAACATACACAGTGTTGTTTTACTTTGCCCTTGTAATGGTAATGGGAATTTGAAGGTCTTCCCTGCCCATTAATAGGCTTAAGTGAATTTGAGGACCTTTCTTAATTTGAAAATATACTCTGCCTCCTAATAGGCTGAATGTGGTCACACAGAGCCTGTGGTAGGAGATTTGTTTTTCAGGAAGGCACAACTTTTGTTACTTTGTAGTCTAGTGGGTGACCAGGGTTGTGATGTTCTCTGACCCTGGAGAAGGCTATACATACCTCTGAGGCAAGGTTTTGCTTTGAGGCTCACTTTGGGAAGAGTTGTGTGATTTGGCCAGATGAGATTCTGGGCAGCCATTGAGCCCCTGGCTTTGAAAACCCAGATGTTGGTGCTTCTCTCTCTGGTGAATAACTGTATATGTATGTGATAGTCAGACAATTAGAAGCCTTGTCTGTTGATCTGCTGAATTGTGTTATTTTCTCTGTCTGTATTTTTGTCTGCTTGTAACTTCTACTTGTATTCTCTGAAGTCCAGGGTGCTGACTTTTTCCCCTGAACTAGGTAAATGATATATGTTTGCTTAAAGTAAAATTGTCAACTCTTTTTGAGTTGCTCTCCTTTAGAAAAGCAGATCAAAGAATCCGTACTAGCAACCATCCTGTGTATGCTAGGGTACTTGCTGCTACAACCCTACTTTAATTACAGGGGCAGCAAGGTGGCTCATTGGATAAAGCACTGGGCCTGGAGTCAGGAAGACTCATCTTCCCAAGCTCAAATCTGGCCTTGGATACTTACTGACCCTAGGCAAATCACTTAACTGTCTCATTTTTCTTATCTGTAAAATGAGCTGAGAAGAAAATGGCCAACTACTCCAACTATCTTTACCAAAAAAAAACCAAAAACCCACGTAGGGTCACAAAGAGTGGGACTTGACTGAAACAAATGAAGAACAACAATATAATTACAAGGGAGGGTTTTCATTAGGAGGAGAGAAAAGGAGGGAGAGTAGGGGAATAGTGATAATAAAACCAAAAAAAAAGGCATGGGGGGTGGAGGAAGGAGAGAGAAAAGAATATCCATGAAATATGTAAAAATACAGAGGAGAGGGGGTGAGTTCCAAAGGGAATGAAAAAATGAAAAATGGAGACAGAGAAGGGCAGTAGTGGTATTACCATGTTCAATTAAATGTATATTAATATGAACAAGCTGCATATAGTGAATTCTCAGTTTAATGAAAAAAATCATCATTTTGTTTATGAAAATGTTCATGTTTCTTGATGCTTTTCTAACATAATAAAAAAAATTTAATTTAAAAAGAGAGCAAGAATGTGTGTTGGGAAGGGAGTACAAGGAGAAGGAGACCAACTTAGAGCCAACACCCAGGTAGAGGTGAATTGGGCTTTTTGCCCACTGGGATGGGGGCTGAATGGATGGGGACCCTTCCTCAGGCAGTCCATTGGGGTGGAACTTCCTCATGTCTCTCTTAAAGTCCTCCAGCAGCACATGGTACTTTAAGGTCCTGTGTTGACCCTCTTCCAGGGATCATTTTCTCCTACTCATCCACCTTAAGTAATATCTACTCCCTTTGCTGGAGTGACTGTACTCCTGATGGAAATATCTATTGTATTGCTTCTGTGGTGCAGCTGTCTGCTCTTTCCCCATGCTCCAAACCTGTCAAGTTAATTTTCTCTAGGCAAAGATATGGCTGGTTACCCACAGCTCTGAGAAAGCCAGTGAGAATATTAAAGTGAACTCCTGGTAGGATTTTGGATTTCAGTTTGTCCTTCTTTCGACAGCCTAGAGCCTCCAGACCATTTGTTCACAGGCAGATTGACAGTATTGTGACAGAGAGTTTTCAAGTCATTGGGAGAATTCTATCTGCAGAGGATATCAGCTCTTTGGAAAACATCCAGCACAGTAGGTCTGAACCGAGTTGATGCTTCTTTTGATTTAAAAACAGTACCTTTCTATAGCCAAGAAGTCAACCACAGAGGTCAGAGAATTCCTCCCTCCACCCAGACCCTGACCCTTTGGCTAGTTTCCTGTTACTTTCTTCAAATGATTAGGACTCACTTGACATCTCTGGCAAATAACAGTCTTTTGATGATGAAAGGTTAAATGTGGGGTTATTTCTGTCAGAGATTGCTGCAATAAGGAAAAATAATTCATGCCAACAGACAAGATTGCAAAATAGAAAAAAAGAGACAATAGAGTTGCTGATAAACTTCAGGATTATGTGACAGGAGACCTCTAAATGTTCTCAAAAAGAGAATGCCTCCAGGATAAGAAAAAGGTCTTGGGTCAGTATCAGGTCAGCTGAGGAACGCTGTTTGGCAAAGAGAAGAAGCCAGAGTTATTTGATCAAGGTTATAAAAATTAGGCAATTTAGGGGAATTTGGTAGTCTCTCTTAGGGGCTACCTGCATATATGCATTCTGACTACGTCATGCGACAATATATTTCTCATTAACTTGGGATAATTTCTCTCTCCTGATTTTTACAGCCTAACAATGGCATATTCATTCCTATGTAAAGTCCTTTTCAAATTTTAAAATTCCATTTAAATGTCAGCAGTTATTATTATGTAAAATAAAGGGATTTGACTAAGTGATCTACAATCCTATTCATTTTCATCTCTTCGGTATAGCAGGCAGCTAGATGTTGCAGGAGACAGAGCACTGGGCCTGGAGTCAGACAGCATCGGTGCGACCCCAAGCAAGTCACTTAACCTCTGCCTCAGTTTCCTCAACTGTAAAATTGGAATAATATAATAGCTACCTCCTAGGGTTGTCAGGAGGAACAAATGAGATAATATTTATAAAGGGCCTTGAAACTTGAAAGCACTAAGTAAATGATAACTAATATTGTATATCTTTTAATATGCTTAGTTATTTGCATATTTTCTTCCCTCCCCCCCCCCATTGCAGCGTGAGCTCCTTGAGGGCAGGGAATGTTATTGTCTTTCTCTGTATCCCCAACATAGTATCTGGAACTCAGTAGGTGCTTTGGTGACTGACTGTGCAGAAGCATACCTAATACCCCAGCACTGACTATTGTCGTTATGAAACAATGAGCAAAAGAGGAAAAAAATCAATGAACTCAGTTAGAACTAGGCTGCGATGAGAACTGTATTGTCCCACTATTACTGCATGCAGAGGTATGGAGGGATGCTGAAGGAGCAGGGACTGGTACAAGTGCCCATGGATTTAATTAGCTAGATTAACTTTTGTGCCTTTGGGGAGTCTGAATTATTTGCAGAAATAATTCAATTCAATAACCAGGGTAAGGTCCAAGTGAGCCTCTAGGGTATGAGAAGAGTGTCACTGAATTGTCTGGGTTCCCAAATAGAAATTTCCATAACTTGAGCTTAACTGTAAGCCTATTCTCCAGTGACTTAATAGGTATTAAAGCAACTTGGTGGGGAGAAGTACCATATGCCCCTTTCCCTGGAGATTTTTTTTTTTACTCCTTTGGGATAATGCTTGGTATCAGTGTTGCATAGCAAAGGGTCTATGTGTAGATATATAGTCTACGATGAAAAGACCTTTGAGAGAGAACTTCAGCAATCTGATATGATGCTCTGATTCTCTACCTCCTCATCATAAGTATTTTGAGAATCCTAGTATAATAGCTACAGAAAATTCATCCTCCAATTCTAACATTCTATTTGGATAGAACATGATCAGTCAAGGGAACAATAAATATTTATTAAATGCCTACTATAGGCCAACCACTGTGCTAAGTGCTGGGGATACAAAGAGAGGTGAAAACAATCCCTGTTCTTGAGGAGATCACGGTCCAATGGAGGGAAATACTGTGCAAACAACTAAGTACAAACAAGCTAAAGTACAATAAACTGGGGATAATCAACAAGAGGGAAGGCCCAAGAATTAAAGGGGATCAGAATACATTTCTTATAGGTAAGATTTAATTTTTTAAGACTTTATTCATTTTATTCTGAACTTAAAATAAAACAAGCATTGCTATAACATAGCAGAATAGAAAAAAATGCATATGAAACTGCAAATCGATTATATACAACTTGTGATTCCTTTTAAATATATAATAAAGTTATCAAGGAACTTTTTTCCTTTTTTTTTTCTTCCCTTTCCCCCTTCCTAACTCCCTTCCCTGGCCCTAGAAAACGTAAGATTTTAGATAACACTTGAAGAAAGCCGGGAAGTCAAGCCTAGATGGGAAAGAATTGTAGGCTAGGGGGACAATAGCCAATGGAAATGCACAGAGTCTGGAGAGGGAGTGTCTTGCCTGAGAAATAAGCAAGGGATTCATTGGTTTACAGAGTATGTGGAGAGGAGTAAGGTGTAAGGAATAAGCATGCAAAGGTAGGAACAGACAAGGTTATGAAGTACTTTAAAAGCCATATAAATAAATATATATTTTTAATCCTGTAGGTGATAAAAAGCTACTGGAGTTTACTGAATAGAGAGGTGACATAGTCACTTTAGGACAGTGGTTCTCAGCCTGTGGGCCGCGACCCCTTTGGGGTGGAACAACCTTTTCATAGGGGGTCACAAGGGTCGCCTAAGACCATTGGAAAACACATATTTCCGATGGTCTTGGTAACCTCCTCTATCTGTCTCCAGGAGAGTCTGCCCACGTGCAGATACACTCATATAGAAGGTCAAAGCATTAGGAAGGTTGAAAACCACTGCTTTAGGAAGATCAGTGTGACAACAAATGGAGAATAGACTCAAGCGGGGAGAGACTTAGGGTCAGGAAAAGACTATTGCAACATCTTGAAGTGATGAGGGCTTGTCCTAGGAGGGTGGCAGAGTCAGAGGAGAGAAGGGCTAATATGGGAGAGAAGTTACCATGGTGGAATCAATCAAACTTTGCAACTGATTTGGATATGGGATGAGGTGGGAGAGTGAGAGCTGAGGATGACATATAGGTTGGGACCTGGGTGCCTGGGAAAGTGGTGGTACTGTCAGCAGTAAAAGCAAAGTTAGAAAGAGGAGAGTTTGAGAAGAGGGGGAAGAAGATGAGTTGAATTTAAGATGTCTAGGGGACATTCAGCTTAAGATGTCCAATCACAACTGAAGATACAAGACTGGAGAGCAAGGGAGAGGTTAAATAGATTGAGAATCATCTTTATAGAGAGGATAATTGAATCCATGAGAGCAGATAAAGTCACCTCTCACTCAGTAAGTAGAAAGGCTACCTCTTTATGTGACACAAGGGTAGGAGAGAGTAGCAGAAGGCATCTGAATGATACTTGGAGGGGAGAAGAGAGAGCTCTTGGTGAATGACCTCAATTTTTCAATAAAATATGAAGCAAGGATCTTGTATGTATTATACGGTTATGTTCAGGTAATGGAAGATTGATGGGGCACCTTCAAAATTCACTCCTACACACATAAAAGAGCAATAATAGAGAGCTTCAGAATCAAGAAGGCCTAGGTTCAAGCTTCGTCTCTGACACACACTGGCTGTGTGACCCTGAGAAAGTTAACTAGCCTCTCGATGCTCAATAAATTTACACATTGCAGAGTATGTGCCACCCCACAATGGCAGAGAGAGATTTCTACTCTGAGAAATCACAGGCCCCATTCCCTATCCTTTACATTAACTTGATGATTAGCCATAGGAGACTCTGTTCTATTGACATTGCCTTCTTGGAGCACTATTATATAGGAAGTCTTTTCTTTGCTAGTTTTACTTGTATTTTCTACTGAGATACAGCTTTTCAAAAAATCACTAGATCCAATGAGCAATCATAGATGCCAGGCAAGTTACAATGTATATTAACCTGTTCACAGTGGAAACTGCCATTGATACAAGTATATAGTTACCAATGATAGTAGATTTTCAGGAATGGGCAAAAAATGGAAAAAAGAAAAAGGTCTTCCACTTTCTCTATTTCTGATGCCTTGGTCAGCTTTGACTCAGTCACTGCCATCATTTTAGGGAAAGGCCTCTGTGCTCTCCCAATGCTAGAGGGATCAGGAGGCACAGTCTTACTGGTTATATATCCAGGGTCCCTTTATGTTTGGCTTAGGGGAAATGGGAGCTAGCTGGGTAGTAGGAAAGAAACAAAGAAATGTATGTATTTACATCTAGATTAAATATTCAGTCTACTTCTATATGAACACAGTGAGATTTGGGATCTTTCAAGGTTTTCTCCAGTCATCCCTCAATTTGGGTATTACATTGCCTGAAGTCACATGTGTCATCCATTGCCAATTTTCTCTGGGAAGATCATCACCCACAAATAGACTACCTGCATATTCAAGACTTCTGACATCCCCTTACCCAAACATAATCTATTGACTTTTTATCTTTCCTTCTGCCTTCCCTTATGATAACCTTCTCTTCATCCACACCATGACCCTTGACCCCTCAATTCTCTGTCAGGCCATCTCCCCATCTTGATTCCTTGGTGAAACAATTTAACTCTAAGCTATTCTCTCTCAAATTCGATTATGCCCAACCAGGCTTTAGCCTTGGATCGTCCCCATCATTCATATCACCTTTAGGCCTACACACACATATTCCTGAATGAGGGTGGAGAAAATCATGCAAGCATTCCAACTTGGTCCCCTGTGAATTTATGTTACATAACCTCAACTGGATGCTCACTGACAGGCAATCCTACTATACCTCCCTTTTAAACTCACTATCCCATTCTCCATAGTGCCTCTTCCAAACCTGTTCATTTCCCCTCAGACCTCTCATGACTCCCCTCCCCTTACTCTCTTCTCTCTCAACTGAGATTCTTGCCTCATATTTTACAGGAAAAGTTGAGGCCGTTTGCCAGGAGCTCTCTCTTCTCTCCTTTTTCTCATCTCCTTTCACTCAGATGCCTTCTGCCACTATCTCCTCCTTCACCCCTGTTTGACATGATGAAGTGACCTTATTCCTTACCAACCCCTTAGCAACAATCCCTCTACTTGTTCAAGTGATTCCATTCCATCTGTCTCTTTCAACAGATTATCTCCTTTGTCATCCTAAATCTTTCACTTATTTTCAATCTCTTCTCTCCTGGCTCATTTCCTAATACCTACAAACATGCCCGTGTCTTTCCTGTCCCAAAAAACTTCACTTGATCCTTCTGTGCTCTCTAATTATCTTCCATTTGTCTTCTGCCTTTTGTAGATAAAACTCCTTGAAAAGTCATCTACAATAGATGCCTATACATTCTTTCCTTTCACTCTTTTTTTTTTTAATCCCATAAAACAGAGTTTCTGACCACAGAAACTGCTCTCTCCAATTTTACCAATGATTTCTTAGTTGCCAAATCCTTGGGCCTTTTTAAAATTTTCATTTTCCTTGACTTTTCTGCTGTCCATGACTTTGTTGATTACTCTCTTTTTCTTGGTAACTCTCTAGGTTTTCAGGACATCATTCTCTCCTGGTTTTCCTCCTACCTATCTGACCGTTCCTTCTCTGGATTCTACTCCAGATTATACCCTCTATCTGTTAAGTGTCTCTCAGGGTTCTGTCCTGGACCCTCTTCTCTTCTCCCTCTATAGTACTTCCTGTGGTGATCTCATCAGCTCCCATGGATTTAATTACCATCTCTATGCTGATCATTATCAAATCTACCTTTCCTGCCCCAAACTTCCTGCTGACCTCCAATCAGGTGTCTCCAATTGCCTTCCAGACATCTCAAACTGGATGTTCAGTAGACATCTTAAAATCCGTATGTCCAAAACAGAACTCATTATTTTTCCACTTAAACCATCCCCAACTTAAACTCCCCATTAATGGAGAAGGCAACACCATCCGCCCAGTCCCTCAGGCTCACAACCCAGGAGTCGTCCTGCATTCTTTACTACCTCTCACCCCTCATTTCTAAGCTGATGCCAAGACCTGCTGATTTCACCTTTGTAACATCTCTTGAATATGCCCCCTTCTCTCCTCTGATACTATCATCGCTCTAGGACAGCGGTTCTCAACCTGTGGGTTGCGACCCCTTTCACAGGGGTCACCTAAGACCATAGGAAAACATATTTATGATGGTCTTAGAAACTGAGGCACTGCTCCTCTATCCATCTCCAGGCTGGTCCGCCCACATGCAGATACGCCCACATATGAGCATTAAAGGGTCTCCATATTAGGAAGGTTAAGAACCACTGCTCTAGGACAAGCTCTCATCACCTCACACCTGGATTTTTGTAATAGCCTACTGGTGGTTCTCCCAGACTCTAATCTCTTCCCACTCCAATCCATTCTTCAGTCACTAAAGTGATTTTCCTAAAATACAAGTCTGATCATGTCACCACCACAACCACGACTATCCACCCTATCCACCGCCCCTCCACACACTCTTAATAAACTCTAGTAACTTCCTATTGCCTCCAGGAGCAAATATAAGATTTTCTATTTGGCATTCAAAGCTCATCATAACTTAGTTACCTCCTACCTTTCTAGTCTCATATTTTACTCCCCAACATGTGCATCTCAATCCAGTGACACTGAAGGAAACTAAGATCTTATGAAATGAACATCAGAAGAAAGTGCATTCTAAGGCATGGAAATGGGAGATGGAATGTCAGGTTCAGAGAATATCAAGCAGACTGGTTTGGCAGGAATCCAAGTGTGGCTGAAGGAAAGTAATGTACAGGAAGTCTGGAAAACTAGGTTGTTCTACCTTCTATTTGATCTCTGAAAACCTCATTTACCAAAACCTGTCAAGAGGCTTCTAACATGGAGCTTACAATCTAATTCAGAGAGGAGCACCATGCAAACAAATATGTACAAACAGGCTATACATAAAATAAACAGAAAATAATTAACAGGGGCAAAGCACTTGAATTAAAAGGGCTTGGAGAAAGCTTTCTGTGGGAGGTGATTTTTTAGTTGAAACTTAAAGGAAGTCAACAAGGTCAATAGTCAGAGTGGAGGAGGGAGAATGTCCCCAGCACGAGGGACAGCCAGAGAGAATGCCCAGACATAAGAGATGGAGTGTCTTGTTCATGGAATAACCAACAGGCTTGCTCCCCTTCCCATTAGATTGTAAGCTTCTTGAGGATAGGTACTGTCTTTTGCTACTTTTTGTATTCCCAACACTTAACACAGTGCCTGGCCAGAGAAAGCACTTAATAAATGTTTATTGAAATGAATAGATGTAAACTGAGTTCTGCCTCTGACTTTGCTAGTAACAGAACTACCAAGAGCCATGCTAGAAGTCTCTTGACAGGTTTTGGAAAATAAGGTTTTCAGAGGTCAGATAGAAGGTAAAACAACCCAGTTTTCCAGACTTTGTGTAAATGACTGTCCTTCACCTACATTGGAGTTCCTGCCAAACTAGTCTGCTTGATATTCTCTGAACCTGACATTCCATGTCCCATTTCCATGCCTTAGAATATACTTTCTTCTGATCTCCAATTCATAAAATCCTTAATTTCCTTCAGTCAGCTCAAGTGTTACCACCTACAGGAAGCCTACCATGATCCTTCCCCTAAAAATGACTTTGTATATATTTCATTTATAATTTTTATGCATACATTGTTTCCTTTCAATATAATATAGTCTCTTTGAGGGCAAAAAGTAATCAATTTTTTTGCCTCTACCAACACCTTGCACGTAGTTCAATTGTTCAATTGAATAAGGACCTGCAGGGCTCATCTTGAACACAATAGTAGAGGTCCAAGAAAAATAGATGATGTTGGGAGGATCCCACAAGCTGCCATTAGGATTAAGAGCTTTTTCTTCTACCACACCACTTCAATGCTTGGACCACCTTGACACTTGAAATTTTAAAAAGGCAAAAGTAAATAAGATTTCCCTCTCCCTAGACAGGTTATGATTCTGAAGTGATCCAGAGCCATCACCAATAGTCTTAACCTTTGTCTTGCCAGTGGATTTTGAGGAGAGAGTAAGGCTGATGACTTTGTGCAGCTCTGCCTCACTTAAATCCAATTCACATGCATTTCAAGATATTACCCTCATGATGTCATTGGTCTTCTTTGAGAATGCAGGACAAACAACAACATGATTCTGAAGCTCATTCATCAATTCCACAAGTTAATTTAACAAATATTAATGAAGTGATTGTTATATACAAGTTATAGTGCCAGGAACAAAGACAAGAGCAAAACAGTTCCTGCCATCCTATGGCTTACATTCTCCTGGTGGTGAGCAATAAACCACAAACAACAAAGTAGTAAGTGAAGGGGGCAAGGGAAAGATTAGACAAAGGGAGAAAGAAGAGTGTGAAGCAGGGAGAAAAGTTAGAAAGCTGGTGAGAAGTGATATGGGTATCCATTCATAGATGCACATAGGACTACAGATTTAGAGCTGGAAGAGACCTTAGAGGTAATCAAGTCCAGCCCCTCATTTTATAGATGAGGAAACTAAGGCACAGAGAGGTGAGGTCATTTACCCAGGGTCACAAAGGCAATATATGTGAGACTTTATTTGAACCCAGATCTTAATCTGGTGTCCTAATGGCTGTGCTAGCAAAGAGAAGGGCATTTTATATGAGAAATATTGAGGAGATAGAGTCAACACATTCCTCTAAGAGTCTGGGGAATGGATGCTGCACTGTATCAAAAGACATAATATCCAGAGAGAAGGCATTGGCATATAGATCTGCAGTGGCTCCCACCTGGAAAGAGTTCAAGGAGATCAGAAAGAAGGCTGACTGTGGTGATGAATTGATCTATAATTGTGACAGGCCAATATTGTTCTTTGTTTCCACAACAGGCTTGTAGCTTGCAAGAGCCTGGGAAACAATCTCTTTAAAAGAAGATGAAGTACAGATAATAGTCTTACCCCATCTGAACCAAACAGGAAGGAGCCCAGTAAATCCTCTCCGTCACCCAGGAGCATCATTACCGCACTCCATCAACACTGCTCATAACCTCTGACAGCTACAAGAAGGCTTCCATGATGGTATTTATTTCAGGGAATGGATTTATCAGCCATTTGTGTGACCTCAACAAGAAAATACTTGCAAGCTTAAAAGCATCAGCACAAGCAATTCCTCTCAGTGACTGCGTATATGAGAAGGCCAGCACAGTCCACAGGTGGAGTTGGATGTCTTTCAAGGAAGAGCAGTAGGGAAGATATTCTTCAATCCCACTCTGCCTTCAACCCATTATTAAAAGTCCTCTTCTAGCAATGGAAGAAACAAACAAACATCCTTCTGGATTAATTTGTTCCTTGCTTTTCATTCCTTTCCTCTGCCACCCTAACTTTACTTTCTCCAGAGTAAGCAGCTGACTATTCAACAGGTTTGAACAATGCAACAGGGGTGGGTTAGGTGACATAGTGAATAAAGCACCAGCCCTGGAGTCAGGAAGACCTGAGTTCAAATCTAAGCTGACACTTAACACTTAATAGCCATGTGACCTTGGGCAAGTTACTTAACCCCAACTGCCCTGCCCTCCCCTGTCCAAAAAGCAAAAAAACAAAACAAACCCAAAACCAATGCAACAAGTACTGATTAAGCACCTACTATATGCCAGTTGCTGTGCTCAACGTTGAGATTCTATGATCTTTAAGATGACACTCTCATTTCTCAAAGGGCTCACATTTCACTAAGAGGGATGGACATATGTATGAGAAAAACACCAGGTAGAATGTGATAGTAGCGGGGTAAATGGGGGGTGAGGAGGAGGTCAAGGAGAAATCCAGACAAAGTGCTCCAAGGAATAGAGAAAGACCTTGTTTCACATATGTAGGGGAAGCTAGCTCTTTAACCCTCCCCAATTTCCAATTTGCCTCCCTAGAATTTTTGGTAAGTTTAGCCTCTCTCTTGTTTGAGGGAGATCTGTCTCACTCCAATTGAAATTATTCACTTGTGTATTTTTTGGTATTTTTAATCTGTAGGATTTTTCTGATTTTTTTTATAGCTATCTCTTGGATAGATGGGTTTCCTCACTATTATCTGTGATGGTGTTTTGTGTAACCAGCATTTTGCTAGAAAGAGCCAAGTCAGTGAATGTAAGCCGTTGGTACTCTCCCCTCCTTAAGATACAGGGGCCAGGAAAATAGCTATTTGTTCAGAACTAATTGTGCCCCTACACCAACAACAATATATGGGGGAGGGGGTAAGGACAGATATAATTCTAGTCCACTCCCTCCTCTCTCAGGGGAGAACAGAGTAGCCACCTTCATGCCCTCTTTTTCTGCTCCCTCAAGGCAGGAATAAAAGTCTCCCTTGGAAAGGAATGTATAAGATTCCAGAGATATTAATGACTCCCCTCGAGCCTTCTGCTTATACATTTATGCATCTTATACAGATATACACTTCTTACAGGCAACACATACCTTATACAGTCATCTCACTTAAACCCCCAATGACACTGCCAAGTATGTACTACCAGTGTTCTGAGATCCCTATTACAGATGAGAAAACCAAGACTCAGACAGACCAAGTGGCTTGCCTGTGGTTATGAAGCTAGTGGTAGATGAGGCACTCGGTGACTCAGTGGATAGTGCGTTGGGCCTAGAGTCAGGACGATCACAGATCAAATTCAGTCTCAGCCGCTTATCGACTGGGTGAACCTGGGCAAGTCACTTAATCTCAGTTTGCCTCAGTGTCCTCAGTTGTACAATGGGGATAATAACAGCACCTACCTCACAGATATTTTACAAGGATCAAACGTGATAACATTTGTAAAAGCGCTTAGCACATGGTGGGCACTATCTAAATGCTTATTCCTTTCCTCTCCTCCCTCCCCCCCCCCATTCCCAGTACGAGTCAGAGGCAAGATCTGAATCTAGGGACTCCATGATCCCCAGTCCAACACTCTATCTCTTTCACCATCTCTCCTTTGATGAATACAAGAGCAGATGATAGCCTTCAATAATAGCAATGCTGCTTAATCTTTGTGATTCAAATTAGTTAATTAACGTCCAAATATTTATTGGCTGCCTACTATGTGTGCAAGACTATGCCAGGTACTACAGAAAGGGCCAGAGGGACCTTAAATGTGTATTGAGAAGTGCTGGGCTCTCTTAGTTCAGGTTTGAACTAAGGTTAGGACAAGACAAGACACTCTTATATAAGACATTAGACAGTTAGGAGAAGTAGGTTTAATTTGCCTTGACACTACAGGTTTATGCAAGGAGGACAGAATGGCACTTAGATTCTCTGGAAGGGGTGCTCCTTGTCCCTGTAGCAAGACAATTTCTGGTTCAGGCCTCTTGTTGCCATTATGATAAGAGGACACTGCCCCAATCTCTATTTTGAGCTTAAAAACTTTGTTCTTGGAAATTCAAGGTCATAACACCTGTAAAATCAAAGCTGGGAAAGAAACCAGAATTCCTGCTTTAACTAACTGGCAGATGTCGATATCTTTTCCCTTCTGTTACTTGTTCCTGGACATGTTGTACCCATATCTTCCCTTCCTGATTTCTGTAAAATTCCATTTTTCTACACTGCTTATATATTCATATTCTATAGAAGTTTGTTAAGGCTTGTGCTCTAGGCTCTCTGACTTTTCACACAGATGAGCCTACTCTCTAAGTATAAATAAAATCTGCAGATAACTATCTCCACATGTTGTGATTGGAGCAGTACCTAATCAATGGACCCCTCAGATAATTTTTTATCACATCTCCATATGGAAACTTGTCTGGTAATCAGAGCAAGATATAGTAAAAGGACATGCTGATTTGCATGGTTTTCAAAATTCAGTTAGAAGGGCCCCAACTACTCATCCTGGGCCTTTTTTTTTTTTTAATGCTTTTAGGTAACCAGGAAGCTGTGTCAAGTAAGCCAAGGCCAATCAACAAAAGAATAAATCAAATCCTGATGTGTAGTGTTTGCTGATTTCAGAGGTATGAATGCTCACACTAGAAATTTAACAATCAGCTCTCTGGAGTTTTCATTACCAGCTCTCCTGAGCTAGTTAGAACTGTCTCCAGCACATGTTTGTGTGTAGGTAGTAGGTTCAACTAACAAGCAAGACAGATGAAAGTTTCAGTGCCATAAGAGAGGGGGAAAATTCCAGGTAGTAACTTTCAGCTCTCTTCTTCCCCCCATAGCAGTGGCTATTAGTCTAAAAACGAAAGTGTGGTTTTTTTCCATACTGTCACCTCCTTAAGACTTTTAACTGCCTTTGAGCCTTAATTGGCTTATAATTTATTCCTAAGGGTAGGTGAATCCTGCATTCACATATCAGAGCTGGTTGGTCCAATACCATTTATCTACGCTGTCACCCCAAGATTAGCTCCCACTGCCAAAATCTTTCAGCTCTTTAGAAGAACGAACACTCACTTAACTTCTCCCTATTTATAAGTTTTAAATAATATACACAAATAACTAAGCATTTCTTCTGGTAAATAGGGTTTATAGTAGATCAATGAGACCTAAATTGAGGGCAACAGATACAGATAAAACCTAGCATAATTAGCTAACTGGAAGACAAAGAGCAGCTTTACTAGGAAGCACAAAGTCCCCCAATCAGAGTAGTGACTCAGGTCAGCTTTCACTGGTGCTGCTAACCCAGCTTGTGCTGAATAAAAGCAGAAGGGCAACTTGAGTCTTCTACACCTGTATGTCATGGTATCACCTCTATGATGTCATGATCCTCTTCTAGAATGAAAGACAAACAACTCATCTCTTACCTCTTGAGTGTCCTCTTCATGCTTTGGGATCCCAAAGGAAGGCTGAACATGCAACATAAATTCTAAAAAAAAAAAAAAAAATGGTAGGGGGCAGCTAGGTGGTTCAGTGAAAGGGCACTTGGAGTCAGGACAACCTGAGTTCAAATTCAGCCTCAGACACTTAACACTTACTAGCCATACGACCTTGGGCAAGTCACTTAACCCCAATTACCCTGCCCTCCCCCCTCCAAAGAGCCAAAAAAGGGGGGGTTAGAGGAGGGAATAATGATTCATATTTATATAGCTATGTCTACTTATAAATGGCTCTAAATCTATGATTTTATCAATCAACAAGCATTTATTAAGCACTTACTCTGTGCCAAGCATGGGCAGTTAGGTAACACAGCAGATGGAATGCCAGGCTTGGAGTCGGGAAGACCAGAGTTCAAATTCAACCTTAGACACTTAACTGTGTGACCCTGGGCAAGTCACTTAACCTTGTTTGCCTCAGTTTCATCATCTGCAAAATGAGCTAGAGAAGGAAATGGCAAACTACTCCAGTATCTTTACCAAGGACTACCCCCCCCAAGGAGTCACAGAGTTAGAAACAACTGAAATGATTGAACAACAACATGTGCCAAGCACTATGCTAAGCAAAAGGAAGCCAAAGACAAGATGAACTCTTTTTATCTTCAGACAGTATTAATTCATATTGAACTTGGCATCCGTAGTCTTTTTTTCAGGCACATAATTGTTTAACCATGCCTGCCCAACTCTATGCTTATGAAATTAATTTTTAGAACCAGGGTAAAACTTTGCATTTAATATCCTTATTGAATTTCATCTTGTTAGTTAAAATGAAGGAAGGAAGGAAAGAAGGAGGAAGGAAGGAAGGAAGGAAGGAAGGAAGGAAGGAAGAAAGGAAGGAAGGAAGGAAGGAAGGAAGGAAGGAAGGAAGGAAGGAAGGAAGGAAGGAAGGAAGGAAGGAGAGGAGGGAGAGAGAGGGAGGGAGAAAGGGAGGGAAGTAGGAAAGATGGAGAAAGTAAATATTTATCAATCACTTACTGTGTGCCAGGCACTATAGAAATAGAAATACAAACAGAAATAAGGACAGTTCCTACCTTCAAAGAGCTTACATTCAAATGAATAGACAACAACAGACAAAAGGGAGCTGAAAAACCTCAGAGGGGACATCCATTAGAGAGGGAATAATTGTGAAGTCCAGAAAGTCAAGATCAGGACTGGGAGGAGAATGAATGCAAACCAGCCCGGAGTTTTTCACTAAATGGAGGCTCTGGCAAAGGGAGCAGCAGGGCCAGCCTTGGTGATGGAATATTCCAGGGTGAGTAGATTACAAGGCTAGGCTAGTCTAGGACAAAGAGGCCTCAGGTACTAGTTGCAAAATGAACAGTAGAGAAGGCATGGTTTTAAAATCCAGAAAGTTAGTGACAGGATCAAGAGAGAAGTGTGCTGGATTTGGAGTCCAAAAGATGGGTGTAAATTCTACCTCAGGCAATTACTGTGACTTTAAGTAGGTTATTTAACTTTTCTTAGCTTCTATTTTTTCACCTGTAAAATGAGAATTACAATACTTATGGTGTCTATCTCTCATGTCTGCTGTGAGGCTGAAATGAGGTAATGTGTAAAAGCCACTTGGCAATCCTTACAGCCTTCTATTGAATGACCATTATTGTTATTACTTCATTATGAGATAACATGGAAGGCAAACTGGCTAACAAGCCAAAGAGCTTTCTTTTTAGTAAAACAGATTGAAGTCTGAGATTCCTAATAACTGGGAACTTTCAAGATCAGTACCCATGTTGATCTCAGTGCCTTGCCCCTTCCAGAGTCAGTTGGCTGTACTGAATCCTGGACTTAATCCTAGAAGTACAAAATGAAACCAGTAAATTGATAGAGACTATGCTCTGTCTCAGGGGTCACATTGTTGAGCCTGGATGCACCATCTTCCATCTGTCGACTTTGAAGCTAGTGACTTCCTGGCACATGAATTCAGTGGAAGAGTCACTGTGGAGCGCCTCTTTCCGATTTTTTCTTCACCCATGATTTAACCTAGGCCCCAAGACTGGTAAACAAGACCAAGGTGCGGTCACTTAAAGGCCATATACTATTTATTTTATTGCTTAGTTCACTCTAGAAGGGCAGCATTTGTCTCATGTAGAGAGTACTTGGCTATCTTTTGTACTATATTGAATTAGCAATAGGGGTGCTATCAGCACTTCTGAAAAGTGCTGATTGTTCATTCTGTTCTAGCCATGTTAATCAATGTTAATTACAGAGCAAGTGTGGGGGTTAACAAATTATATTGAGCTTAATTAAGCTTGTCAGTAACAAATGGCATAACCTTTATGTTTGGCCCCGGTTAAAGAAGAGTAAACCAGAGTATTACATAGTAATAGAGCAGAGAACTACAAGTAATCTCATCATGGTGTAATTCCCTGTATATACTGTATATACTCCAATGCTGGAATGAATGGGTGATCTCATTAATAATGGCAGACACTCTCTCTCCAGGGTTGCAAATCACTACCTGCCCACACCATCCAATCTACCCTGTCTTATTCCTGTGTGTGTCCTCATATAAAATCCTTACAGGAAATACATCCAATATGCTGGGGGCCTTCTCCTAGTTGTCTTGACATCATTAGCATCCCCACGGCACACTCAGACTACCCCTTGCTTAGTGCTCTCTATGTGACACAAATATTCCCTTAGCTTAGATCCATAAAATGTAGCCAGATCATTTTCTTTCCTTAACCATAGGACAAAAAAGTAAGATTGAGAGGTTCACTAATGGATGTCATAGTTGGCAAACATTTATCAAGCACTTACTGTATGAATGATCCATACCCTCCACTAAAATCCTATTCTTTGCTTCTCATCATGCTGGGGTCCTCAGTGACCCAGGATTCTGGGAGGTTATAAGAAGACAGGTTCTGGCAAACTGGAAAAGCTCTAACTAGGGTTTTCTGCTGTCTAAACCAGTCTAGCTGCCGAATTGGAAGAGCTCCTCACCAGGCTGGCTACAGAGTGATAAAATTTCTGGCCACAGAAACTCCTGAAACCTGCCAACTAGGTTGTAGTCTGATTGCAGTCTGCTTGGGTAAGAGATGGGGCAGTTAACAGAGATGAAATCACGGATCCTACAACTCAACGAATATGTGTGAAGTACATGTTTGGTATAAAAGCACTGTGCTATGCACCACACAGAGATAAAAAATGAGATAGCCCCTGCCCTTATGGAGCTTATATTCTACTGGAAGTATAAATCCTATAAAAATAGTTTAAAAAGAAGTTCACAGGGGAGATCGCTAAGGGCTGGAATAATCAGGGAAGAGATGGGACTTTTCCTTGGGTCTAGAAGAAGGGTAATGCTTAAATTTAAAAAAAAGTAGGTGGCAGTATAGGTTGACTGGTATAAGCAAAATTATGAATATGGGAATATTCATCACCTGACCTGAGGACCTGGGGACAATGAGCAGACAGGTTAGACTGAAGTAGAGAATTCATAGGATTGTAAAGTATAGAGCAGGGGCAACTAGATAGTGCAATGGACATGGAGTTAGGATGACCTGAGTATATTTACATGTCAATTACTTACTAGCTATGTGACCTTGGGTAAGTCACTTAACCCTGTTTGCCTCTGTTTCCTCATCTGTAAAATGAACCAGAGAAGGAAATGGCAAAAACATTCTAGTATCTTTGCAAAGAAAACCCCAAATGGGGTCACAAAGAATCAGACATGACTGAAAAATGACTGAACATCCCACGAAATATAGAACTGGAACATAGAGGTTGTCTATTCTAATGCACTCATTGTACAGATAAGGAAACTGAGGTCTGGGGAGCTGAAAGTTATTCACTGAATGTCATAGAGATAGTAAGTAGCAGAGCTCATGTCTTCTGGCTCCATATCCTAAGGTCTTTTCTCTGGATCATGCCAATTTATGCAGGGAGAAGGGACTGGGGGAAATAAAGAATTATGGAATCTCAGAAGGGGTCTGCATTCCATGCTTCTACTTCCCAACCACCTACATTCTCCATAATTTATAGCATTCTAGATTCTGTTCTCATCAACTATAATGAAAGTGGTCTTTCAAAGATTTTTAAAGGCCCCATTTTGGGTTTTCTTGGCAAAGAAACTAGTGTGGTTTGCCATTCCCTTCTCCTGACCATTTTGTAGTTGAGGAGACTGAGGCAAACAGAGTTAAGTCACTTGCCCAGGGTCACACAGCTAGTAAGTTACTGGGGCTGAATTTGAAAATGAGTCTTCCTGATTCTCAGAACAATGTTCCATGAACTTTACCACCTGTCATTCAAATGTCCTCCATGAGTTCCTAATGATAAGGCACAGCATGCTTATCTCAGTGCTCATTCTGAACTTGATACTACTAATTATAACCTCCTTTTGAGTACTCTAACCTCCCTTGACTTCCAAGACCCATTCTCTCCTGGTTCTGCTACCTCTCTTAACTATTCTTTTGTTTTTGCTTTCCTCCTACCTCTCTTCTTAATATTTTTGACATTTCCTATAGAGAGGATCACAGAAGAAAAAATGAGGAGTTTTAATTATATAAAATGAACAAGGTTTGGCACAAACTCAATTCAGCAAAGATTAAAAGTGAAACAGTTTACTGGGGACAAAAGGAGGGAAACCACCTTTCAGCAACTTTCTTTGCTAAAGGTTTCATTCCTAAGATATGTAAGGAACTTGACAGTCGACTGAGTCTAGCTAAGTACTGGAAGGCACATTGCCAGTAGGCTGGACACCTTTCGATAAATTCTTTGGCCAAGGCAATCCATGAAAGAAGGAAAAATGGTCTTTGATCCTGTTTGACTCCCTTCTGTTTCTTCAGAGATAGTTGCAGAATGGCAGAAAAAAGGCAGAGGATACTAAGAATTTCACTTCTTAGATCATCTATGAACTTTAAAATAGCTTTAATCTAAATGCAAGGCCTTGTTTAATGACCCAATTGGACTAACTAAATGAAGAACTGAATTATATCATTCTTAATATTCTCAAAGATTCTTCTTGGAGTACACATAAAAGAACTGGCAGATTTGGCTAACTGCTCTATCATGTGCCCTAAGGCAACAAGAAACATCATCATGTGGGACATTTATTCATCTTGCATTGTTGTTCTCATTAGACGTCTTTACAAAAAGACTGCCATGAAAATAATTGCATCATATTCAAAAATATCAGTTATAGGGATTGAAGAGGTAGAGAAATTTTATAAAGAAATTAACAAAGCGACACTAAAAGACTGCAGGTCTTGGAACACTATATATCATAAAGCACAAGGACTGGGGATGTGACTGTAAATATCATACCCAATAAAGTAAAGCATAATCCTGAATGAAAAAAAAAATGGACATTCAATGAATTGCCAGACTTTCAGGATTTGGTTGCCAAAAAAAACAAAAAACAAAAAACAAAAACAAAACCCCAAACCCTGAACTTAATAGAAAATTTGACATACAAGATCCAAAAGAAATCTAAGGTACACATTGAAGACTAATTACAAGGACTCAATAAGGACAGACCATTTACTTTTTATATGAGGAAATATAAAATTTATGTCTAAGACTGTTATTAGTAATTGGGTAGTTTGAAAGAAAGATTGGAGGTAGACCCAAATAATATGTGATTGTAAAAAGTAAAACCATTTAGGAGAAGGTAAAAAGAATAATTATCTTTTGCAAATGATGTGTTAGAGGAAGAACTGACACAGAGGAATTGTATAGGGGAGGAGGACTAGTAGTTCTGGAACCCTATTCTCATTGGGAATAGGTTAAAGAAGGAACAATACATATCTATCTAGAAGGGTATAAAAGTCTTCTAAGTTCAGAAAGAAATAAAAGGCTAAGGGGATAGAGAAGGGGGAAGAGGATAAGAGAGGAGGAGAGAAGATGAGAGAGTGATAGAAGTAGGTAGAAGTAAAGTAGGAGAGTCAGGAAATAAGAGATATTAACAAACAGAAAGATCAGGAGTAGAATCTATTAGGAAAAAAAAGCAGGGGTAGTAATCACGATCTCAGACAAAGTTAAAGCTAAAATAGATTTAATCAAGAGAAAAATAGGGAAAAAATACACTATATGTCACCCATATTAATCAACATTGTTTTACACTACTTAAAATAACTTGACAGCAGAAAGTTGGAATATTGCTGTCATGTATGAAATGACAAGTTGATGGAATTAGGAAAATATAGAAAGACTTGAACCTATGAAGGAAGATGTTATCTACCCTCAGAGAAACAGAGAACAAACAAGTATAATACAGTCTTACACATGCATATGAATGTATGTGTCTACATATGAGTATGATTAAAGATATCTAAGTATATGTATGCATATATGTGTACATATATATGTGTATTTGTATACATATGTATATATGTTTTTATATATACATATCTCTATCTAATCTGCTCTTAATTGTAGCCTTCTTGGGGGAAGAGGGTGGAGGGAGATAAAGGGAAAAAAAGAACAAAGTAAAAAGTGAACAGCAGAGAACAAAAGAACTTACAAGGAAGCAAAGATGGACAGCTCTGAACACAACATATATTTTTTTATATAGACTTTTTCCAAACGGAAATTTATTGCTGTAATATTTTTAATCCTTTCTTACATTCTGTGTACGTAGCAATGTTTTTTTCCCTTTTCTTATTTTATATTTAAGTTTTCATGTTTACGTTTACGTGTTTCTTTTTCTTTTCTTATTGTATATTTAAGTTTTAGTATTTTAAGTTTAAAATAAATAATTTTTTTTAAAAATGAACTTAATGAGTCCCCAAATTAAATCAACATTTTCTGATTCTCAGTGATTTCAAACAAAGGAGGAAAAAGGTGAGGGTGGTGAGAAATATATTTGAAAATGTAGAATAGGAATAAGTAAAGGAATAGGCGAAAGATGTGTTGACTCCATAGAAATCTCATGCCTGTAAATCATGATGCTATTTTTTTTTATAAAAGAAATGGAAAACACTAGACATGGTGAATAATGACTAACATTATGAAAATTTTAACCTATTATATTGTAGCAGACAAGAAACAACATTTTGTTAATGTGGGATTTTTTCCAAAATAATCATTTATCTACAAACACAACTTCATTAGAGCAAAAATAAAAATCAATACCAAACTTAAAAAAAACAACATAGAAATAAGAAAAAAAGGCAATGCAATGGAAAGAACTTAATCCTGAACAATTCTACAGATTACTGATGCTGAAAAATGAAAAGACATAGAAACAGTTTAACTGATATAAATCAATTTCACAACAAAAAAAATAAAAGAACTTAGAGTCCCTTAGCTAAAGGCAATACCAGTTTATAACATAAACTTGTTTGTAAAGTTTTACGGATAAATATAATGGAAGATGATTGTATCTAAATTGTCAAATAGATAGAACTCTGGGCCTATATCCAAGAAGACACGCTGCCTTAGGCACTTATGTGCATAGGCAAGGCAGCTATGGTGGTGCAGTGGATATGGATAGAGTGTCATTTCAAATCTGGCCTCAGACACTAGCTAGCTGTGTGACCCTGGGCAAGTCACTTAACCCTGTTTGCCTCATCTGTAAAAAGAGCTGGAAAAGGAAATGGTAAACCACTCTAGTATCTTTGCCAAGAAAATCCCAAATGGGGTCACAATAGGTGTGACTGAAAAAAAAAACAACTGAACAAGACCCTGTGCAAATTACTTAGCTCTCAACTTCAGTGTCCGCATCCGTAACAGGATGGGATTAGAATCAATGGCCTTTAAGGTTCTCAATCTATTGTCCTATGAAGCTTTTATGAACAGAATTGCCTCATACAGAGAGAAGTGTAGGGTAAACACTAGTTGAAAGAAAGCTGTTGACACAACTCAATAAAGTCATCCTTTACAGTTTTAAAATTTAATTGTTTATATATTTTAAACATTCAGAAGAAAATAGGATAAAAAAACAAGCATAGTAGCTATTTTTTAAGGATTATTAATCTTTATTCAAGCACATTTTAATAAAAATAGTTCAACTTAATACATTCCAAAAATACACCCAAGTATGTCTCTGACGTGAAAAAATTGAGGTTAAGAAAGTGCACATGATGACTAAATGTGACATTTACTATAAATTATAGTTAGGGTTAAAAAAGGATGGAACAATTCAAAATCCCTTTCCTCATCTTTGAAATAAGTCATGAAAGAGTTTCATTAATTCATCGTTTTCTTTAGTTTTTTTTTTCCAGGCTTCTCTCTAGTTTGTTCTTTTTGTGGACTCTCATTTGTTCCTTTTGTAAATCTGCTTGTGAAGCTGAGTCTCAATTCTTAATTTGCTAGGTTTAACTTCTCTTCTGCCTGAGCCTTCAGGGATTGGTACCTCCTCTTCCTTTTTTGTTCTTATTAGATAATCTTCAACACATTTCTTCACTGCTTCTTCATTCTCGGTGGGCTATACAGTTTAGTTGCCTTTTTTTGGTGAAGAAATGTAAGTCTGCCTGGGTTCTCCCCATAGTAGCTATTTCTACAAAAATATTTCTGCTCTTTCTGTAGCAGGTATTTTCTATTCGCCCCCATTGCAGGCAGAGGGAACCCTACAAGAGAGAAAACATTACAGGATATACAAATAAATAATTTTGACTACATTAAATTAAAGAGTTTTTTTTTTTTACAAACAAACCAGTGTAACCAAGATTAGAAAGAAAGCAGGAAATGGGGAAAATGTTTTACAGCAGTTCTCTTTGATAAAGACCTAATTTCTCAAATACATGGAAAACTGATGGGCAGCTAGGTGGCACAGTGAATTCAGCCCTGGCCCTGGAGTCAGGAGGACCTGAGTTCAAATCTGGCCTCAGACACTTAACACAAAAACTAGCCGTGTGACCTTGGGCAAGTCACAACCCCAATTGCCCTATCTTCCCCCTCCTTAACAAAAAAAGAAAAAGAAAACTGAGTCAATTTTATAATAATAGAAGTCATTCCCCAACTGATAAATGACCAAAGGATATGAACAAGATGCAGTGGCAATTAGCTTCTCTCCCTTACCCTCTATCTGGAAATGAGTCTTAGGTGACCACCAAGTCTGAGAGGCATCATGTACATGTAGCTGGGACTTTTTATACTGTCAGATGAAAGAGCTGCAAAGCTAGATTCTATCAGAATACGTGGGAAGAGGTATTCAGGGAAGTCAGAGAAATCAAGGACACTGAGTCAAGAAAATGCTGGTCTTATCACATGTGCTTTGGCAAGACTCCCACTCTTCAAAGTCAAATGACTCCCAGACAAACAAAAATTGGCCAGATTCTCAGCCTAGGTTAGGGGATAATAAAATATGGCTCCAGATCCATGGAAAATTATAGAAGAATATGTACCACTTTAGGACTTTCTATTTTCAGTCAATAACCCCCAAAATTCAATGGATCATAGAATCATAGATTCAGAATTAGAAGGTATTAGAAATTGTCCAATCCAACTTCCTCTTTTTGCAGATGAAGTAACTGCAACCTAAAGAGTCTATGACTTGACCAAAGTCATACAGATAGTTAGTGACTGAGTCAGAATCCAAGCCTGGGTCTTCTGACTCCAAATCCATATCTCTCCACTGTTTCACATTCATTAAAATTCAAGAATAGTTGCTAAGTCCTCCCGACACAGGGTTCCTTCTCCCATTCATTCCATAGAAACTTCTTCCTGCTTATCCTTTCTGAGTTGTCCTTCAGACAGTCCCAAAGGGCTGAGTCCCCTCTTTCTCAAATAGGTCATAAAAGATTAAAAATGGGAGTTGTGTTTCTGGAACCTTGATCTGAGGTTAAGACTGTATATATGAGGGAACAAGGCAGAGGTTCAATGAAAGCAAAAGAACTAACAGTATGAGAAATAGTTCTCTCCACCTGCTCACCAACTAGTTTTTTGGTTGATTTTCTAGGATTCTCTAAGTATACCATGACATCATCTGCAAAGAGTGATAATTTTGTTTCTTCCTTACCTATTTTAATTCCTTCAATTTCTTTTTCTTCTCTTATTGCTATAGACAGCAATAGTACAATATTGAGTAAAAGTGGTGGTAATGGGCATTCTTGCTTCACACCTGATCTTATTTGGAAGGCTTTTAGCTTATCCTTGTTACAGATAATGTTTACCAATGGTTTTAGATAGATACTGCTTATCATTTTGAGGAAAGCTCCATTTACTCCTGTGATTTTCAGTGTTTTTAAATAGGATATTGAATATTGCTTTTTTCTACACCTATAGAGATCATCATGAGATTTTTGTTTATTTTGTTATCAATATGGTCAATTATGTTGATAGTTTTCCTAATATTGAACCAGCCCCTGTATTCTTGGTATAGATCCCACCTGGTCATAGTGAATGATCTTTATGATATATTGCTGTAGACTCCTTGCTAGTCTTTTATTTAAAATTTTTGCATCAATAATCATTACCAAAAGTAGTCTCTAGTGTTCTTTCTCTATTTTTGCTCATCCTGGTTTAGGTATCAGCATTGTATTTGTGTGTTAAAAAGAATTTGGTGGGACTCCTTGTCTATTTTCCCAAACAGTGTATATAGAGTTGGAATTAATTGTTTAAATATTTGGTAGAATTCATTCATGAATCTACCTTGTTCCTATGATTTTTTCTTAGGAACTCATTAATGGCTTATTCAATTTTTTTCCCTCAAGATATAATTTTTTGTATTCTATCTTCTCTTCTGTTAATCTGGGCAATTCATATTTTTGTACATATTCATGCATTTTACTTAGATTGTTAGATTTATTGGCATATAATTGTGCTAAATTGCTCCTAATAATTACTTTATCTTCATTGATGGTGAATTCACCCTTTTCATTTTTTATACTGGTAATTTCTTTCTTTTTAAATCAAATTAACTAATGGCTTATCTATTTTATTGTTCTTCCCCCCCCCCATAAAACTGGTTACTAGCTTTATTTATTAGTTCAATGGTTTTCTTATTTTCAATTTTTTAAACTTCGTTCATTTTCAGGATTTCCAATCTGGTGTTTAATTGGGGTGTTTTTTATCAATTTTTTTTTGTTGCATGTCCAATTAATTGATCTGCTCTTTCTCCATTTTTTGCTGTAGAACATTTAGAAATATAAATTTTCCCCCACGTGCTGCTTTGGCTACATCCCATAAATTTTGGTATGTTGTCTCATTATTGCCATTCTCTTTAGTGAAATTATGTATTGTTCCTATGATTTGTTCTTTGACCACTCATTCTTTAGGATTAGGTTCTAGGATAGCAGGAGAGTTTTCCTTGATAATTTCTTGAAATATGTGTAGTCCCTCCCCCACGTCCTTTTTTTATCATGGCTTTCAGGTAGTATAATAATTCTTAAATTATCTCTCCTAAATCTATTTTCCAGGTCTGTTGCTTTCCAATGAGATTTTTTTTCCCACATTTTCTTCTGTTTTTTGTTCTTTTGATTTTGTTTTATTGTTTCTTGATGTCTTGTGGAGTTATTAGCTTCCACTCATTCTATTCCAATTTTTAAGGAATTATTTTCTTCAGTGAGCTTTTGTACCTCCTTTTCCATTTGGCCAATTCTAATTTTTAAGGAGTTCTTTTCTTCAGTGAATTTTTGTACCTCTTTTTCCATTTGACCAATTCTACTTTTTAAGGCATTCTCTTCAATGGATTATTGTGACTCTTTTACCAAGCTGTTGACTCTCTTTTCATGATTTTCTTGCATCACTCTCAAATCTTTTCTGAATTTTTCCTCTATCATCTAATTTGATGGACTTGTGACCAATTATCTTTTTTTCTTTGAGCCTTTGCATGTAGCTGCTTTTATTTTGTTGTCTTCTGGATTTGTGTCTTGAGCCTCCCTGTCATCATAATAACTATCTATGATCAGGTTCTTTGTTAATTTTTCCCACCTCTTTCTTGACTTTTAACTTTATGCTAGAGTTGGATTCTGATCCCAGAATGGAGGGGCCACTGTCCCACACATCAGATTTTTTCATACTTCTGTTTTCAGAGCTAGTTCTGGAGGTCTATGAATTTTCAGTTCTTTCAAGGTAGTATCATATAAGGAAAGATGTGGTCACTGCTTTTCTTGCCTGTGAGTGACCACAAGCATTCTTTTCTGGCATAGAACTGTGACCAGAATCCCTACTTCCCTGGGTCTATAAGAGTTAATGAGTTAGCTCTCTTCTTAACTCTGGGATTACAAACCAAATGTGGATATGGGCAATGTGATAAAGTCCTGCTAGCAAAGGGTCCCCTGTAATCTCCTTCTGACCAGTTATCTGACCTCCTGGGTCATGGGCCATGAGCTCCAGAAGAGGCCTCTAGATACACCCTCAAGGCCTGCTGCTGCCTTGTAGGAACTGCACTGAATTGCTGTCTACTCTCACTCCAGTGAGACAAATCTTTCTTGCTGACCTTCTAAGTTGTTTTGGGCTGGAAGATTGTTTCACTCTAACCTTCTGTTGCTTTTGCCATTCCAGGACTCATTTTGAAGTGTCTTTTTAAAGTTGTTTGGAGTGGAATTTGGGAGAGTTCAGGCAAGTCCCTGCTTTACTCCACTATCTTGGTTCTGCCCACTCTGGAAATGTTTTTGCAAGACTTCATATGTATAATAGGCATCATATCTCTTACCTTGCCAATGGATGGGGAAGGGGAATGGAGGGAAGGAAGAGAATTTGGAAAGAAAAATAAACATTAAAAAGAAAAGAAAAAGCAAACATTAAAAAAAAAAAAGAAAGCTATCTGAATGTTCATTGTGCCTCTTCAGCAAATTTGCAGATTATAAGAAGTTTTAGAGATACTATCTGTACGACCCTGGGTGAGACATTTAATCCTCTTTGCTTCATTTTCATCATTTATAAAATAAGCTGGAAAAGAAAATGGCAAACCACTCCAGTGTCTTTGCCAAGAAAAACTCAAATGGGGTCAGGAAGAGTCAGACAGTTCTGAAAGAATGGAATTGTTCAACAAAGGGGCAAGTTATCTAGACATAATTCCAGTAGATAATACTGTGCCCCATTCTGACTTCTTTCAGCCTTTTCTAAGGTAATTCATTCTACAACCCACTCAGACCACATTTGTACCTAAAGTAATTAGGGTGAGACCCTTTTAGGTGAGAATGAATCATCTTATTATTTGTAAAAGATATGAAGCTTTGAGTGACTTATTTGTATATGAGAAGGCTAGCTAAGCCAATGAACTTGTTTGCAAGGCAGGCGAATACTGGTAAATACTTAACAAGTGGCTCATCAAAAAAAAAGTACACAGAACACACTTTTAAATTTAATCTGCATTACTAACACTTTCTCCATACCTTTCTAAAGGCTAGACAATTAACAAAATGATAAATCAAGCCCTGATTCACAAAAAAATTCTGAGGCATAAATACTCACAGAGAAAATTTAACAATTCCCCAGAGAGCCAATTCTAACTGACTCCAGCATACCTATTCCACAGGGCATAGATTGCCATAGTACCTTTTTAAAAAAATCTCAACCATTCTTTTTCATAGTCCAATGGAACCTTAGAGTTTAAAGAAAAATTATTTAAAACATTTTTGCAGAAACAAAACCAATGCCATTAAAATTAGAAGGAAAGCGAGAAGGGGGAAAATTTTGCTGCAAGTTTCTCATTTCTCAAATATATGTAGAGTTGAATCAACTTTATAAAAATAAAAGCCACTCCTCAATTGATAAATGGTCAAAGGATATGAACTAGTTTCTAGAAGAAGAAATCAAAGTTATCAATAGTCACATGAAAAAATGCTCTAAATCACTGTTTAGAGAAATGCAAATTAAAACAACTCTGATATACCAATTCTATATAGAAGCTAGTCAGTCGGTCAATAGTATTTATTTATTTTCCTCCAATAAGGTTCTTTTATTGAATTCAACCTAAAATAGTTACAATTTGATCTCTCCTTGCTATAGAATAGAAATCTTCAATTCCATAGATTTATCTACTCTGATCAAGACAACGATTTAAGACAGTTCCAAAGGACCCATGATGAAACATGTTATCCATCTTCAGAAAGAGAACTAATGAACTCAGTGCAGACTGAATCACTTTTTTTCACTTTCTTTTTCTTTCTTTTTTTCTTTTCCAATATAGCTAATGTATAAATGTTTTTGCATGATTTCACATGTATAATTGATAGCACATTTCTTGCCTTCTTAATAGGTAGGGGAGGGCCAGCAGGGAGGAAGAGACTTTTGAACTTAAAATTAAAAAAAAAAGTTAAAAATAAATACATTTAGAAAAACAACTGGAAAAAGCTGAATTTCAGAGTCATTTGGGGGTTATTGGGCAAATAGCCATTGATTATGACTAGAGATGAAGATATGGGAAATGTACTGGATGGCCACCATAGGTCAGGGCAAGGTGCGCTGTGTTCCTCTTTATGGAGGGTTTTGAACTTTCTAGGTAACTTTCCACTTTACATTGGCAGCTTTTCTTGGTTTGGACTTCAGGGAACATCATGCTTCTGCCAGGATAAGTTGGTTACCTGAAATCTCATTACTATGCTGATTGACTCCAGTTTTGGATACCTTACTCAATACCTCCTCAACTCCCTCAATTACCTCTGTCCTCTGATTGGAGGGCTGGAAAGTAGAGCAGTAAACTCCTCCCAAAGCCTTGCTTTATAAAGGGCACTGACCATTCCAGACCTTCCAGGTAACTTTCCATTTTCCATCAGGACCTCTGCCCTCCTCTACTTCTCAGCTTCCTTTTGGATGTTGTTTTCTTCTATTGATTGTGAGCTCCTTGAAGGCAAGGACTGATTTTTGTCTCTTTTTGTATCCTTCTTCCCCCCCTCTCCTTTAGAACAATCATGCCTGGCACATAGTAGGCACTTGACACATGTTTATTGAACTAAACTGAAGGTATCCAGCCTGGATGTCAGAGAAGCTGTTGAAAGGAAAGCCCGGGGAGTGACGATGTGGTTGGATGATAGAAAGGCACATGAAAAGACTATGAAATATGAGCTGTCTAAGCTCTACTGGTATCCTTAGGACATCAGGAGAAGTTAAATAGGACTCCAGCAACCTAGGTGGAACTCTTGTGATGAACTGATGGGAGGATACCAACGACAACAGGGATAGATTACAGTCTGCACAGCCTGGGAGGGACCATATAAGACGATGAGACCACAGCTTCATTTGAGTACTTGAATAAATAAAGGCTTTTGTACCTTCTATGCATTGTTGTGTCAGGGGCTTATATAGAAGCTAGTCAGTCGGTCAATAGTATTTATTTATTTTCCTCCAATAAGGTTCTTTTATTGAATTCAACCTAAAATAGTTACAATTTGATCTCTCCTTGCTATAGAATAGAAATCTTCAATTCCATAGATTATAATGGAAGATAATCGAATTCTCTCTCTCTTTTCAGGAAAGCAAATACGTTTCACATTTTGGGCATTTACCAGTCACTTAGAAGTCTACTTTCATCCAAAAAATATAACTGTCAAAACATTGAAATGCCCAGAATAAATTTCTTAACCTGAGAAATAATTCAGAATATTATGCTGACACTGGACAGGCATCAGTTTTCCAACTCTTCACATTGACTGTGTATGTGTTAAAGACTTCATTTGTATAGTCAATAGTATTTAAACATCTACTGTGCAACAGGCACAGTGCTAAGCACTAGAAATACAAAGAAAGGAAAAGACAATCCCTGTTCTCAAGGAGTTTACAGTCTCCTCAGGGAGACAACATGCAAACCTTATGTATAAACAAGACAGGATAAATAGGAGATAATCAATAAAGGGAAGGCACTAGCATTAAGGAGGATCAGGAAAGGTTTCTCATAGAAGATGGGGTTTTTAGCTGGGACTTGAAAGAAGCCAAGTGGCCAAGAGGCAAAGATGAGAAGGGAAAGTGTTCCAGGAATGAGGAACCACCATTGAGAGAGTATCTGGGGCAAGGAACAGAAAGCCGTAAGTAGCATTCAGTGTCAGTGTGTGTGTGTGTGTGTGTGTGTGTGTGTGTGTGTGTGTGTGTGTGTGTGTGTGTGTGTGTGTGTGGTGTGTGTAGGGGTAGGAAATAAGATGTAAGATGAACTGAAAAGGTAGGAGGAAGTGAGATTGTAAATCTTTGAGTGCCAAAAAGAGGATTTTATAATTGGTGCGAGAGGTGACGGGAACCACTGGAGTGTATTGAATGGGAGAAAAGAAGGGGAAAGGAGATCCTCTGGTCAAACCTGTGTTTTAGGAAGATTAATTTTACAGCTTAGTCAAATTGATAGGCTGGAATAGGAAGAGACCTGAGGCAGGGAGCTCAACCAGCGGTCTATTGTAATAGTTTAGGCATGAGGTGATGAGGGACTGCACTGGGGAGGTATCAGTCATAAGAGAGATGGGAATGTATTGGAGAGAAGGTAGCATGGCAAAATCTACAGATTTTGGCAACAGATTAGATATGGAGGGGGTGAAACAGAGTGAAAAGTTGAGGTTGACGCTTAGGTTGGGAGCTTGGGTGACTGGTGACTTGGTGACTTGGGTTATCAGTAACATGGAATTTTGGAAGTTGGGAAGGTAGACAGGGAAAGACATTAAATTTCATTTGGGGGCATGTTGTCTGTGGGGCAGACAGTTTAAGGCATCAAATAAGCAGTTTTTTTACCCTTATCAATTAAAATACAAATTCCTGAAGGGCAGGGACTGTTTTTATTTTTTTATCTTTTTTATCAGAGCCTACCCCAGAGTCTGACTTAGCAGTCCCTGGTGATCTATGGAGACTCTTGCACACAAGCTGTATTTCAGTTATGTTATGTGTTCTCTCTCAGGAGAAGTGGAAATAAGGAATGCTTCAAGTTCTCAGTTCTGCGTCTCCAGGTGGCCTCCAACAGCTGGCAGGTTATGACCTGATCAATTCATAGCAGTAGGAGGGTGGAGATTCCCAGAACCCTTCTGGACTTTTTGTGCCAGAGGTCTTTCATCAATTTTCCTTGCCTTGGAATTCTAAGACAGTGATTGATGGGGAAGATGTCATTTGTTGTTTTCACTCCCAGATGATCTTTACCTATTGTAATCGGTTGAGGATGTGAAGGAAGCAGAATAAGAAGAAAGTAGATTCCCTTATCCCATGAATCTCTTAGGCCTGTTCTCATTGTCTTGGCTGGGTTCTAAGAAATATTCTCAGAGCTCAGGATCTTATCCCTCACACAAGTAGCTGTTAGCTTATAAGGGGCCCTATGGTAAAGCAGAGGCCAAAGATGCCATTACATTTGTTTATGGACTGGATTTTTGATTTAATTCCTAATTCTTCCGAGCCAGTTTTGGCATGGTATCCTAAGGATACCATAGGTACAGTGAGTAGGTTAAAATTCACTTAGGGCTTTCTATTCAATATTTCATATAAAAGCATCTCAGAAGTGGGTCAGCAGGAAATTTCTAATGTATCCATGCACAGATACATCTTCTAGTAAGCATATGATTTATTAATATCCACAAAGGAAGAATGGCTCTTGCTACTTTGAAAATTCAGAATAGCAAACATATCTTTTTATATATTATGGAAAGGGACAGAACAGCCATACCACCAAACATTATGGAATGAATTGTTAGAATTGTCATTTAGGTGGCTCTGGTTCCCAAAGGAAACTGGGTAGTGAAAAAATGAAGCAAAGATTCATATTGGGGGTGGGAGATTTGAGGAAGTAGGTTGTTACACTTATACTTAATTGGAAAGGAATGTTGGCATAGTGAATACAGAAATGGACTCGGGCTCAGGTAGCCCTAAATTCAAATGTTTCCTTAAACATTTATAATTGGGTGACCCTGGGCAAGTTACTTAACTTCTCAGCCTCATTTTCTTATAATTTGTGAAATGGAGGTAATAGTACCTGTGACCCCCCTCCTGCCCCCATCCCTCCAGGGTTGTTATGAGGATCAGATGAAAAAATGGATGTAAAGATGTTGCTGGCTTTAAAGTGTTATACAAACCATAGGCTGTCTTTGCTGTTATCATCTTTCCTCCCTAAAATACAGGTGGTGTCATACAGAAGTATAACACCCCCCTCCCCCAGCTTTTGGGGCCATTCTTGGCCTGAACCAGATTAAAATGTAATGGGGAAATATTTACCAATGTAAATAAAAATACAGTAGGACACAGATAACATTAATATGTGGTTTTCTAAGTCAATGGAAAGTACCCTTATGTATGGTACAGTGGCCCACATTTCAATTTGAGTTTGCTATTGCCATTATGGCAGATGAAGAGCCAGTCTCAAAGTCAGGAAAACTGGGGTTCAAGTACCATCTGTGACACCTGCTGACCATGCTACCCCCTCAAGTCACTTTATGGTCTCGGTGTTCTAGGCAATTTTCTAAGTTTCTGAGAAGGTACTATACTGTTAGAAAGAGTTTCCTCACCCAAGAAGGAGTGTGCTGTGCCAATAAAACCACAGATCCTATCCTTGACCCTAATCACAATGCCACAAGTACTTCTCACCTTGTATTTCTGTACTGCTATCATTCACCCAGTCCATCAGACTGGACACCTTAGAATCATCTTTGATTAATTAGTGGCAGCTAGGCGGCACATCTAGGACTGAATGTAGGGACAACAGTTCAAATTCAGCCTCAGACACCCACTAGCTGTAGGGCTCCAAGCAACCTCAATAGTAAAAGGGGAATAATCATCTCAACTACCTCCCAGATTTGCTGTGAAGATCAAAAGAGAGAATATTTGTAAAATGTTTTGTATTGAGCCTGGTACATAGTAGGCACTTAATGTGTGTTCCCTTCCCCCCTTCTCCCTTTCCCTTCACATGCCTCTCATCATTTTTTTTCCAACAGCAAAAGAAGGTAGGCCAAACTGTGAATCTACACCTCTGTTTTTTTCCCTTAATTTTTAAAAGTATAAAACAAATTCTGTGCATTGTTTTTAAAACTGTCCCACTTGTCTGTGCTTTCTTCTAAACTTTTTTTTTCTGTTCTGTCCTATGATTTTTAAAAAACGTTACCATGGCTCACTTTACTTTTGCTCACTCACTTCCCTTCCCTCATTAAAAACTGAAATAAAGAGTAAAGAAAAAATAAACCTTATAACAAATAAGCACAGTCAAGCAAAATACCTTCCATATTGTGGGGGTTAGCGGGATGTGGCACCCTCAAGATCTGGAAAATTCACATAAAACATTTTTGGCTCTCCCTTCATATGAGAGACGACATACAAATTTTTTTTCTTTTTTTTTATGGGGTGTTTACAGTACCTTATTGTAAAATTTGGATCAAATATTTGGTCATGGGTTATACTATACAATACTGTACATATGTTTTACGTGTTTCTGAGTTTCTAAACTTTCTCTCTGCCAAACTTTGTCTGGTCTTTGCATGTCATCTGTGGCTTTTGCAAAATTCCCCCCAAATTCCCACTTACTTTCTTATGCCAACCTGCAATACATCAAAACAGCAATAGGGAAAATCATGATGTGGAAGGGATAACTGTAAATCTTTCTTTTCGCTTCACTCCATATCACTTCATATTACACAGGAATCTCTGAAATAGTCTCTTTCATTATTTATTATGGTACAATAATATTCCATTTCATTCACATATCACTATTTTTGACAAATACTTATTGAATACCTCCCACGAAAAAGGGCCAAAACACAATCCTTGCCTTCAAGAAGCCCATACTCCAAGGGGAAGCAGACATGCAAATTATGTACAGAGTAGATTAGAAAAAAGGGAATGAGCATTTATTAAGCACCTACTACATTCCAGACACTATGCTAAATGCTTTATAAATATTATGTTTTTTGGTCCTCATAACAATTCTGTGAGGTAGCTGCCATTATTATCCTCCATTTTACAAATAAGGAAACTGAGGCAAACAAAGGTTAAGTGACTTGCCCATGGTCAAACATCTAGGAAGTATCCGCAACTAGATTCAAACTTAGATATTCCTGACATTAGGCCCAGCATTCTATCCATTCACTGGTACTACCTAGATCGAAGGTCATCTTGAAAAGTAGAAATTCACTTTGACTATTTCAAATAAAACTTCTGTTGGGGTTTTCCAACAGAAAATTGGAACAACTTTCCAACAACACAGTTGTTTCTTTTATGTTCCTCTGAATTGCATTTATGTTTCTCTGAGTTTATGCATTTCCTCAGAAATGCATAAAATATATCTGTAGTATTATATAGTATAGTATAGCCTATGATCAAGTAAATACTTGACACAGATTTTACAATAAGGTGCTGTAAACACCCCATAAAAGAAGAAAAACAATTCAGATTTCTTTTCTGATATGAAGACGGGGCTAAACATTTTTATGTGGATTTTCCAGATCATAGGGGTTCCACATCCTCCTAACCCCCATGATGTGAAAGAGATAACTGTATAAAGGCAGCAGGATTGTAAAGAAATACAAGTTTGAAAGATCTGAGAACTCTGGTGAATGTATGACCAACCACGTCTCCAGAAGATTTATGAGTAATCACAGAATCTTGCTATTAGAAGAATCCTTAGATATAGAATCATAGCATCTCTAATCTGGAAGGCACCACAGTGGCCAGTTAGACCAACCCATTTACCTGAAAAAGAACTCCCCTCTACAAAGTACTCTGCAAGTGATCATCCAGCCTTTGCCTGAAGACCTCCAATGAGAGTGAATTCAGCTTACCTGTAGGCCTCTATTCTTTTTTTGGGTAGTTCTAATTGTTGACATTGAGCCTAAATTAGTTTCTTCGTAACTACCACCCATTGATCTTTTCTCCAGATTGAACATTCTTTTTGATTGCAATCCTTATATGTCATGACCTTGAGGATATTCACCATTCCAGTTGCTCTTAAGATGCTCGCACAGACACAGACACAGACACACAGATACGCAGACACACAGACACACAGACACACACACACACACACACACACAGAGCCAGAGAGAGCCAGGGAAAGACTGAGATACAGAGACAGAGAGAAATAATAGAGCTTCATGCTGCTAATTCAGTCTTTTGTTTAGGCAAAGATATTACAATGGTTTGCCATTTCCTTTTCCAGTTCTTTTTACAGATGAAGAAAGTGAGGAAACAGGGTTAAGTGATTTGCATAGGATCACATAAGTGTCTGAGATCAGATCTGAATTCAGGAAGAAGTCTTCCTGACTTTAGGCCCAGAATTCTAGCTACGATACCACCTACCTGCCCTGATTGAGCCTAGAAAGAAAGAGTTATTAAGTGCCCACTATATTTCAGTAATATATTTGTGCTTTCCAAATATCATTTCATTTGGTCCTTAGAATAGTCCTGTGAGATAGGTCCTATTATTATTGTTGTTATTATTATTATTACCATTTTGTTAGTCAAGAAACAGGAAGAGAGCAGTTAAGGGATTTACCCAGGATCACACAGTGTCTGAGGCCACATTTCAACTCAGATCTTTCTGTCTCCAGGCCCAGTACTCTATCTACTGTACTAAGGAGTTAACACCCTCCCCCCTCCCCAACTTGAACCTGGGGTCCTGAAAATAAATACTGACATATACAATGAAACTTGCAGTTGAGAAAGTTAATACTACCACTGGCCCATTAAACAAACATTTATTAAGTTTTTTTTTTTTCTGTGTGCAGGATACTACGCTTGTTTAAGGTAGTAACATTGTGTGTAAGGTAGTATTCTGTGTTCAGGACACTATGCTTTTATAAAGGAATCTGTTTACTTTTTAAAAGATAGTAATCTGCTTGTAATTAAAAAGAAAATCAGTTGCTGGGGTAAGTCTGCCTTGACAGTTTACTTTAGTTAGGGGTGTTAAGTCTGGTGAGATTTCTAAGAGAAGCAGTTACTAAAGTTGTTTGCCTCAGAATTCTGAGATAGCAGTTGCTTATTTAAATGTAACAAGTTGCAGAACATAGTATGTCTAAGGACTTTCCATATGAAAAACTGGAGAATTTTTAGGCTAATATCCAAGGAATAATCAAAACTGTTCTATGATTATAGGATAAATATAATTGATCTGATCATTGACAGAAGATAAAAATTTGGTTACTAACCATAAGTATCAGGAAAGGGTCCAGAGCATAAAAAGAGAAAAGTATGACAGGAGAAAAGAAGGAGGGGAGAGATGGAGATACAGAAACAGAGAAAAAAGTGTGAAAGTAGAGATTTTAGAACTTTGTTAGAGGGAGATTGTAACTTTGTACTATCATTTTTTGCTAGGTAAATCAATTGGCTAGTGAAAGCCTATAATGCATTCTTCTGTCACCTGCATCTGAAAAGAAGATAGAACAGCGTCAATACATTATATTTTTTATTATGACAATATGGAGAAGAAAAAATTGAAGAGTAGAGAGAATATACTTTGTTCTCTATTATGATTTTCTGTCAAGAAGAAGAGGAGACAGGGGCGGCTAGGTGGTGCAGTGAATAGAGCACTGGGCCTGGAATCAGGAGGACCTGAGTTCAAATCCGACCTCAGAGAGTTGACACAAAAACTAGCCGTGTGACCTTGGGCAAGTCACTTAACCCCAACTGCCCTCCAAAAAAAAGCAAAAAAAAAATTCTAAAAAGAAGAAGAGGAGACAAAGATACTTTTCTATCACCTGTTGTTGCTGAGAGCTGGAGGAGAACAATCCTACAAAGGAGCAGAATTGGAGAGGCTTTTTGACTTTTCCATTAACTTTCTCCTAAAGAGTAACTACTTCAGCTGAAGGCGTTATCTTAGCTTGAAGCTGGGAGAAATACTAAAGTTGCGCTTAAGAAATAAATTCAGATAAATAGAGAAATATTTTGGAAACAATCAGAAAAGTCAACCAGTGGACTAACTAGTTTGACTAAGACATCAACCATAGTGAGTTTCAACTAAGCTTAACACTGAATGCATCTGCGCAATACAGAAACTGTGCTTGAGGAACTTTTATGGATAGCTCCTAAGAGAGAGAGATGACACCGAACTTGATAGTTCCAGAATAGTTAAGTTATCCTAAATACATATTCACATACCTCTCTGATAGGTTTCTAAACGTCCGTTCCCACTCTTCTCTACTGACCTAAGAGCGTAACTCAGGTTTCTGTGTATAATACGATATATTTATTTTTCCTGCAATTTCCTTATAGGAAAACATGTTGTTATTGCTTTCCTCTTAATGTTAAGTAAATGGTTATATTTAAGCTCTAATGTGTTGTTATTATTCTGAGTGGCTTGGTTTGTATAAATGGAAACATACCAGTTGGGGTTCAAGACTTTTAGTAGTGAGTAGGCAGCATATCCCTCACAATGGGATTATCTGAGACTCTTGAAGAGTCTGAGTGTAGCTACGTAGATTTTTTCTCTGGGAGCCCAGACCTGAGAACTCAGATCATGTGAAGAAAGGATGGGGAAAATAACAGTCCAGAGAGAATATAAGGATTCACATCTGACATAAGTGACACATTAGCCACAAGGTGAGATGCAAAATTTAGATATGAGAAGATTAGCGATATGGTGGTATACTGGAAAGAGTTCTGCTTTTGGAATCAAATGAAAGGTTAGAATTCTGGCTCTGCCACTTGCCTAGGGCAAATTATTTCATCTTTTAGGGTCTCAGTAGCCTCATTTGCAAAAAAAAAAAAAAAAAAAGAAAAAGAAAAAAAAGGAGTTAGACTAGATTACAAATTCTTACCCCGGAGTCTTGAATTAAAAAAAAAAATCGCTATTTCTACAACATGGACTTCCATTGTTATCCTATGTATTTTATTGTATTCTTTTAAAAACATTCTGAGACTGTGTCCATAGGCTTTATCAGACTGTTAGAGGTATCCACTGTCTCCAAAAGGTTAAGAATTTCTGGAGGAGATGTTCTTGATGGTCTTTTTCAACTCCAAAGCTTAACATCTAGTAGAGGTAGGGTGCAGGAAGGAGGTATGACATACACAAATAACTACAATACACAATATCACACAAGCGTAGAGAGATGTAAGTTAGGGCAAGGAACTCATTACAAAGGGTAGGCAAGGCTTCATGGAAGAAGTCATATGTGATTTTGGCTTCACAAGCTTAGAGATGGAAAGACAGACTCCAGGCATAGAGAACAGAGTAAAGGTATGGAGGTTGTAGAAAAAAAAATATTGGTGTTATGTTTACTTAAAATATTTCAGATTTCTATGAACTCTCTCTCTGTGAGTGTGTGTGTGTGTGTGTGTGTGTATGTGTGTGTGTGTATGTATGTGTATAACTTAACGGTGCAATATCACAGCTATTTCCAGGACCACGAGAAGCACAAAACTCATTTTGTAAGTTTGTATGGTGCAGGTATTCACTTCCCCAAGAAGTGACAGCAACAATCGCCTCCGCCCAGGAATGAAGAGCTAACAACTGTGTGGCTGACTGAACCCAGAACAGGTGGTGAGGCAGAGCCCAGGTGGAGGAGAGGTTTGCCTTGTGGGGCGGGGCTTAGCTCAACCTGAGTCACTACCCTAAGGAAACTCAGCACTTTCCCTTTGGACAGCGCGTGATTTGTCCCCCGGCAGCTCCCATAAGAGACTCACCAGTAGCTGCAAGCGGTGGTTGGATTAAAGGCGGTTTCTTTCTCTACCACTGAAACCTAACTCCAGGCTACTGAGCATGCCCAGTTGGACTGAAGTTGCCTGGCTACCCCGCTCCATCTCTATCTAAACTTTTTCCAGGCTTTTGAAGTGGCCCAGGAAAGCTCTTTGGCTTTCTCTCTAGGATCCAAGTTGGTGATTGCGGGAGAATTTTGAAAATGTGCGGAAAAGTGGCTAAGGCCCTACTGACTCTCTGAGCCCTGGATGCAACTCATTAACAAGCACTGGTCGTAAAAGTCTGGATCCTTTAAGGGGAAAGATATTCCTCAGGGGAGGAGGAACAGTTGCAACATGGGCATTACTTAATAAATTCTTCGGTGCCCAGTAGTCCTGTGCGAGGCACTCGGGCATAAAGAGGATAGTCCTGGATCCTCAAGGAGTTTATAGTATAATGAAGGAGGGGCAATAGCACAAGGATAATGGTGATTGGGGCAAAGGAGACCCAGGCAAAGCGCTGTGATAAACTGGAAAGAGAGATAGAGGCTACTCTTTCGGGAGCAGGGGCTTCTCCCGGGAGGTGATCTGTAAATTAGGCCCGGAAGGGAAGGCGGAACTTTGAGCAATTTTTTTTCTTTTGTTGGCGCTTTCTAAACGCTTGTTGACTGATTATCCGATAAGATCTAGGGTGGGGTCTCTATAAACTTAGATCCTGGTGATTAGTAAAGAATCCTTGGAGAAGAACGGGTTTTTAGAGATTGCCTAACTTATAATAAAGGGCGGAACTCTGCCCGATGATTCTCTCTGCTGTTTGAGGGTACACAGTCTAGACCCACTGGAACACAGCACTGAACAGAACTCTCATGCTGCCTCTCAGATATGAATCTGAATTGGTCATGTTATTTTTTCAAAAGATTTATTTTGGCATAACAAATATTGACTTTGGGATGAGATGATATCATAGAATTACAGGATTTAGGTCAGAAGGTTACCAAAGACAGAAATTAGTTTGGCCCTTTCATTTTACAGATTCAATTCAATAAACATTCATTAAGCATCTACTATGTAAGAGAGGTGCTGTGCTAAGTGATGTGGTTAGGGTTAGGGGTTCTCAAGACCCCAAAATACCAACACTGCCCCGTTCTACCTAATGAATTCAAGTCTTCTCTCAGCCAAAGAAAAGCAAAGTTTATTAAAAGTTGGCCCTATTGGGTAGACTCT
>CM053595.1:194052616-194068060 GCA_028646575.1 Pseudocheirus occidentalis | reverse complement strand
ACACACACACACACACACACACACACACACACACACACACCCTGTTTTAAAACCAATGGGAAAGGAAAATTATAAAACCAGTCCAATCAATATTGACAGTGTTAGGAAATGCAAATTCAAGCATTTATCATGACAGGAAAGTTGAATTTGGGGAACTTTTTTGTTGGAGAAGTTGTTTGGGGTTTGTTTGTTTGTTTATTGGGGGACTAGAGGGGGGTGACTGTAACTGATGAGTACCCAGAATATAGAATTGTGGTTTGTTTCTTTTCTATTCCAAGTAAGGTAATCAGGTCTGCCCCAGGGAAAAAACAAAACCAATTGGGCAGGATTTAGATGTCCCTTTTCAGAATGCTTTCTTGCCGTCACTGATTTCAATAATGCCATAACATGATGATTACATCAGTCTTCTTCTAAAAGACCTTCAGTAGTTTGCTACAGAATACATTAATAGAATCTTAGACCTTAAGGGCCAAATTCCTTAGTGTAATATTCAAAGTATTATACAGTGTGAGGCCTAGTAACCTCCCCTACTTTATTTCCCACTCATTAATCTAGAGAGCCAACTCCTATTCCCAAATCACAGATGGCTACTCAGTTTTCTTCTGAGTATGCAGTAAGTATTCCCACCTCTACCTCTTCACCAGTCTGAATCCTAGTCATCCCTCAAAGCCAAGCCTAAATCCCTAACCAGCCCAAAGCAATCACCTTTTCTATTTTGGATTTCATAAGGCCTGTGCTCAGTATCACTCACTATGATAATGTGCTTTTCAGTAATCTCACTTGATCTTCACAACAACCCTAGGAAATAGGGCCTATTATTATTATTCTTCCTATTTTACAGATAAGAAAACTGAGGCAGATGTTGTGACTTGCTAAAGGTCATAGCCTAGAAAGTGTCTGAGGCTGAATTTGAACTCAGGTCCTCCTGACTCCATTCGCTTTGCCACCTAGCTTCCTGAGGATCCAGCAAAAGAGACTGAGGAACAGTCAGGAGGAAAACCTGGTAAGAGTGCTGCTCCAAAACCAAGAAAGAAGAGAGTATAAGGAGGAGAGGGTGATCAACAATGTCAAAGGCTAAAGGAGAAGGTGAGAAGGGCATTGCCTTTAATAGTTTAAAAGATCATTGTTCATTCTAGAGAAGGCTGTTTCTGTGCAACGATCCAATCAGAAGCTGAAGACACTTACTGGGTAGGTGGTCTTTTCAAGAAGTCTGGCCACCAAGAAAGTTACAGAGATTGGTGAATAGGGCCTTCACAGAGTGGACTGACAAACCCCAAGGGAGAAAAATGACACAGCTGATTTAATCATGGTGTATGACTCAAGAACTGAAGGGAGAGGTAACTGGGGCTTAGGGATGAGAAGTAATAGGGAGTTTGGGCAGAGGGAAAGGCAGTTAGTTACCTTGGTTGTGGAGGAGAAGGAAGGAGCATAGAGAAGTGAAGTGAAAAATGTATGAGTCTTTCCTGAGAAGGTAAAACACAAGAAAGAGTGATCAATTAGGGTGGGACTGGAAAATGGGGGGCGATGAACTGAGAGAAGAAATTACCACAGGACAAGGTTTCAGGAAGAAAAGAGAGAAACTGGCAAACAAATCCATATAGGTGGATGATTCATCTAAAGGATGATTGTAATTCTCTAACCTCCCCAGACATCTGCATTTTAATTGGGGATTCCAAACAGAAACAATACTTAAAACCAGAGTAAGAAATCTGCAATGGCGGAACACTGGAGAGATATTTAGGGTTAGGAAAGTCCTTTAAAGGCCCCTAAAACAGTTATACTGGGTTGAGAGAAAGCATAATCCAGAATAAGGACAGAAAATCAGCTGGCTACCAGAGGAAGAAGCAGGTTGCACAAGCATCTTGTGCAAGACTTGGCATTAGTGCTATTCAAAGGCAGGCTGCCTAAAGCCACAAGTTTTCACATGACCTCTGACTAAAAAAAAAATTACAACCCTATCCTGTAAGTAAATTCAATACCGAATTTGGTATCTAATCCTGTATAAAGTATAAGATTAAAATTCTTGTGCTAAACTTTAACTATCAACTAAAATCCCAACTGATGACAGGGAGACATCAAATAACAATGGAAGAAACAGATTACTCTCACTTTACCACAAATTAACTTCAGCTCCTCTCAAGAAACCAAATACTATTTTATCACTTTGTTAACAATAATGTTGCATCATTCCATTGTCACTTCTTTCTCAGACTATAAACATCAGTCACTTTGAAGATTCCAATGATCCAACTGATCAAAGTTACCATGAGCATCTTTTCTACAAAATGATTTTTTTCAGCTGAAAGTTATTATGAATCAGAAATACTGACCCATAAAGAAAATCTCGAGCATGCTCAACTTTGGTGAGGAGGAACAAGACTGGAATGCTGGCTACTTCAAACCACCAAGAGCAATGTACCCTCATTATAACTGCAGATACTGGCCAGTCCCTCCACACTTCCACCTGCACTGCGGAAATCACTTTTGGCAAGTGCGCTCTCAGATTCAGCTTTCTGAAATTTGCTCACCTCCATTTTTCTGGGAATTGTACTAAGAGCTGAACTGCCATATCACACTTTGCAAGCAGGTAATCTCAACATGCTATTATTTAGAAATATTATTAGAAATAATATTAATATTATTAATAAAAATAAATAAATAATGAAAAATAAAATTAAAAATAAATAAAATTAATGTTATTAGAAATAATTATTATTATTACTAAATAATAATAAAAGGGATAAAGATAAAATATCCAATTTTCTGATTAGAAAAAGCAAATATACTCTATGGCTTTACCATAAGAATTTTAAAAATTAACTCTACAAAGTACAGGCATAAAAGAACATTTTTTTCAATACCATAAAAAATATCTAAAACTAAAAGCAAGTATCATATGGAAAAGGAAATATACTAGAGCAGATTCCCAATAAATACAGGATTAAAGCAAGATACTTACTCTTCTCACTATTTTCTCATGTTTTAGAAATGCTAACAATAGCAATAAAGAGAAAGAAATGAAAGACATAGACTACAGAGAGGGAGAACTATCCCTACTTGGGGACGAAATATTGGTTTATTTAGAAAATCCTTGGGTGGCTAGGTGGTGCAGGGAATAGAGCACCAGCCCTGGAGTCAGGAGTTGTGACCTCAGACACAACACTTACTAGCCATGTGACCTTGAGCAAGTCACTTAATCCCAATTGCCCCTCCAAAAAAAAAATCCTTGGGAGTCAGCAAAGATACTGAGACAATACCTTCAGCAAAGTTGCAAACTATAAAATAATTACACAAAAATCAACAATATTCTTATGTAATAATATCAAAGTGGTCATAAGAGAAAGGGAATCTCATTCAAAATAACTACAAAATAAATATTTGGGGACCAGTCACCAAAACACATAAAATATTTGTATACATTCAATTACAAAATGTTCCTCAAAGAAATAAAGGGCAACTTTAATAACAGTTGGGCAGTGCCAACATAATAAAAATGACAGAACTACCAGACTTAATATGATTCTAATGCTAACCAAACTATCAAAAAGATGCTTTACACTCAGGATTTAACAAAATATTAGACTCATTTGGATAAATAAAAGATCAAGAAAATCAAGGAAAACATGAAAAAAAAAGTAGGAATGAAGCAAGACTTCTAGACTTCAAAGTAATTTTTTTTTTGCTTTTTTGAGGGTAACTGGGGTTAAGTGATTTGCCCAAGGTCACACAGCTAGTGTTAAGTATCTGAGGATAGATTTGAACTCAGGTCTTCCTGACTCCAGGGCCGGTGTTCTATTCACTATGCCACCTAGCCACCCCCAAACTATATTATAAAGCAGCAGTCATTAAAACCATTTGGTACTAGTTATAATACAACAAAGTGAGGTGGGTAGGAGGAAGAATTAGTGAGAATGTAAATGTAAAATACAGCGGCAATGTACAAACATGTTATTTTTCAAAATATTCAAAAAAATATTACAAAAAAGTTATTTTTCAAAAAAGAATAAAAGAATGTAAGCTGGGCTTCCCTCAATTTTGTGTTGCTATCATTGCTCTTCCCCTCACCCCTTAAATCCTGCATTCTGAGGAACAGAGAATCAAGATAAATATCTCATTTCAATATCAAAAGATATTACAAATACTTAATTTCCAAGAAGAAATAATCAATTCCCAATGCTTGGCTGTATGTCAATAAAGAATTGAAAAAGGTGGTACCTTGAAGTCATCATCAATAAAGAACTAAATGAACACAAATTGCCATACAACAACAGAGAGGAAGCAATCCTTATTTGTATAAAATCCTACTGGTTCCATTCAAATATATGCAGATATGGGTCCCTAAATAGATATGTGATGAAGTCTGAAGTGAGAGAATCTAGATTCAAAGCCTGGCTCTGTCATTTACTGCTCTGTATGACTTTGGCCAAGTGAAACTGCCTCTCTGGCTTCATTTTCTAATCATTAAGATAAGAGTAACCTGTCTTAACTAGATGGTCTCAGGTTTCTTCCAGTTCTAAATTTATATTCATGAGGTCAGGGAAAACTTATTTTGCATCCATCTTCTTTATACTCACAACTAGCGTCTTCATTACCTATGACCTGAACTATGCTACTGTCCTCTCAGAGGGTCTCGCTGACTCTAGTTCCTTCAATTTCTAACTCAATATGCTAACAAAATTATCCTTTTAACACAAGTTAGACTCCCTTGCTCAAAAATCTTCAGTAGCTCACCATTCCCAAGAGAATAAATGCAAAATGCTTAGCATGGCATTCCTGCCTCCTATCTGCCTTCTCAGACTTATTTCACTCCACTTCCAAGTATTGTTATGTTTCAGCCAAATTCAACTAGTAGTTGTTTTGTAATACAGTTCTATCCTCTCCTACTACCATACATTCCCATTATTTCCACATATTCACTTGTTTAAGGTGAAGGTACCCCCTTTTCCTTCAGGCATTTCTCTATGCGTCCAACTGCAAGTGATCTCCAAATTTATCATAGGACTTTCTATGGACTTTTTTTGTACACTTATCATAGTTCACCATCCTGCATACTTCCCCCATTTAGCTAAAAACCCTTTGAGATCAGGGACTATTATTTTTCATCTTTGTATTCTCTCAGTCTTGTTAATGTTCAGCACTTAATGTTTGTTGGAGACATAAATTAGTAACAACTCACATTTCCTACAGTGTTTTTAAGGAACTTTCTTCACAACCCTATCGAAGTAAACAGACAAGTGCTAGTTAGCTCTCTAACTCCACAGGGTCTATGGATTTTATTTTGTCTGTGCTGTTACAGCTTACGCTCATATAGTACTCAAGTAGTTGTTGTTGTCCCTCCCCTCGTGGAGTTGTTGTATTATATTCCCAATTATACAGATGAAAAAAGCAAGTCTCAGAGAAGTCAGATAACTCCCTCATAGTAAGAAAGCACATCGGGGCGGCTAGGTCGCACAGTGAATAGAGCACCGGCCCTGGAGTCAGGAGTACCTGAGTTCAAATCCAGCCTCAGACACTTAACACAAAAAACTAGCCATGTGACCTTGGGCAAGTCACTTAACCCCAACTGCCCTCGAAAAAGAAAAAAAAAGGCAAAAAAAAAAAAAAAAAAAAGAAAGCACATCAATGTTGAAACAGGAATTCAAATCCAGATACTGGATTTGGTACAGGTACTATGTGGTGGTGGGGGGTTTTCAGCCATTCACTCCTTTCTCTCTCCCTCTCTCTCTCTCTCTCTTTCTCTCTCTCACACACAGACACACACACACAATATTAATGTTCATGACACTCTTCACCTGGATGCAAATTCTAATGAAATAATATCGAAAACCAATCATAAAATAAAGATGTCTTTTAAAAAGTCAAGTCACTTAATTCAGTCCACAGGGCTTACTAAGGTAACATAAGACTCAAGTGTTCTAAATAATGATACTAATTTGCCTTCTATGGACTAGATTTCATGTTTAAAAGCAAATAGTACAAGTTTAATGCCAAGAAGGGATTAGTCAATGTTGTACATAATTAAACATTCTTAAAATTGCTAATTCCCCCAAATATACAAACATTAAGATATCTCCTAAATATGCTAAAAGGTATTATCTTATTCTCACTGCCATCATAACTTAACAATTCCATTTGAACTATATAGGATGCCCAGAGTCTTATCCCCAGTAGAGACATCTACAATCTGAACTGTACCTAAGGCAACTGATGGCAGTCTCCACCTCCTCACCATGTGCCCCTCTTCTCCGCTACTTCTTTTCTCTCTTCTTCCTCACCTCATATTTTCATATTTCCTTTATTCTATCTCCCTTTCTTTCTAGATTTCCTGGCTAGGCCTACTAGTGAAAGTAGTATTTATTTACTACCAACATTATAGTGTCTCCAGAATCTGGGCATGACTATTTGAGTTAAATAGACTTCTTGGCCCCCATGATTATAACCAAAAGTCAAAGCATTAACACTGGAAAGAATGTCATCACAAGAACAATTATGTGAATACATATATGTATTACTGTAACTTATGTATATAATAAGTTATATATATGTAACTTATTATATATATAAGTTATATATGTAACTTATTATGTGAATACATATATGAATTATATTTTTTCAAATATGTCCAAAGAGTCATCTACACTAATGCCTTATATTATAAATAATGTCCTCACCATTCTGAAACTGTATCCAAGGTTAGCCATGACCTCAATCATGAACCTCATAGTCTTCACTGTTTCTGCAATATATAACACTGTTGACCACTCCTTCATTAATAGGAACAGAGAATTCTGAGTTGGGACTTTCTATAATATTTAACCCATTAAATTCAATTCAACAAATATTAAACCTCCACCTAGTGTACTGTAGCAAGCACCAACAATTCAAAGATGAAACAAGACAGTTCCTGCACCAACCTAATGGAATTTATAATGTTTATCACCTAGTTTTGTTCTTTTTTATGGGGGTGGGGGGATGTCACATGTAATGTGGAAGAGGTGACTGATATACATATAACAAAAGTTGGAATATGTAAGTGCATGCACAGGGTCTGAATGGAAAGGCGTGAGAAATTCAAAGAACGACAGGTCACTTATCTGCCAAAGAGTCACCTAGATTCAGGAGCAGACAGCTGGCAGGTTCTCATCCAGTCCTCAAAAGAAAACAGCTCCCAGGTCCTTGTCCTCAGCAAACATCTCTGTCAGTTTCCTCCAAAGGGAGGCCTTTTCTTCATTTTGACTCTGGGTGGTCTCTCTGATTCCCTGGATCCTCTTTCCTGGTCCCAACTCCCTCCTGAATCTGCCAAACAATCACCTAGATTCAGGAGCAGACAGCTGACAGGCTAACATCCAGTCCTCAGGGATAAACAGCTGCCAGGCTCTCATCCAGTCCTCAGGGCAATCCCCGGCACACACTGAAGTTCACAGGGTTCAGCACACCTCAAACCCTTCAGGACTTCTCTTGCCTGGAACTCAAGGATCAGCCAGGCCACGAATAAACAAAGTCCCATCCTCTTCATGTTTCAGTCAGCTTCCAGATACTGGGAGAAGAACTCTCTCTCTCTCTTCCTCTTTCTCAGCTGACCTCAGTCTCCATGAATCTTCCTTCACTGAGGAGCCAATTCCAATTCTCTCCTCTCTCTCTAAAATTCTTCTGTACATAACAGCACTGGCTCCTGTCTCAGCCAATAGCCTTCCTCCAAGTCAACAGGGGAGTTCACACCTTTTCAACAATGGACACAGTTCATACCTTCTATACTTAGCCCTAAGCTACTAGGTGCTACTTAACCCTAAGTTACTAAGTGCTAAGTATATGATAAACTGATCACTATTACAGGGGATCCAGTAAGACTATAGGAGGAAGCATCTGAGACAGGTCTTAAAAGAAGAAAAGAATTTTAAATAGAAGAGATGTGGAGGGAACTTTTGCAGGTGGACATTATAGATAATGACAGAGAGAATCAACAAACACCAGGAGAAATAAGGGTAAAGGCAAAGTAATGTAGTTTGTGCGTACTAATAGAAAGATAGAGAGATTGTAGACAACTTTGAAGGACAGACTAAAGATTTTATATTTTATTCAGCAACAGCAACAAGAAGCCAAAGAAGACTCATGGCATTGTCCTCTTTCACCTGTTACCTGACTGTTCCTTTTCTGTCTCCTCTGCTAAAATTCCTCTTTTTTCTTCTATCCCAAGATTCTATTTCTAATTCTGTCTTCTCTCTATAAATCCTCCAAGAGATCATCAGAGCCTTTCAGGTTCAACTGTCACCTTGTGTTTCTGACACCCAAACCAGAATTTTCAATCAGTCCCTTTTTGCACTCACAAGCACATTTATATCTTGATAGCCTACCATGTTGCTTGCTTAAAATATTTAAAATCATGAGATTATAGCAGCACTGATTTAGAGTTGTCAAGATTCTTGGAGGCCACCTAGTACAATCCCTCATTTTATATATGAGAAAACTCAGGCTGGTGAGGTTAAAAAAAAAATAATTTGCTTAAGGTCAAGCAACATTTAATTGGCACTCAGGATACAAACATAGGCCCTTTTGTTTCAAATATACAGTTCTTTCTGCTACACAGCTTATGTAAAGACCTACCTTTCCCTCAAGGCCTGGGCAAGTCCATGAGCTCTAAAGCTCAATCCCCTGAACACTCTACTGCTCTGAAATCTTATAACACTTATCACACCAACATCATTCATTTGGCACCTAGCTGAAGCATTGTTTTGTTATTTCTCACATGCACATTCAGTTTTCTCATGTTAGACTTGGAATTTAGGAAGACTTCCATTCAAATCCTGTCTCACTTACCAAGTGAGTGACTAGCCCTGGTCAAATCACTTAATATGTATCAGCCTCAGTTTCCTCATTCAAAAAATGATACAATAATAGCACCTGTCTCATAAGGTTAATGTAGGGATCAAATGGGATAATATATGTAATATACTATGTAAATCTTAAGACACTAAATAGATGCTAGCCATTATTATTGTGCTTTACAGTTCTTCGTATCTCCAGTTTAAAGCTCATCAGAGAGAATGGAACAAGAAATTATTTTTGTTGTTGTTGATAATGTTTTAAAATACGTTTCATAAAACAGACATCATCTTACCTTTTTGGCTAAGACTGAAAATGTGACCAGAGTTAAGGCTAGAGTTCAAATGCAAAACCAATTTTATCATTGCATACCATACAAATGCACTTGCACTCAGGCCTAAGGTAGAAACAAACCTGGCACTTGGTTGAGGTAGGGTGGGAGGAATGAATGTGGGAGACCAAAAAGGAAGTAAAGCCATATATACTGTCCTGATTTTAGAATGACCAGGGAAGCAACAAGGGAAACTTAAGTAATAAATCACCCTCTTCCTTTTACTTAATTTGTAGTAGCAACAGAGTTCTCAAGGTAAAAGGAATCTTGGAGGTCACCTGGTCTAACTTTCTGCCCTACCATATACCAAAACCAAAAAGATCTACCTCCCTTTCTGTCTTTTCTACCATGCCCCAGGAAGTTCATTTTTAGGAAAACCTAGTTATCTCCAAGATCCTATCAGCCTTGGTACAGACACCCTTCTAGTCCCTCTGATTGAAGGGTGGAGCCATGAATTCCAAAACTTCCCTTTAAGAAGGGAGCTCAGCTCAGAACATGTCTTCATTTCTCATGGGGCTGCACTACTTCTGGGACTTGTCTGACTTTTCAACCCTGTTTCTGGGTGGAATATCTCCCCATCCCTCCCACCCAGCCACCAATGCTTGCAGCTTCCTTTGATGTCTTGGTTCCCCTATGAGATTGTAAACTCCTTGAGGACATGGGCTAGCTTTCTTTTTTTGTGTTTGTATAACAAGTGGTACACAGTAGATACTTAGGACTTCCCTTCAATGAAGCCAGTTCTACCTCTAGAGATACATAAATTAAATCTCTTCCACTCTTCTATTCTAACAGTCCTTCAAATATCTGAAGATGAGAATCATGCCCCCCTGCATTCACTGAATCATAACATTTTGAGAGTTCGAAGGGACATTAGTGGTCATTCAGCCTTCCCCTATATCCAAAAGAAATCCCCACTACCACATGTGACAAGTAGTTATCCAGACTCTGCTTACAGACCTCCATAGAGCACAAATTCAGCATCTCTCATGACAACCCATGCTATTTTGAAACACCTTTAATTATTAAGTATTTCATGATATCAAGCCTAAATTTGACTTATAGTAATAACTAATCCATTGCTCCCAGTTCTGCCCTTTGCAGCAAACAGTACATTTATTCCTCCTTCCATATAACAGCCTTCAAATACTTACAGGATGCTTATTTTCATCTCCCACTGAGTCTTCTCTTCCCTAGGCTCAACATTCCCCATTCTTCCAACTGATCCTCAGATGACAACATCCTGGTTGCCCTCTTCTAGATGTTCTCCAGCTTCGCAACAAACTTAGAAGATTACGTGGACTTAGAAAAGTCCAGAACTGGGGACAATTTTGTGGCCAAAGTCTGCCAAGGGCAGGATACAGAAGGATTTTTTACCTCCTCTGTTCTTAAAGCTACACCTCTCTTAAGGAAAGCCAAGACCACATTAGCTTATCTGTCATTTATAGCACACCACCAGCTCTTATTCAGCTTTCCAGTTCCCTAAAATTTACATATCTTTTTCAGACAAATTATACCTCCTCCATATTGAATTTGTGAGTTGATTATCTGAAATCAAATATAAGACTTTACATTTTTTCCCACTGCATTTCCTCTTATTAGATTCAGTCCAGGGCTCTAGTCTCTTCTCCAGGATTCACATCCCCAGTTCTTTGAACTGTTCTTTATCAAGAAATCTTGATATCTTTATCATGCCCCCTGAATATGCTCAAGTTTGTCAATTTACATTCAACATGTAGCTTCTCAAACTGAACCTGATATTTGATGCTAATATGACTCAAGAAAAGTACAGTGGAATAATTATTTCCCTGTTCCTGACTATGATTTAACCAAGGCTACCTAATATCACATTAGGTTTTTTGGGGCAGTTACATCTAATTATTAATTCCTACTGAATGTGAAATTCAGTAAAACCTAGCAGAATGAAGAGTAGTATATTTAGAATCAGAGAATCTGGGTTCAAAACTGACTCAAATACCTTGGACAAATCACTAGATTTTTCTGGGCTTTATCTTAAAAAAAAATAAATAAGTGGAGCTAGTCTCTTACATTTCTAAATCTCTGATCCTATGATCCTATATTTCTTATAAATTTATGCAAAGGCCAGTTTCCCTCATGCTACACTTATACATATTTAACTTGAAACTCTTATAAGTTTTCATGTTAACACCTTCCAAACATCTTGTCTGTGATCTTGTTAAACCTCAATTCTGTGAGCTACCTTCTTTATCTGTGTGTCATCCACAAATTTGAGAACCCGCCTCCTATAGCTTCATCCAAGTCACTCACAACTGTGTATAGGACAACTCCTTGATACCAGTTAGGGAATTTATAGTGCTAAGAAAAATTTCTATCCAGACTGACACAATACATTTAACCAACACTGAGTGCCACCAAACAGCTACAAATCCACGTAAGTATAATAACATCAACATAGATTTCCTCATCTTGCCCACAGGGCTGGACCAGTTGGTCCAGCCTAGGATCCTAGATCCTAGGATATCATGAAAGATCTTGCCAAATATCTTGACAAAAGAGAGGGATACTATTTTCTATGATAGTCCTTGGTCTGGTAACTGTAAAGAAAAAAGGACACAACAAATTTGACAAAATTTCTTAGCAAACCAATGACAGTTCCTTACTAATTATTCCCTAAGCGCTCAAACCTTTCATTTAATGACGTAGTATATCATTTTCCCAGAGAGTAACATCAAAATCATCACTCAATAGTTTTTAAGAATCTACATGTTTTCATCTTTTGCCCAGCTCAAGTTGCAGAATGACAGAATATTAGAGCAAGCCAGAATTGTAGATATCACTAAGTACAATTTTAACTAAGCCCAAAGTGGAAGAGACTTTCCCCAAAGTCACAGTGCTACTTAGTGGCTGAACTAAAACCAGAACCAAGGATTCCTGACTTCACATCTAATGCTTTTTTCCACCATAATAAAACACTGATTCTTGGCACTTGCAGGATTCCTTTGCTCAAGTGGACCCTATCTGGACAAGTAAATGAAATTAAATGGGGAGAAGGAAAGGGGGAAAGTGGAGCCTGCTTAAATCTAAAAATTCAAGAAGAGAGATCAAAAGCACTAACAAAAATACCACTAATTTCTCATGGGTCACCTGAAATCTCTATTTCCTTTATTCATTCATTAAAACAACTATTTAAGTACCTACTAAGTACAAGGCTCTGGGCTGGGTACAAGGGTATAAAGACAAAAATAAAACACAGTCTCTACCTTCAAGGAGCTTACCGAAAAAGAAATGTGAGTAGTTAGATATTACTACCTGCCAAATCCTATACTAATAACAATTATAGTATTATTAGCACATTGTAGCCTTAATACCCAGTCTCTTAAAGCCTTTAATCTCAGAATGTGTTTAATTTTTAAGAGTCAGAAAATTTGTGCAACGGTAATTCCACACATTTTAATTATCTAATTTACAATCTCTTACCTTCAAATAATAATATCTTACATATCAATATCATGTTATAAATAATATAAATGGAAATATGCATAGATGCTAGTTTAAGGTGTTTTCTTTTAAAATCACACATAGCTTTTAAGCTCAGAAAAGCTTTAGAAATAACTTTGTAAACAGTACTAAAAACTATAACTGATATAGTGCTTTAAGGTTTGCAAAGAGCATTAATATATATTATCTCATCTGATCTTCATAACTCTGATCTTCAATACCCCAAAAGAAAAGTACTCTACTCTTCATTTTACAGAGGAGGAAACTGAGGCAGAAAGAAATTAAGTGACTTTTCTGGGGGAGTAAAACAGTCAGTAAGCTGTACCTGAGGCAGGTTTTGAAATCAGGTCTTCCTGATTCCAGGTCCAATACAGTATCCACTCTGTTACCTCACTGTAAATTATACTTTTTTCCCTTTAAAAAACACTGTTTTCAAAATATTGACAATTACTGTGACCTTCCCAATTTTATCTGTAACAACAATAAAAAATCCAAAGAGGTCAGATCAGTTCTCTACCTTTACAAACAAGAAATTGGCAATCTTCCTATTAGAGTCTTCTAGCTAACTAGTGAAGCAGAGAGGAATAACTGGAGTCAATAAGACCTAAATTCAAATCCCACCTCAAAGTACTTACTAGCTGTGTGACCCTGAACAAGTCACTTAACCCTGCTCACCTTAGTTTTCTCATCTGGAAAATGAGCTGGAGAAGAAAATGGCAAACCGCTTCAGTTATCTTTGCCAAGAAAATTCCAAAACAAGGTCATGGAGAATTGGACACGCCTGAACAACACCAGTATAACCAGGAGACCTTGACTTACATAAGGCAATAGAACTTGGAGGGTGGAGAGGTCGTAAGCAGGTCAGATGTCCATTTAATCTGTTTGTGGATCAACAGCAATAGAAGCCTTTTCTACTTTGTTTATTATCAACTCAGAAAATACTTTCAGAAGTTGTCAACTTTTCAAAGCAACTTCCTAACCAGATCAAATTTAGAAAGTTAACTGAGAAGTGACTGACCAATAAGTGAAAAAAAGTCAAAATGTGGAAAGGACTAAGATTAAAACGTTACAATACAAAGCCCTAACAGTTTTATAACTCTTCTCCACGAATTTCAGTATGATTTAAACACACAGGCATTTAAAAGTACTGATATATCCCTTTTCAGCAGCCTTTCTCAAGGGCATATTTTCAATCCACTGGCCTATTTATTTACTTTTCATTTTAAATGATGGAAACATTCTTCAGCTACACTTTAACTTTCTCTCAAAGCCTCTTTACTACTAATTAGAAGTTACATTCTAAGTAAACAAAAATATCTGTAATTAAGACAGACATAGGCTTGGCTGCCTCCCTGTTAGTGGAAAGAATACTGGACAACATAGTGTTCAAAAAAGCTGGTTCAAATCCCACTTGCTCTGTCTGTGACCTTGAACAAATCACCTAAACCTATCAGGGGCTCAGTTTCAGCATATGTAAAATGAGAATATAAGAGAAACTCCAAAGACCCTTTCGGCGCAATATCTAGGTAAAATTGCTACCTATTCTGTGAATGCTTTTAGAAACAAGTAAGTTCATTGGTGTACTTTACCATCATTCACATTACTTCATTCACGCTTAGGGATATATATATATATACACACACACACACACATATCTATATCTATGTCTATATATATATCAGAGACATATTTTTTTCAGTCCTGGAAAAGAACAGTTGTATCTTTTAAAACTTAAAAAAAAAAGTTCAAATGAATTCAAATATAGGGGGTTCTCACGGTATTTTCACTGTACCAATAATTCCTCGTGGACTGGGAATACCAATATAAAAAAATGGAACAGTCCCTGCCCTCAAGGAACTTAAGGTGCTGGGCCCGGTAGGGGTGGGGAGGGAGGAATCCAACCCACAGACAAGGAAGTAAATACAAATACAAGGTAAGTAAAAAAAAAAAAAAAAAAAACCAAAGTATATACGAAGTTGTGTTAAAGAGGGCACGGCTAAAACTGGGGAGCAGCGAGAGGGGTTGAAGATCACGAAACTCTTCAGGGATGCTGAGGGCTTGAGAGGCGATTTCAAGGAGGTCTGACTAGGGATTCTGAGAAAGGTGAGAACTTTTTCTCTAGGGATGTTTACACTTTGACAGTTTGAAAGCGACCAGAAATTTCCCGGCCAAGAGTTTCACGAGGCTGAATCCCTACTCGGGAGAGGTGACTGGGAGACTTCGGCCACGATGCCTCCGGACAACGTGACCCTCCAGATCCAAGCAGGCGGAGAAGACAGATAGCCTGGGGACCCAGCAGGCGGCCTGGGCGAGGAGCGCAGCAGGGATGGCAGGGATCCCCTGTCCTAAGGCTTTCCAACTGGGGAGTAGGGGGAGGAGGCGGGGACTAAGGCGGGGAAGGCTGAGACTGAGACGGGGAAGGGGAGGGGGAGGTGGGGGGCAAGGGGACGGACGAGGGACAGGCTCACTCACCTTCGGTTCATGGGCCTGACTCTCACGGCCACTTTGACTGATGCCATGGCTCATCCCTGCCCGGCCAGCACTGGCGCGGCCCCTGACCCCTGGCCCCTGGCCCCTGTTGCCTCCCCCGGTTCCCCCTACACGCCCTGCGGTCACCGTCACGGCCTCCCCTACCCCCCACCCCGCTTCGCCGGCACCTGGACCCGCAACTCTCGGGAAACTACTTTCTCCACTCGCAGCTGCCCCCGCCCACTTCCCTCTCCTCCTTCTCCTTGTCTTCCTCCTCCGGGTTTTCCTCGGCTCCCGGAGCTCCCACCTCCCACCCACCCCCTCTCCAGGTCTCCCCCCCCCCCGAG
>CM053595.1:193994211-194052116 GCA_028646575.1 Pseudocheirus occidentalis | reverse complement strand
GCGTCATGTTCTCTGGGTAGATTGTAGGTTTGTGTTATAATAATTGGTGAGCATGGTAATAATTCTTTTATCTTTCCATGCAAGAAGCGTAGTATTATTCTTTCTGTATGCAACTGTTTTAGTGCTTGAGAGGGGACATCCCAGTGATATGCTAGAATTCCGATGTCCCCTGAGAGGGGACAGCAGAGTGCAAAGGGTTTAAATATCATATTTTGGCCAAAGTTTGAATTAATCAAACAGACTTCTTTTGCCTCGCTTTAAAAAGGCTCTTTTTTCTGTGTCAGCAAACCCTGAGACCAGATAAGGCTGGAAGTAGGATTTAAAAGAGGCATCTGAGATTATAAATTCCAGACAGACCTAGCTTTGTCTTTGCTCTCAGAGAACACCTCTCCTTATGTCAACAAGGCAGAAGAGGCTTACTTTATGACTCTTAAGGACAAGGCCCTCAACTTGAGGTATTAACTTGAGTAATGGGACTTTTTCTTCTCTTAATATTTTCTTAATATATACTATGTTACAGAATGTTAATAGTAAAGAAAACATTCTGGTTCATAATTTCACTGGACACTTTGTCAACTCTCTTGTTTTATTGTGTTTACCATTTATTCAATTAAGAAATTTCTTTTCTCATACAATGATTAACTATTTGTGGGGATCATAAATTTGTGTGTCACAGACACCCTGAATTGGGATGGTCCTAAAATGTACTTAAGTTCTCTCATCTTTTTGTTCATCAGTTAGGATGTAGCCCTCCTAACTCCTTGTACAAGTCTGCTAGCTTTGGGGGAATAAATGTTGTAATTTTATATTGTTATTTGTCTGTCTCCTTTAACCAAACTTTTCAAAGGTCGACAGTTTGTGTGTGTGTGATTTCTCCTGTTATTTTGCCTTTCTTCAGAAATAGCTATTACTAGTCTTTCATAGATAAGATCTTTTCTACAACATCCTTCTTGACCTTTCTTTTATGTATACTTATTGATTACCTGTTTATTTTCTCTTTCTAGTCTTTCTTTGATTATTTTTGTTCTTCTGGTTGTTCCTATAATTGTTACTGTCAAATCCCAGGCAATATGCAAATATAAATGTAATATATATCTATAAACACATATAGCAATTATATATATGAAATATAAAAGAATGCATTTGTGCTCTATTCTCATACTTTACAATACTGTTGAAAAGACAAGATTTAGAAACAATTAGAAGATAAAATAGTACACACTTAAATGATTAATTGTATGGTATAGACAAAGGGAAATGACAAATTGTTAGCTAGAGTTGAGAAATTTCATGGAAGAAATAAGGCATGAAGTATGCTTTGAAGGATAAGGATTCTATACCCATGGAACTAATTTTTGATGGTTGCTTGGAGTCAGTAAGACCTGAGTCCAAATCCACACTCAGCAGCCATTTATTAGTTGTGTGACCTTTGGCCAAATTACTTAATCCTTCAGTGCCTTAATTCCTTTTTTTTTTTTTTTTTTTTTTGCTTTCTGGAGTGGGGAGGGCAGGGCATTTGGGGTTAAGTGACTTGCCCAAGGTCACACAGCTAGTAAGTGTTAAGTATCTGAGGCTGGATTTGAACTCAGGTCCTCCTGACTCCAGGGCCAGTGTTTTATTCACTGGGCCACCTAGCTGCCCCAGTGCCTTAATTCTTTAGCAGTTTAATCTCATTGTATTTTGTTTTCTCATTTGTAAAGGGAAGGTTTTAGACTGGACTACAAAGTTTCTAAAATCCTTTCCAGAATTCCCCCTCTACTCTGTCCCCTACCTCAACTCCTCCTCCCCCTTACACCCATATGTGATGGTATGAGAGGGCATGGATGGGCTGTGATTTGTACCATGGGAGACAGTGTCTCCATTCACAGTTAACAAGCCCATAAAAATATTGAAATGTTTTTCAGTCTATACCTGAAAAACTAGAGAGACTACTGGTGGTCACTGACCGAGAGCTGGCTTTAGAGTCCCAAAGTTCCAGAGGAAGTCAAAGCCACAAAGCTGGTTGGGTCCTTAATAAAAATGTGTGCTGTCAAAACTCAGCTGAGCTCTATCCTGCAGTTCCTTTACTCACCATAGCAACTATTTCAGACTTTTTTTCTTATCTTTTCAAGCCCCCCAGTGCTATTGGAGGTATCCCTTTCCTCCCCCCTCTGCCTTATATTTCACTGAAACAACTGAAGTCATTTACTAAGAGCTCCCTTCCTCAATGTTCATTTGGCATCCCTCTGGACTGGCCTTGGCAAATAGAAGGGCCGCCTCATCATCCAGTCTTTGATGACTCCCTGTGTCTTGGAAACATCCTTTCCTGTCTTCTCCAGCAGGTTGCCCCTCCCCTGCTTTGTCATTCCCCTCTTTCCTTATTTATCATCTCATCGGCTGTCTTTAAGGACCCCAAGTCTCCTCTACTCTCCAGAAAACAAAATGATAACCCACCCTTGATTCTCTAACGATCCTCTTGTGTCACTCTTGTGTTTCTGACTCTACCATGGACTTGGCCACATGACTTGGTGATCTTCACACCCTTGAACTCTTCTTACCTTGGAATATCCTTCTACCATGCTGTCCTTCTCCAGTTGTCATGCTCCTCTTGGGGCTTCCATTTTAGGAATGGGCCATGGCTCCTCATGCTTCGTTCCCCTGCACCCCTTCATAGCTTAATTTATGTGTGAGCTTCTTTAGAGCAGGGACTTTGGCTTCTATTTGTATCTGTCTTCAGCATTTAGCACAGTGCTTGGTGCATAGTAAGCACTTAAAACCTTATTGCCTACTTCCTGTTTGCCTTTTCTGCTAACAGTCTAAACTCCCTGAAAAAGCTATATAATCAGGCTTCCATTTACTCTCTTCTTGCTGTCTCTGTAATTTGGCATTCTACTAAAACTGCTCTTTCTAAAGTTATCAATGATCATGTAATTGCCACATCTAGTGACTTCTGTCTTTATCCTTCTTGATCCCTCTGTGGCCTTTGACATTGTTGACCACCTCCTGGGTACTTCTTCTCTAGCTTTTCATGTCTCTGCCCTTTCTTGATTCTCTTTCTGCCTTTGTGATCATTCCTTCTCAGTTTTGCAGGATCTTCATCCATGTCATACCCAGAAGCCCTGGCTTTCTCTGCAGACTCTTCTCTGTGGCCCTCTTCTCTTTAGTACACTGTCAGTTGGTGATCTCCTCAGCTCCTGTGTGTTTAATTATTATCTCCATTTGGGTGATCTATTATCCAGCCTAATTCTCTCTGTTGAACTCTAGTCCTACATCACCAAATATCTGTTGGACATTTTGAACTGGATGAACCATAGGCATCTCAAACTAAACACATCCAAAACAAACTCATTATCTTTCCCCTCAAACCCTCCCCTTTTCTGAGCTTATCAGTTGTTGTCTGTAGTACCACCAAACTTCCAGTCACTCAGGTTTGAAACTTTGCTCTCATCTCTGACTCCTCTCTTCTGCTCATTTGTCCAGTCTTATAACCTCTGTCACATCTCTTCTTTATGTGTCCTTTCCACTCCTGCAGCCACCCTAGTTCAAGCACTCGTCTCACCTTTAGCCAGGATTATTGTAATAGCCTTCTATTTGGTTTCTCTTTCTCAACTGTCTGCCCTCTCCAGTCCATCTTCCACACAGCTGTTTGGCATTTAAATCTCTTCACAACCTGGTCCCTTCCTGCCTTTTCTATATGCTTACATTCTGTTCTTCTCAAAGTCTGTGGCCCCACCAATATTGACCTATTTGCTGTACCTCAAACATAACACTCACCTCCTGTGGCTGTGCCTTTGTACTGGCTGTAGAGGTCCATATCTGAAATGCTCTCCCTCTCTCCTCTCCTTTTGACTTTTCCTTCCTTTGAAACTCAGCTCTAGTATCCTTCTTCTAGAAGATCTTTCATGTCCCTCCAACTGCTAATGCTAACAGTTTCCCTGAGGTTACTTCCTTTCTCCTCTGTCTTGTAGGTTCAGGTTTACATGTTCTCTATCTACCCTTTAGGAACACCGCCACCTTTGAGGTCAGGGGTTGTTTTACATTTTCTGTATATTTCTGGTGCTTAGCACAGTGCTTCATTCATAGTAAGCATTTAATAAATATTTGATTGAGATAAAGACACCCTTGCCATGCTCATAGTTCCTACATTGTCCACCAATAGGAGTAATCTTTAATTGTACTTGAGGCATACGACTCCTGCTTGAGCTTCAGTCATTATTCCTAAATGGGGGTAGTTGACTCAGGCTTATGGGAATGACCACAGATTAAGACCCTTTGAGCAAAACAGGAATAAACTCTTCTGACTGAATTCTTCTGAAGATTAATGTTTTATCCCTTATATATGGAGCAGGGTGGACACCTTATGATCTGGAGACTGTTGCTGCTGTGCTGCTTAGTTTTAATCACCATTCTCTGTGCCTCCTCTCTCATTTCAAACGGGAATGTTCCATGTCAGCACACTGTATGGATTAAGTATAGTTTCAGACAGGAACATTAGCACTGCTGCCTTTCCTTAAGTTACCTGACCGAATATAGCCTTGATGTGGGTAGTTACCTGACCGAATATAGCCTTGATGTGGGTGAAAGTGCCAGGATAGTCACCTTTGAAACACACCCATCTGCTCTCCTTTTAGTTTCATTCCTCAATTGTTTTGTTGACAAACTGTGTCAGCGCCGGGGACTTGGCCTAGCTGGGCTTATCAGTAATACAAAGTTGTGAGCATGGAACTGGTAGCTAAATAGTCTCTGATTGTCCAGATCTTGTGCTGCCCTTTATGGCCTCTGAGGCTTTGCTCACATGACTGTGATACACTCCCTCTATCTCTCTCTGTTCAAAGCCTGCTTGTTCTTTAAAGTTGGATCCAGTTCAATCTCTTAGAAGCTTTCCCAGAGCTGAATTCAAGTTAATCTTTCCCTCATAGGCTCTCAGCACTTTGCAGTTCTATATACTTTATTATACTATATTTTATATTAACTACATGAAAATAAACTTATATATGGTAATCCTTGATTCTTAAAAATAATGTGAATGGAGTGTAATCTCTGGCAGTTTCTAGTAGATTGGAAAGGCTTTAATAGACTTGTGTAGACTGTTGTATTATGTAGTAGAGATACAAAGAAAAAGCAAACAGTCTCTGCCCTCAAGAAGCTTTCATTCTAATTTAGAGAAATTGTTTAATGCAATGGAGAAAACATGTTCATAAAAGAAAGATACCTGCACAGCAGATGGAAGGTTTGGAGAAGAAGGCACTAGCAGCTGGTAGGACTGAGACCTTCAGAAGGTGAGATTGGAACTGAATCTTGAAGGAATCTGAGGATTCTGAGAGGTAGAGGTGAAAGAGGTCATTCTAGGCATGGAGGACAGCCAATGATAAGGCATGGACATAGGGCTGACAAAAAGGCCAATATGGCTGGATCAGAGAATGTGTATGGGAGGTGATGAATGGCGAGAATGGAGCAGATTTGAGAGCTGCAGGTACAATCAATTAGACTCGGCAATTTATCAGATATAGTAAGAATCATGCTGGAAAAAGTTTAATAACTGTGCTTTCCAGACCAAAAAAATGTATACATGTACCTTTTGGTTTAATATTTATCATTAATGCTTTCTTAAGTCTAAAGTATCAAAAGTCCAATAAATTAAGCTCTGATTGGTAGCACTCATTTCTGGTGTGTAACAAGCCAATTAGAGATGGCTTCAACACACCAGTGGATTTACTGGTTTATGGAGAGTAAAGATTTGAGTATGATACAAAGGTTGTGAACCTGGTAGACTGAAAGAATGCTGTTGCCCATGAGCAAAACAGCATGTTAGGAAGAGGGTTGGGTTTTTAAGGAAAGAAGAATTCTATTTTGGATCTGGTGAGTTTGAGCTGCCTATGGGACACCTAGTTAGAATGTCCAATAAGCAGGCATTGCTGAGACTGGGTCTCTGGAGAGACCACGACTGGATATCTACATCTGGGAGTCATCAGAAACAGAGGTGGGAAATGAAACCATGAGGCCTTGAGAGAGAATAGAATATGACCTTGGACAGAGTCTTAAGAGATAACTCACAGGGCAGGACATGGATCCAACAAAAGAAACTGAGGGAGAAGGAGAGAGTTGGGGGGGAGGGAAGAAGGGAGGGAGAGAGAGTAAGAGAGAGAGAGAGAGAGAGAGAGGGAGGGAGGGAGGACTAAGGAAAGGTCATTAGATTTTGTTGTTAAGAAATCACTGATAACCTTGGAGAGAATAGTTTCAGTTGAGTGATAAGTTCAGAAGCCTGGTTGCAAGAGGTTGAGAAATGAGTCAGAGGAGAGGAAGTAGAAGCAATGAGTATAGACTTCTTTTTCTACAAGTTTGGTTTGACTGTGAAGTGGAGAAAGGATATAGGTTACTAGCTAAATGAATGGAGGGTCAAGTGAATGATTTTCTTTAGTGGATGGGAAAGACCTGGGAATGTTTGTGGGGTGGAGGGAAGAAGGGAGAGATTGAAGATGAAGGGATAAAAAGTGAGGGAGGATGGGAGGAAGAGAGAAGAGACAGGAGAGATTGGGATCAAGGGCACAAATAGAGGGGTTGGACTTGGAGAGTAGAAGGGATACCTTTTTTATTGGAGACTGAAGCAGAGGAAAAAAGAATATTAGATAATGGCAGAAGGTTTTGAGAGAAGAAAGGTCTGGTAAGCCTCCTTAATAAATATGGATGGAAATCCTTTCCTGGAATGGAGTGGGGAGGAGATAGTGTGGGAGGTTTGAGGAGAGAAGAGGATCCTTGGAAGCTAATGATTGAATACCAACAAAATACAGAAGAAAAAAAGTGACAGTTGAGAGGCAAAGTATTGAGTTAAGTAAAGGGAGAACAACTCCTGTCATCATGTTAACACAGATAAAGCATTTTAACTAGGCACTGTGAATTCTTTTATCTTGAAATAGCTTCCTGCCTTTTTGAAATTAGGTTAAAATTGAAGTTCCATCCAATGGGATGGAGGGGAGAATTTAAACCTTGTTCCTAAAATTGCAGTTTCACCAATCTAGGAGGAGAAAGAATGAAGCTTAGTTAGGAATATAAGCCATTATCTAGTTTTGCCAGTCCTGGCTCTTTAGTCTGCTTAGATTCTTTTGCATATTAAATTGCTACTAACAGAAACTACCTTTAAATTGCACTTTAATGCTTTCTCATGGAGGTGGAGGTCAACCTGAGTTCTTGAAGGCTGTCCCAGTCTAACACAAGCTTTGACTAGTCAGTTAAGGCTTAGTGATGATCTATATATCTGTTGCCTAAGGGCTAACTTAGTTAAATTTGGATAGACTCAATCACTAAGCTGACTCAAGGGTAAAGATATTTTCAGCCAAAACTATTCCCAAAGACCATTTATAAATGAGGTAATACCCACACTGATAAAATCATAAATGCTTGAAGAATTGAGATGTCATTATCATCATCAAGGTGATAATTTTCAACTCATTAGTTTTCAAAACGGTTTATATACATTGGCTCATCTGATCCTATGAACAACCCTGTGGAATAGAGAAGGAGACAGAGAGATGAGACTTCCTACTGTAGGAATTGATTAACTTCAGGAAGTCTCTGGCATTTGAGCTGTAGGCAGAGATGGGGATAACATAAATGAAGGCATGAATGTAGGTGGTAAAGGTTAAGACAGAGGGAAGATAGGATTGGAGTCACATTGGGGAAGGCCTTGAACGTCTACTGAAAAGCCTGGGTTATTTAGTAGGTAGTGGGGAATCATTGAACAATTTTGAACAAGGGAGTGATGTGAAAAGAGATGCCCATTAGGAAGATGGGAGAAAGAGATAGGGAGGAAGATGAAAATCACCATCAAATATAGGTGTTATCTTTAGCAAATGTTAGGAATCAAGTCAGCAAGCACTTATTAAATGCCTAACGTGAGCTAACAGTGTACTAAATGTTAGGGATACAAGAGACAAAAAGTAGTGCCTGTTCTCAAGAAGCTCATTCAGAGACAACATGCAAATACCTGTGTACCAACAAGATATATGCAAGATGAACTGCAAAAAACTCTTAGAAGTAAAGCACTAAGATTAAGGAAGACAGAATAGCTTCTTACAGAGGTGGGGCTTCAGCTGAAACGTGAGGGAAGCCAGGAAGCCAGTGAAGGGAGAGAGAATTATGGGAATGGGAGACAGCCAATGAGGATGCTTGGAGTTAGGAGATGAGTGTCCTGGGTGAGGAACAGCTACTAGAGCAGTGGTTTTCAACCTTCCTAATGCCACAGCCCTTTAATACTTGTATGTGAGTGTATCTGTATGTGGGTGAACACACCTGGAGACGGATAGAGGAGTGGTGTCTTGGTTCCTAAGACCAATGGAAATATGTGTTTTCTGATGGTCTTAGGCGACCCCTGTGAAAAGGTCATTCAACCCTCAAAGGGGTCGCAACCTACAGGTTGAGAACCACTGCACTCTAGTGCATACTTAGAAATAAGGCATAGGAAGACTAGAAGGTAAAAAGGACTACCAGGTTATAAAGGGTTTTAAAAGCCAGTCAGGATTCTGTATTTGATACTAGAGGTAATAGGGAACCACCAGAATTGATTAAATGCGGGGAGAAGAGATATGGCATGGTTAGACCTGTGCTCTAGAAAAATGACTCAGTAGCTAAGTGAAAGATGGATTGAAGTGGGGAGATACCTTGACAGGGACAATTGCTGTTTCCATGTTGCATAAACCACTATGTTAGGCATAAAAATTTCAAGAATCAGATGTTATATACCCATTTTCACAGTAATCTAAGGTAGAGTTCCTTTATACAGCTTTTGGGCATATACTAGTACCTAACATGCCAAGTAGAGTAGTAATCATCTGTGTACAAATCAGTTGTGTTTTGTTTTTTAAATCTGTGCCATCACCAGTTAACTTGACTTTTGTCTAACCACTGGACTTCATTGATTGGAGAAGAGAGTGAGACTCTCTCACTTAAATCCAATTCATAAGCAAGTCAAGACGTGTTACCCCAGTGATGTCCTTTGGTTTTCTTTGGGAACAAAGGAGAAACAACATTTTTTTAAGCTTAAATTAAAACAAACAAAATGTAGATCCAAGTATGAGATTAAAGAGAAAAACCTATTATGATCATAGATTTAGAACTGAGATTATAGAGTCCATTTAGTCCAGTTCTTTCCTTTCACAAATTAGGAAACTGGGGCTTAGAGAAATTAAGTGATTTGTTCAGGGTCGCACAGGCAGCAGGATTGAACTCAGCCCATCCTGACTCCACAGTCAGCTTGTCATTCACTCTACCACTTTGTCCTTTTACTTAGGCTTAGGTGTTATAAGTAGTTCTGATGAACTTAAACCAAGATTTCTTTGGTAACCAGAGTTGATTTAGTAACTGGCTTTGGAGATAGATGAGGTGTGAGTAGGGGATACTCTTATGTTTTCAGTACATAACAGCCTCCCTTTTTTTAGCTTCTCCTTTCTCTTATGAACATGCTGATTGTGTATTTTTGGGAAATATGCTATGGAAGTTGTATTATAAGTGCTTCCCTGTTTCTTCCTTTTTCTCTAAATCAGAACAAGACAAAGGATCTCCTGTGCTTTGATGCATGTGTCACAGTCACAGTGTGGGTATGTAGAGAGAGACAGAGCTAAGCTTTTGTCTTTGAATTTAATAGTTCTGTCAAACAAACTTATGTTTGTGGGGGAAAAACATCTGCCTTTGGGAACAAAAAGGAGTACAGTGAACTTTGTGAAGAGTTGGTTTAACTCTAGTGCTATCTTTAGGTGCTCCTCGAGAATAAGGACCACATCTTATACGGTTTTAAAGATTGTTTCCCATTATTACAGTATAAATTAAGGTAAACTGAAGCACAAAATTCAGAGCATGATAAATATATTAGGTTAGCAGTGACCAATAAATTAGATCAGTGGCTTCTCTTGATGGGCAGAGACCTTAAAGGACTGATACGATCTTTGCTAACAATAAGATGACAGAGCAAAGTCTTGAGACACAGAGCTTTCTTCTTATTGGCTGTCACTTTTCACCTTTATACCACAATGCCTGGTACACTGGAGGTGCCCAGTAAGTATTTGTACAGTTGTATATTGCAAATATGGTGAACACTTTTTATTTTTTAAATGTATAGATTTGATGATTATATTCTGGGGGTAACCTATGTCATGTCATTACCTAATAGTGAATGATGAAGATAAAGTTAAATCATGCCTTTTAACTTTTATACTTAGATAAATCTGTGAGTTCATCAGTATAGATACTCTTTCTACTGATAGAGTAGAAACTTCCTTGCCTTCTTATTCCCTGTGAATCTTGTCCTTGTTATTCCATAAATTATCAAAAAAAGGACTCACAAAATGTGCTGGAGGCCTTCCTCTGGGTATTTTTATTATTTTGTGGATGCTGGTGGAAGCATTTTTGTTGATGATTTCAGAAGGAAATAGGCAGGCTTTTACAGGTATTCCAAGGTAGACCAAATCTTTGCAAATGCACAGTTGCATTAAAGGTATAGACCTTGGTCTAAGACCTTGCTATTTATATGTTGCATGATTATAGAAAAAAAGGAAATTCATTCTATAGAATAAAATGCTTTTTTGATTGAGGTGTAGCAGTTACCATGTAGCACTTAATAAATCCTTACTGATGGATTATATACTTATGTCAAAATTAGACAAGATTTCTTGAAAAATGTACAAATTCCCACTTTCTAGACAGTGTTAATATTACATAGTTGTTTCACCCATAGAGCTTACCTGTAAGTCTAGAAGCCTGGAGTAGACACTCCAAGTGGACAATGATCTGGGAACAGAATTGAACAGAGTAAAGGAGGGATCTGAATTTCTTGTAGGGAATTTCAGACTTCTTTTAATTTCCCTAGGAATCTTAAAACCTAGCCTCATCTTTTAACACTAGTGCTGTATTCTCCCAGAACTGTTGTTTGGCTGTAAGTCATGAAACGCTATATTCACCAAAGAATTCAGACTGATTACCCAGAAGGCAGTGGAGCTGTACATGGTAGGTGTGAGCAGCTGCAGCACATTATAAATAAGGAATTATGCAGGAGAAGAATTGCAGAGTTGTTATGTAAAACATACATGATTAAAAAACTGAAGTGTTCTTGTGTGAGATGATATTGAGAGTGAGAGTTTGAACTCTTGGTATTACTCTTAACTATTAAGATAATACTCTTAACTATTGATAGATAGTCATTGTGCTTCATTGGTATCTTTGAGATGTCCAGGGAATGAGATGATGATATTTATAATACAGCATTTATTAAGTACTTACTAGATGCCAGTTATACTAAAAGATGGGGATAGAAATGTAAGAAATTCAGGCAGTCCCACCTTCGAAGAACTTTCATGCTGATGGGGAAGGAAGGCAGCACATTAATGGGGAGCTAGGTTTTGAGGCAAGTCCAACATTCTAGGGAGGAGATGAAAAGGAAGAGGATAAGCATGAGGATGATGGCCAGAGAGCAGGCAGTAGTGTTTGCAGATGGTTTGGAAGGAAACCTCCCAGAGCTCTGACTGAGCCCCTATGTGGAACTTCCCAGTGGGGGTGATGAGAATCACCCAAGGTAGATTGTAATTGTCTTTGTTGAAGGGAATGTCCTCTCTCAGTGAGATCACAGATCCAGTGGTGAATTCTTCTAGCAGTGGACCATCTTCAGTTATCCTGATCTATATTTTGCCACTGGACTCAGATTGCTCTGGAGGAGAGAGTGAGGCTGGTGACTTTGCATAGCCTTGCCTCACTTCCAATTTACCTGCAAGTCATGACATCGTCTTCCTGATGAATGAAAAACAGACAACAACAACAACTTCTGGTAATGATAGATGCTGTTGAGTAGTAGAATGCTACAGTCTTTGAAGAATCACATTTGTAAAAGAGAGGTTTATGATGAGCAAAAGTTGGCTACAACACATTACAAAGGAGAAATTCTAAAGTGGTCAAGAGATGGAAAGACATCAAAAATGGAAAAAAAAAAGCATGCCTGTATGCCACAGAGTGCTAGTGGGACAATCAAGTGACAGCCTACGTCCCTCATTAATATTCATGCCAGGGAGTCCTCTGGTATGTTGGCTGGACTGCAGTGGCAGTTTCATGGGAGGACATGGATACCAGTTGCACCAAATAGGTTGTAATCTGCGTTGTCAGAGGGAGTATCTACATTGAGATCATACATTGATTAGATTAACAGTGGGACACTGTTGCACTTCATTCTCAATATTAAACTCATCCTCAGCAATTCTGAGGTTCCCTAAATGTATTCAGTCCACACTGAGCAGTTCTCTGAATATCCTCTGAGTCTCGACTGGCTGCTTCACTAAATCCATTTTTTTTTTTAATCAAGTTGTAGCTGTGAGCACTTTTAAATAATCCACAGGGATGATTAGGTGTTTTCTCAAATATTTACTCCTTGATTAAGAGAATTTTTGGAGTTTTGACGTCTTATATTTCGAGAAAACAATAGTGTATCATTTTTTTCTAGGATATTTTAAAAATATCTTAACTTTTCTCTCTCATCTTTCCATCCTTATCTAGTATTATCCAAAGATAAGCTCTTTGTAAAACTCATAACCTTTGTCATTGTACTCCTGGCTGCCTAATCTTGTGCCCTCACTTATTGCTAAGGTTTTTGCTTTGGGTCTTAGTATTAGAAACTGTTTCTTCTCTGTGTATCAATTTCCTACTTGATTTTCAGCTGTGGAGAATATGCTGAGCCTGACTTGGGACATGATAACTTTAAGGTAATGGTAGGACGGCGAGGCATAGGTGATGAATTGGCAGTTGAAATGTGTGTCTGGAGCAGAGGAGACAGTTTAAGGTTTAAAAGTTTAAAAAACAGTTCTTTTTTGTTACATTTGAGTTAAGCAGTTTCCCTCCCTCCCAAACCCACAGGAGAGAACGCCAACATTTGACATCGAAATACATGTAAAACTATGTAATACATAGTTCTATATATGAGTTCTTTCTTTGGAGGTGGATAGCATCTTCCTTGTTAAGTTCTTTGTAGTTGATTTGAATTTTCACATACCTCAGAATAGCTCATTTATATTTACTCTTTAAACAATATTTTGCTGTTACTGTTCATTTTACTCTTTTTTTTTTCTTTTTGGAGGGGAGAAGGCAGGGCAGTTGGGGTTAAGTGACTTGCCCAATGTCACATGGCTAGTAAATGTTAAATGTCTGAATCTGGATTTGAACTCAGGTCCTCCTGACTCCAGGGCCAGTGTTCTATTCACTACGCCACATAGATGTCCTGCTACTCTTTATTATTTCATACAACTCTTTCCATGTTTTCTTAAAATCTACTTGCTTATTTCTTATAGTAGCGTAGTATTCCATCACAATCATTGCCATACCTTATTCAATAATTCCCCATTTGTTGCACATCCTCTCAATTTCAAAGTCTTTGCCACCACAAAGAGGGCTGCTATAAATATTTTAGAACATATAGATACTTTTCCTTTTTCCCCTGATCACCTTGGGAAAAGATCTAATAGTGGTATTGTTGGATCAGTGGATATATGCAGTTTTATAATTTCAGATTATTCTCCAGAATTCTTGGATCAATTCACAGTTCCACTAAAAGTATATTAGTGTCCTAATTTTCTCACAACCCCTACAACATTTGTCATTTTCCCCTTCTGTCATCTTAGTCAATCTGATAGGTGTGAGATGGTATCTCAAAGTTGTTTTAATTTTCATTTCCTAAATCAATAATGATTTATAACAATTTTTCATATGACTATATGGAGCTTTGATTTCTTCCTCCAAAACCTGCTTGTTTGTATCCTTTGGTCCTATGTCAGCTGGGGAATGACTCATATTCTTAAAAATTTCAAAGTTCTCTAGATATTTGAAATGTGAGACCTTTATCTGAGAAATTGTCTATAAAATTTCTCCCCAATTTTATCCTTCTCATTTTGGTTTTATTTATACAAAACCTTTTAAATTTAGCATAATCAAAATTACCCTTTTTACATCTCATTACTCTATTTTTGTTCATTCATAAATTCTATACATAAATCTGATAGATAATATATTTTTTCAAATTTACTTATGATATCTCTATATTTAGGTCACGTATACATTGTGACCATATCTTGGTAAATAATGTAAGATAATTGGTCTATACCTAGTTTCTGTCAGACTCTTTTCCAGTTTTCCCAACAATTTTTTTACCAAAAAAGTAAATTATTATCTTGAAAGCTTAAATTTTGCATTTATCAAACATAAGGTTACTATAAAAATTTACTACTGTGCATTATATATTTATTCTACTGATTAGCTAGGTTAAGGTTAAAGATCTAAGCAAGGGTGTCCTGGAGCCAGCACTTGAGAACTGACCTAAATTTTCAGTGTGAACCTTTCTACCGTATAAATCAGCAAATACTCCAAATCAGAGCTTGAGTTATTGTTTCATTGATTATCAAGACTCAACAAAGTAATGGAGAAAAATGTTAATGCAGATTAAACTTAAAAGTGTATCATAGCAGTTTTTTTTTTCCCCCAGAGTTAGTTGTTAAACATTTACTAACACACCCTGGTTGTTGTCTGTGTAGAGACAATATGTAAAGTTATAACAATTGTCAGAATGCTAAAGAAAGAAAGGGGTTTAGATTTAAATGTACATGTAGAGTTTTTGGCTTTGTCAGGAAGGGATACCTATTTGTCACAGATTGGGGGAAAAAGAGAGGAGAGTGGGAGATCTTGTCTGGGGAGTTTGAGGAGGGACTTGAATGAACCCAGGCATTCCTGGCTCAGAGGCTGACTTTCTATCCACAGGGGTATTATAACCTCTTAAGCAAATAGTATGAACTTCAAAAAATTTGAGTGTTGAGTATTACCCACTGATTAGGAACAAGAAAGCAAGCTTTGTTGTGGTTAATTCACCTAGACGTCATGTTGACAATCTCACAGTAACTATAGTTATTTCTCTGTCCCACTGTGGATTATTACTGCTCTGACATGTTAGTATTGGGTGTTTGCCGCTCTGTTTCTAGCTCATTTTCTAAGAAGTTCAAGGGACTTAGAGATATTGTCTGAAATAGCCACCCAAGAACCTTCTCAATCCTTACCTGACTGTGGTTTGTTTTTTTTTTTCTCTAGCAATTGAACAGTAGGAGTTGATGATTTCACAGAAATTAGCTTGGAGCCAAGAGGTCACAGGTTGTGAGCTGTTTTTGTTTTTTATAAAGCTTCTCAGCTGTACTTGGTAACTGCTGAGCTGAAAAGGTGCACAGGCTAGGTTCCATTTCAGAGAATTCCAGATTCTTTTTGGTGGCTGTAGTCGCCATTACTACCAGATGCTGAAACTTTTTGTCCACAGCAACTCATGGTGAGAAAGGGTTGTAACGTCAGTGGCCAGGATATCCAGGTCTTTTGAAGACATGTACAATAGAAAGCTTCCAAGATATTTGTTGTACTGAGCTTGCTTTTAGACATTTTCATAGTTTACTTTACTTTTTATGGCTCTGATTATGAAAGACATTTCTGGTTGTATGCAAGGGTGTGCTGGAAGCAGCTCTGGCTTTTAAAATTTTTCATGTGAGCATTTATACATTGGAAATTAGCAAAGGCTATAGATGAGGGCCTGATTTATTGTTTTGTTAACATTAAATTTAATTAAACATACAATTTGTCTTAAAAGTATGTTGCACATTCTTGTTCTCAGAATACTAGTTGTATGCCAAGGTAAGCCTCCAACCTGAGAATTACTTTATAAATGTATTGTGTGGTAGGGACAGGTCTGTGGATGTAGATTTATAAGTTGACCTTGTTATTTGTTATTAAAAATAATTAGCCCCTTAGAATAAAGGACATTTCAAAGTCTTTATCATTAGAATTTCTGATATGAAGAGTTTGCAGAGAAGTGATATGTAGCTAATGTCAAAAGGAAAACAGCTTCAGGATTCTCTGCATTCACTTGAGAAACAATTACTTTTAAAAAAAATTAAATTAATTTATTTTTAATAGTATTTTTAGTTTTCAGCATTCACTTCTATAAGCTTTTGAGTTTTCGATTTTCTCTTCTCCTTTCCTCTCCTGTCCCCTTTCCCAAGATGGTGTGCAATCTGATATTGGCTCTATGTATACATTCTTATTAAACATATTTTCACAGTAGTCATGTTGTAAAGAAGTATTAGAACAAATGGGAGGAACCATGAGAAAGAAGAAACAAAACAACAAAAGAAAAAAGATCAGATAGTATGTTTCAATCTCCATTAATATTCCATAGTTCTTTCCCTGGATGCAGACAGCATTTTCTTTCATGAGTCTTTTGGAATTGTCTTAGATCCTTACATTGCTGAGAAGAGCCAAGTCTGTGAAAGTTAGTCATTGCACAGCATGGCTGTTACTGTGTATAATGTTCTTCTGGTTCTGCTCATTTCACTCAACATCAGTTCATTCAGGTCTTTCCAGGTTTTTCTGAAGGCTGCCTGCTCATCATTTCTTACAGGACAATAGTATTCATCCATTGATGGTTATTCACCTAATTTCCAGTTCTTGGCCACCACAAAAAGTACTGCCATAAATATTTTTGTACATGTGGGTCCTTTTCCCATTTGCATGATCCCTTTGGGATACAGACCTAGAGGTGGTGTTGCTGGGTCAAATGATATGCACAGTTTTATACCTCTTTGGGCATAGTTCCAAATTGCTATCCAGAATGGTTGGATCAGTTCACAACTCCACCAACCATTCATTAGTATTCCATTTTTCTCATACTTCCTCCAACGTGTGTCATTTTCCTGTTTCGTCACATTAGCCAGTATGATAGGTGTGACGTGGTACCTCAGAGGAAAACACTTTTCTAAAATGTTGGTAGATATAAGTACCAGTGGGGTTTTGTAGCATACAGTCCTTGTTTACAGACTTCATGTAATACTTTTCTGGGTAGACAGTCTAGCTAGCATCAGGTATGATTACCAAGGCTAACAAAAGTACAAAGGATATTTGATCCTTGGCAATGTAAACATTGGTATGTATTCTTCTGCTCCTGAGTGTACTTATTCAGCTGTGTCTTTCTAACATAGTTTTATGTTATTGTTAATCCTCAAGAGATGGCATTGTTTACTTCAGAACCACCAGGCAGTGAAGTGGTGTGATGGACAGGGCGCTGGGCCTGGGGTCGGGAAGACCTGTGCTAAAATATTGCCTCAGAGGCTTACTGGCTTTGTGACATTGGGCAGGTCTATCTCAGTTTCCTCACTTGTAAACATGAGGATGATAATAGCACCTCCCTCTCAGAGTTGTGAAGATCATGGGAGCTAACCTGAGCAAAGCACTTTAAGGTTTGCAGAATAGTAGCTATTACTATTACATTTTGTAAATCAGTCAGCAAGCATATATTAAGTGGCTCAGGACATCTGGTAGTTGAGTGGGTAGAATGCTGGCCTTGGAATCAGGAAAACCTGTGTTGAAATGTGGTCTCAGACTTACTTCCTGTGTGACCTTGGGCAAATCACTTCACCTCTGCCTCAGTTTCCTTAGCTGTAAAATGGGGATAATAATAGCCCAGGGTTGTTAAGATTAAGTGAGCCATTAGTAAAGTGCTTTAGCACAGTGCTTGGCTTATAGTAGGTGCTATATAAATGTTAGCTATTATTATTATTGTTAATAAGAAGGAAAATCACCCACATGCACAAGTCACCTATTTTCCCTTCAGATTTATAGTTATAAGGTACAGTCAGACATGCAATATTACAATGAAAATTCACACTCCAGAAAATAAATTCATGGTTGGAGGAGGAGAATGAGGAATGCTTTCTCAAGCAGACTATTTCCAAAAGTGATCTGTAAAACAGCAAGCTCAGCTTGCCAAAACTCTTTATCTTAGTCAAAGGTAATGGGTCCCTTTCCTCATCTGTTTTGATTTGTTTTTGTTTATTGAGCTAGCACATGACTAAAAATGTTTTCTCCAAACCATTGGGCAGCCTCCTTAAGTAAGCAAACAGTAAATTTTTTTTCACATTTCCATCATAACATCTCAATAAAAGAAGCCACAAAGGAAATCAAAAATAGCTTTAAAAAGAGGGGAAATAGGTCTTTTTGCTACTTACTCCAAGGTTGAAGCTGCTCACATGAGTTTCCTGCCTCAGGTTCCTCTGCTGTAAAATTAGCCAAGATAAGATTTGTAAAGGACTTAGCACGAAGCCTAGCATGTAATAGGTGCTATATAATCGCTAGCTATTATCATTATCATTGTTGTTATTATTCAGAACAGGAAACACTAGAGTCTTGTGTTATTTCTCTTGACAAGTCTTTAGGCCTATATTAATTGTGTCTGGGTGCCTTTCCACCTCAAATTAAGTTAAGGGTATTTAACATAGTAGTTTAGAGTCTGATAGGATCCTTCCATTTAGGTAAATTTAGAATGATAAGTTTTCCTCCAAACTCTCAGGTGACACTTTTAAATCACACTTTGAAATGAAGCCCAGGGCTGAGTTAATGTAGCCTTTGCTTCCCCTCCTGGATTCCCAAGTTTCTCCACTCTGCTTCTTCTTTGCAGAGGGGCCTCTCTGCCAGCTCACCAGAGATCTCTTCCTTGCTAAATTCAGTGACGTTTTCTCTGCCCTCAGGAGACAGACAGTGGTGCAGAAGAATCAAGCCCTGACTTTTTGGTTGGAGGATCTGGGTTCACAACTTTTACTGCCTGCGTGACCTTGAGCAGTTCACTCAAGAGCCCTTTTGAGACTCAGTTTCCATTTTGAACTAGTCCTCTCAGTTCCTTTTCTTTCTCTCTGTGATGTTAGGGATGTTCTCTCCTTCTGGGGTGTTCATTACATTGCTTTGTCATACTCTTTGCGTGTCACACTTGTCCTTCTTGCTCTGTTTGGTGAGATTATTGTCCTTATGCTGCTCCTTATGCATGCATATATCTCAGGGTTGCTTTAGGTCCTTTCCTTTTCTTTTGTTCTGCATTGTCTCTGTGACCTCACCAGGTCCTGTGAATTCCCTGATCATTTTTAAGTAGAAGACTAACAGATCTTTGTGTCTAGCCTTCATTTCCCTCTCTTTGGAGCTTCAGGCTTAGCTTGGTCTCCAGCTGCCGATTTAACCCCTCCACCTGGATGTTCCTCAGGTTTCTGAAACTCGCCATGTCCAAAGCCAAGTTCATTCTCTTTCATCCTGATGCCTCCCCTCCTTCTGACTTGCCTGTTTCTTTCATGTGCATCACCATTTTTCTGAAACCTAGGAATCCTCCTCCCTTCTTCATCTCCATTCTCTCCCATTCCTTCACTTGCCATGCCTTGTCAGTTCTACCTCCTCATCTGTTCCCTTCTGTCTAATTGCACCCCGAGTATCCGAGCCTGGATTCCTATGATCTCTTGTGAGACTATGACTGTAGCCTCCTGTTTATTCTCTTTAAATCCTGTCTTCCTCTATCCCAGTCCATGCTCCTCCCAGCTGCCAAACTGATATTTCCCTAAAGCTCAGAGGTATATGTCAATTCTCTGATCAAGAAGGCAGTGATTCTCCATTGGTGGAGGTTACAATCCATTCTCCTCCCGGTTTGACTTTTAAAGCCCTTTACTACCCTACTCCAGTCTCAGGCTGATGAGATACAGCCTTTCCCCATGCACTCTCTATTCCAATTAAATTGGCCTACTTGCTGCTTCTCTCCTGATGTCCCAGAGGCCTCTCTGCCTTTGCAAAGATATTCCTCTCTTCCAGAAATGCTCTCTCTCTTTCCCTTGTTCCATTTAAGACTGATGTCAGGTGGTACCTTTTCTGATTCCCAAAATTAATCATCCCCAAACCCCATCACTGTCTGTTCTAAACAGATACACACATATCCTGTATTTGTCAGTGAACATAGATCCTCTTAGTGGGATATATAGCTCTTTGAGATCAAGGACTAGAATCTCACTTTGGTTGTTGGGTTTTTCCAGTACCTGAAACATAGTAGAGGCTTAATCAGTTCTGATTGATTGAAAAGAAGGAAGATTTCTACTTTTGAAGTGTAGGTACTGAATATTGTTCATAGACTAGAACTGAATACTGTTGTCAGTTTAAACTTTGAAGAATTTGCAAAAGTATTTTTTAGTCAATTGGATTAACAACGAATTACTCTACAATCAAACTTTTCCTTTCTCCTGCCAAAGGCATAGACATCCACACAGGAGCTACATTTATTTGTTTTTTGATGTTATATTCCAAATTCTTAGAGATTTTGGATTTCTTGATGTATCCAGGGTACTCTTACTAGGGTGTTTCATGATCTCTGTCTTTGTGATTCATCTAGTTTGAACCTTCAAAATAAAAACGTTATCTAAAATGGTTTTTAGTCAGAGGAATTGAATTTACTAAGAGACAGGAAAACAGATTTAATTTTAACCATAGGTCATTGTATTCTGTTACTAAGTAAGTGTTCCAATAATATTTTAGGATTATTTTTTCCATAGAAGAAACATGTAAATGCCAAATAATTAATGTAATTAATTTTAATCTGAGCTTTAAAAAATGCTGATTGTATTTCTTGAATAACTAATGAGTATATAGAAACATACTAAATATTATATATGTTATAAAGGATATAGAAGGCATGGCTTCTGTCTTCCTGGAGCTTGAGAAAATAACTAGAGAACAATTCAAGGGCAGCATATAGGTATACAATAATAATTATAATTTCTAGCATTTATTTAGCACTTACTATGTGCCAGGCACTGTGCAAAACACTTTATAATCATTACCTAATATCATTACAACAATGCTGTGAGATAGATGCTATTCTTATTCCCATTTTGTAGATGACCAAACTGAGGCAAACAGGTTCATTGGCCTGCTCAGGGTCATATAGCTGCTAATAAGTGTCTGAGGTCAGATTTGAACTCAAGTCTTCCTAACTTTGGACCTGGTGCTCTATCCACTGTGCCAAATATTGATAGTGTAGAATGGACTGTGAATAAAGATATTAAGCTATAACAGCAAGTATCCTAGCACACCCAGGATGGCTGCTAGCATAGATTCTTTGATCTGCTTTACTGTATTCTACAGGCCAACTGACAGGCCTTCTAGCTATCTGACCATTACATACATACATAGTTAGTTACTAGAAAAAGAAACACCAGCATCTGGGTTTTTAAAGCTGGCAGGCTCAATGGCTGCCCAGAGTCTCATTTGGCCAAATCACACAACTCTTCCTATAAGTGAGTCCCAAAGCAAAACCTCACCTCAGAGTATATATATACCCTTCTTCAGGGTCAGAGGACATCACAACCTTTGTGATCCACTGCCTAATTACAAAGTAACAAAAGGTATGAGTCTTCTGAAAAACAAACCTCCCCCCAATCAAGCCCCTCCTATTGGGTTCCACTTGAGGCACATTAAGGGGCAGGGAATATTTTCAAATTCCCTTACCATTACATAAGCTTATGTAGAATAATGATGGTCAATTGCCCCACCTAGCTGGAGGAATCCTAGAATATTAGAATTGGAAGGTTAGAAGTCATTTAATACATCTAGTACAGATGAGAGAACTGAGATGTATAGTTTATTGTCATTATCAATGGTAACAATTATCCTGGCTCATTTTTATCTAACATCAGGATTTACTTTCCTCAAAACAAAATTACAAGATAGATGATGCAAGTGTTATACCCATTTTACAGATGAAGAAACTGAGGCTTAGAAAGGTTAAGTCACGTAGTTAATAAGTATCAGATCTAAGATTCCATCTGGGTCTTCTGACTCCAAGCCCAATGGTAAAGTTCCATTACAGTGCATAGCTTCTGGTGTTGAGTTGGGTCTAGAACAAGTCTTCTGATTCCTCATCCAGTACTCTGGGCTTTAAAGCCAGAGTTATATTGGTAGTTAGGAGAGAGGAAGGGTATTCCATGAAGGACAAATAACATGGAATCAGGAATGAGCAGAGATGGTAAGGAGATTGACCTGGTCAAAGAACATGTGTCATGGTGGGATATAGTAGCAGATTAAATTGAATCTTGAATGCTAAACCTCAGAAGTTTAGATTTTATTGAGATGGCAGGGATACCTCATAGGTTCTATAACCGAAAGCTTCCTGAAATAGGGACTCTGGGCTGTTAGCTCCTGATCATCATAAAGAACATTGTTAGGAAGCAGAATGTCATAAAGCCTTGTTAACATTTCTTCTTATGTCATTTCTTACTCTTAATGACCCCATTTGGGGTTTTCTTGGCAAAGATACTAGAGTAATTTTGCTATTTCTCCAGCTCATTCTACAGATGAGGAAAATGAGGCAAACAGAGTTAAGTGACTTGTCCAGGGTCACACAGGTAGTAATTGTCTGAGGCCAGATTTGAACTCAGGAATAGAAATCTTCCTGATTCCAGGTCTGTGCTCTATTCACTGAGTCATATACTTGCCTATTGTTACATTTATGGTAGGACTGAGAGTAATTTTATCATTATACTTTTCAATTATTCTATTACCTGGTAAAGTTTTTATTCAAAGTGGCAAGCCTGCCAGGCATTGTATGGTTAAAAAACAACAGCAACAACGAAACCTGGTTATGGACTATGTGTATTACACATAGTAATACACTTAAATGCCCGCCTATCTAGCTATCTATCTGTCTTCCTCAGTACCTTGATGTCTATTTGAGAAATGAGGAGGTAGGTTGGCATAGTGGAAAGATTGCTGTCCTAGGAAACAGGATTTCCTCTGTGTACAGCCTTGGAGAAGTCACATTACTCATTTAGGTCGGTTCCCCCATCTGTAAAACTAAAGGGTTTGGGATAGGTGATCTTTAAGGTTTCTTTCAGTTTTGTTTGTTTTAATCAAACTGTTTTATAAAGCTAGTAGATTTGTGATAATGTGCAAAAATTTTTTTACCCTCATACCTCTAATCCATAGTGAAACTGAAGTTGTACCAAAAGGCTTTCATGGAGCCTACAGAAGATGAACATAAATACTTTTTGGGTGATGAGGATACTATGTACTTCATTTTGTTCCTAAATAATTGTCATTTCTTTTAATAGTTATATATTTTGTGAGATTTTCATTCCACATAATTTGGAGATTATGAATATTTGACCCAGTGAAGTCTATTGAAAATATCAGTCTTAGATTTTTATAGCTCATTGTCGTATCCATGTGATTGTATGCAGCAGTTTTATCTGTGATGATACTATAGTTCTAGTACAAAGACAGCTAGGTAGTATAGTGGATAGAATTCTGGGCCTGGAGTCAAGAACACCTGAGTTCAAAGCCTCAGACACTTCTAACTCTGTTACTCCTGGGTCAGTTAGTCAATCTCTTTTTGCCTCAGTTTCTGTATTTATAATTTTTATATATTTATACAATTATTTACAGATTTTATAATATTTATAATTTCATAAAACTTATTTTTATTTATAAAATAATAGAAGCTGCTGCATAGGATTGTAGGGATAAAATGAGGTAACATGTAAAATGCTCTGCAAAGCTTAAAGCATTCCATAACTATTATTGTTAAAGCAAAACTTTTATTTGGTTACGAAAAGCAATTATTTTTTTCCACATTCTCTTGTCTCATGGACATTGAATTTAAAGAGAAGTCTATTGACCTGCACCAGGACTGTTTCAGTCTTAAACTATACTGCATATGAGAATATGAATAATGACATTTGTTGATCTTTATATAATGCTTAAAGCTTACAAATTTTTCTGCTCATCTCTCTTCTCAGTTCCTGTTTTCAGTCTAGCCATATCAAGTCATTTTACCGTTTAGCTTTGACCCAAACATACCATGAGAGGACAGAAAATTAGTTTTATCCTTCCCCTATTTGCATCTTCTTTAAGTTTCTGGTAAAGATTTGGAAGCTAGACTAAGAAATAGCTTTCAAATATGAAGTATTGGAGGGCTTTAATTTTCATCATTTCTTTTAGTGGTAGTAAGAGAGCACCTAGCTATTCTTGATGAGTCAGAGGCTGGATTTGAACTTGGGTTTTCCTGATTCCAGGTGCAGTGCTGAATCCACTCTGTCACCCACCTGTCTCTAATGGGTTAAGAATGTGTCTCAACAGGCGACTCTTGGGTGGCAGTGAATAGAGCATCAGTCCCAAAGTCAGGAGGGACCTGAGTTCAAATTTGCCTTATTGGAGGTACCACATTTTAGGAAGGACATTGATAAGTTAGAAAAAGGGGAGGATGACTAGGGTCATATTGAGTCTTGAGATTATGCAATATAGAGAGGTAGCATATAAATAAAATGCTTTAAGATTTCAAAGTGCTTTACACATATTATCTCACTTAAGCCTTACAGTAACTTTGTAAGGAAGGTGGTATTATTACCCTCATTTTATAGATGAGAAAATTGTAGTTTTGAAAAGTAAGGTCTCCTGACTCCAGGTCTATATAAGCTTTGGTTAGAGGAACCTGAGATATTCAGCCTCAAGAAGAGAAAATTGAAGAGTTTTGTTTGTGAAGGACTTTTAAGTTGAAGAGGTATTGGACTTGTTCTGTTTGACTTCAGAGAGGAGAACCAGGTGGCAGTTCTGAATGGGAATTACAGATTTAGACTGATCATCAAGAAAAACTCCAAAGAGTTAGAGGCATTCCAGAGTTGAATGGACTGCCTCAGGAATACTGGATTTAATCTCTAATGGTGAGGTTCAAGCACAATTGACTCTGCCTTGCCATGGGAATTCTTGTTCAGCTACTGATTGGCCCACTGGAGGCGACCACCTAGCTCCCTTCCATTTTAGAGATTTTCATTCTTGGTTGATAGCCACAAGACTGGCTATTGTGTCCAGAGAGCATGTTAGACAAAGTCCTAATGTAAGATTCTTCTTGCATTTTTTTAGTTCAGCAAAAGAGCTTGAGAATCAGATCCATACGGACTTTCCTGAAACTTAAAAGTTTACCTCTACTTTTAGAAAGTATGGCGTATAGTGGTATGGTACTATAGTATATATAGAAAGCTAGAAAGAATGGTGTAATTATCAATTTTAAATGATTTTGTGAAATAACTTTACATAATTTAAAAGTAACTGACGCCTCTATTTGTAGTAAGTGTGTATAAAGTTTTCTTTATTAACGTATTGGATTATGTTTCTGTTTGCAGGGAAAAGGATTTGGAGGCCAAGTTTATTATTCACATGGAAAAGAATAAAACAACGATCACAAACTTAAAGGCAAGTTCTTTGTTTCTCTTTTGAGATCTGTAGACTTTATTTTCTTTATGTAGAAAAATTCTTAATGTTTCTGTTTTAATATCTGGTTTGAGAGCCGTTTTCTGCCATTCCCTCGTCTCAGCTGTCTTCAGTTCAGCCACCTCAAGTCTCTTTAACATCTAGCTTTGACCCAAACTATACTCCGAGGGGATAGAAAAGCAGTTTTGCCTTTCCCCTACTTTCTTGACATCTTCTTTTGAGTTTCTAGTGTTGGTTTGGAAGCTAGATTAAGGAGTAGGCACTCTCACCAGTTTAGGTGACCATCTGAAAGTTAGCAGACCAAATAGGCAATTGTATTATTTGTGCTTTATGGTGAAGCTTGACTGTTTCAGAATATCCCATAAACTATACCTGTTTAGGAAAAGGGTTTTACAAGCAGTTTTATTTCAGATCATTATTTTAGGCTATAGTTTAGTCAGTTGGAAAAGTAGATTCACTAGGAAAAGGTTTAGAAACCTTATCATTTAAAAATGAAAACCATTAATGCTGGCATTCAACTGAACTGTTCACCCAGCATATAGAGAAATGTTCCAGGAAGAATGGAAAAGTTTTGTTTGTAATTTCAGCCCTTTTCCATTATGACTTTGTAGATTTGTGTTCATAAAGCCAGCCCTGTTGGCAAACTGTGGTCTTTTTCTGGTTTTGATTGACTTCAGAGAAAGAAGGCCAGATTAGTTCACAGCTCAAGGGACCAAACACTTTGCATTTCAAAGTGGTGTAGCCCTAGCCCTTTAGCCAGGGAATACTTTCATCTTCAAAGCTTTTGAGTCATTTGATACTAGACCAACAAGTTTTGCTGTAATTGTATCTGAACAAAAATTGTCCCTTTGTCCATACCAGTTCCTTTCTTTTCCCTCTTCTTCAACCCAGCCTCTCCAGCCTTTTACTTAGATAAATACATTTGTTATTCAAGGCCCAGTGCAAATCTCACATTTTCTGTGGAGTTCTCTTTGATAGCCCATAGACACCTGTCTTCATATAGTACTTAATGCCAGCAGATGGGACATTTTCAGTGTGTAGAGGCCTCCAACTTTTCACCTAGATGTGTCAGTATCCCCCACTGTTTCACTGGTTTGGCTTAATCACTCCAGCCTTCTTTGTGCTTTGCAAATGTTTCCAGGGATGGGCGACCAATATGTGGTTATATTCAAACTCTTTCAGGGTAGTGGGGAATAGCTTACTGGAAGGAAATTATACTCAAGCTGTTCACCACTCTAGCTCTTGAGCCTCAAATCAGTGTGTTTTCTGTTCATTAGCCACTCACAATAACGAAACTTTTTCCTCATAGGTACTAATATACTAATGCAATTGCATCAGTAGTAAAATATAGTATAAATCTGTATCATAGTATCCCAATGCATTGTGTCTGTGGAGTAGAGTAGGCACACACTTAAAGAATCAGGAAAGCACATGAGCTTAGAATAATGGCTTTATTGTCATTGATTAACTCACTTTGAGGTTACATTGTCCAGTCAAAATGGAACTCTCAGCCCCACAGCTCCCCAGGATAGCAGAGCGTCTTCAGAGATCCCTCCCTGGTTTCCTTCTCAAGCTAGAGATGACCACAGAGAGTAATAGACTTATGAGAAGCTTCCCCTTTATGCAACTCACTGGGTGCTGCTTGAGGGCAGTAACTTAACTGTCAGTGAACTTCTTGGCCAATGATATTAACTCTGTCTTTGATCAGTTAGGATCTTTAACAGCTGATTGCTCTCCAACTTCCACAGATCCAACAGATCTGCTTTTTAGCTAGCGTGGAAAGGAGCTTGTGGTACAGTGCTGGGCCTTCAGTCAGGAACATCTGAGTTCAAATGCAGGATCAGACACCTAGTAGCTGTGTGAACCTTAACCTTTGTTTGCTTCAGTTTCCTCAACTGTAAAATGGGAATAATAACGCCTATCTCCCAGGGTTGTTGTGAGGACCAATTATTTATTTATTTGGGGGGGGGGATTGCTTATAAAAAGTGATCCGCACAATGATGGGCACATAGTAGGTGCTTTGTAGATAAATGCTTATTTCCTTCCTTTTCCCTTCCCACCTGCTGTATCCTCAATTCTTCTCCTTAGGTTTCTATGTTAAGTTCTTTTATGAACTGTCTCTTAAACTTTTACCTTCATTGGCTTCTGATGTCCACTCACTTGCTTTTTACTTAAAAATTTCATAACTCTCCAAATTTCCCTCTCAGATTGCTAGTACTTTAAAAATCATGCTGCTCTCCAAATGTTTATATAATTTTCTATTTTTTTAGTTTTCCCTCTATAGTTATAAAGAGGGAAGGAAGGAAACGAGCACTTATTAAATACTATGTGCTAGCACAAATGTAATCTTACTTGATCCTTGCCATTACTGTGGAAGGTAGGTGCTGTTATTTATTCCTATTTTACAGATGAGGAAACTGAGGCAAGCAAGTTATGTGACTTGCCCAGGGTCACAGAGCTAGTCTTCCTGGCACTAGGCCCAAGCTTTATCTACTGTGTCGCCTAGTTGTGTGCTAATTAACTGTTACCCATCATACTTGTAGTTCTGAAGTATTCTAAACAGTCCTTCATCTCTTCAATGCTCTTGAAACTTTTTTATACTCATGTTTCTCTAGTATTGAAAAAATATATTTGTCTTTTTTTAACACTGAATTCTTGAACAAACGAGACAACATTCTTCATTGTTCCCAAAGGGATTTAACTGTTTATATTTTATATTACAGATCTTTTTCTGCTCCAAACTGTCTAAAACTTGCCTGAAAGTGTTTTCTACATATGCATATGTTATATTGTTACTTGTCTTCCATAGGAATAGTTCATACACTCTATTTAAAATCATAGAACCATAAGAGCTTAGATCTTGAGCTGGAAGGAACCTTATAGGCCACGTAGTCCAACTTACTTATTTTACAAATGAAGAAACTGAAACCCAGGATGTTATGTCAGTTCGTATAACTTGTATGTATCAGAGGCAGAATTTCAACCCATGTCATCTGACAGTGGTCAGGATTATACTTTCTTATATGCTTGTGTTTTTTTCCAACTAGATTATAAACATCATTTGTAGGGATGAAGACTCATAATACCTTTGTATCCTTCATAATGCTTAGAATCATGCCTTACTAAAGGTAAATGTTGAGTAGCTAAAATGATTGAATACACATTCATTAATTGGAAAGGACTGAAACTCACAAGATGTTTAATGTCTGAAAAGTATCCCAAACAGTTCTGTTTTCTACCTTTTCCCTTTTTTTTTTTAAAGAGGCATCATCCCTTTATTCTATACCTGCTTCTTCCTTATTTATCAATGAGAAATGAGGCTGGATAAAGTCTGGTGGTGTGGAAGAGCTCCACTGTGATGGGACCCTGGCAGCCCTAAGTCCTGCCAGGGGTTCGAATCACTTGGCCCTCCTTGGTAAGGGCCCAGTTGTAGGTTTGAGGATTGTCAAGGGCAGTTTCAATCTTCTCTTCTAAGTTATCCTGAGTAATGAATGTTTTCACATCTTCCTGCAACTGTAGAACTTCTCTCTCCTTCTCTTGGACAAGAGCTTCCATTTGCTGGGCCTTCTGCATCTGCTCCAGCTCCCGGAGCTGCTCCTGCTCCTGTTCTTGCCGCTGAAGCCTTGAGATCCTCAGAACCTGAAGCTGAGCATTCTCTGCTTTGTTCCAGGCCATGAGCTGCTCATGTTCCTCAGAATCCTGTACAGCTTTCAGTCCTCCAAACTTCTGGTCATGTGCTTTTCTCCGAACCTCTTCTATGAACTCAAGCCTGAGGGCTTGGGCGACCTGTTTGTAGCCCTTATAACGCTCCATTAGTATGTACATCTCAATGGGGTCTACGGCAGTCGGGGTTTGCAAGTGCCCGATCTTGGACTTGGCGTGTGGGTCATTGCGGCTCTTATGGCCTCGTGCGGGAAGTAGCAATAGCGGTAAATAAGGAACTGGGACCGGGACCAGAGGCCTAACTGAGCGGCCCAAGCGGCCCAATATGCTGAACTTGGCCGTCACCCCTTTTCCCTTTCTTTATGCATTTGAAATCACTTTTCTTTAATTCATCTCTTTCATTGATCTGCCAAAGATGTTGAGATTCTTAATACTTTTATAGAATTTTTCCACTACAAACATTGTGTAGGGAAATATATTGTTTTTTCAGTAAGAATTTATTAAGGGCCTATTAGGATTAGGATATATGGCAGAGCAGTTGGAAAATGCAAAGATAACTGAGACATAGTCTCTGTCCTTAAGAAATTTGTATTTGATAGAGGTGTTATAGCAATATAAGGGAGATGTGGTGGCAACCACGCTGGCATACCCAGGATGGCTGCTAGCACAGGTTCTTAGATCTGATTTACTAGGAAAGATAACTGTTCAAGGGATCAGCAATCTTTTTTAATTGCATTCATTAGTTCAGGGGAAAAATCAGCACCCTGAACTTCAGAGAAAATCCAAACAAGGAAAATAGAGAAAATACAAGCAGAGAAATAAAGATCAAATGATAGTGCTTCTAACTGTCTGAGAAATTAGCACAGATCAACAGACAGATCCAATTGTCTGACCAATGCAATACATACATAGTTACCACAGAGAGAAGCACCACCATCTGGGTTTTTCAAAATCAGGGGTTGGGGGGGATGGGAGCTCCTTAACAGCAACCCAGAGTCTTATCTGGTCAAATCACAAGAACATTCTTTCATTGAGTGAGCCCCAAAACAAAATGCTGCGAGTATATATACCCTTTTTAGAGCCAGAGGGCATCACAACCTTCATGATTCAGTCTAATTAGAAATTTCAGAAGATGTGAAAGCCTTCCCACAAGCAAACTTCCCCTAAGTGAGCTTCTCTTAATGGGCTCCACCTGAGGCCTATTGATGGGCAGGGAAGATCTGTATACCATTAATATTACAGAAGGCTATGGCATGTGTCCTTTGATTAAATACAAACAAAATGCTGTAGTTGTGGAGAAGTAGAAGTGATGACTTTTGGTTGGGGAAATCAGGAATATTCATGGCATCCTAGTTCTAGAGCTGAATGGGATGTTTGTAACTCTTCTTGTCTGGGCTCTTTATTTGGTGGATGAGGAACTATGGCCCACAGAAATTAAGGACTTGCCCAAAGTCACACTGGGTGGCAAAGCTGGAATTTGAACAGGTCTTTGATTCTAAATCCAGCCATGTGCTGTACTTCCTTCCTTCCTTCCTTCCTTCCTTCCTTCCTTCCTTCCTTCCTTCCTTCATTGATTCATTCATTTATTTTTGCTTTTTGGAGGGCAGTTGGGGTTCAGTGACTTGGCCAAAGTCACATGGCTAGTTTTTGTGTCAAGTGTCTGAGGCCAGATTTGAACTTAGGTCCTCTTGACTCCAGGGCTGGTGCTCCGTTCACTGTGCCATCTAGCCACCCCCTGCTGTACTTTCTTCTAAGGCAATAATGTTTGAGTGGGGCCTTGGAATCATGACATTTTAGTAATGGAAAGGATGTTAGAGATCATCCTGAAAGGTGGGTAATATTATGACAAGTAGATATGGAGGGTGGTGTGTATTCAGAGCAGTGGTTAGGGCGTGAGCAAAGATGTGAGAATGGGAAAATACATATTCTGTTTGGGGAACATTGGGAAAATCCAGCTTGTTTAGAGAATAGTGTTTATGTAGGAGTGTAGCAGAAAATGTGTCTGAAGATACAAGTTCAGGCAAGATTGTGTGTGGTAATGAATTCCAGGGCAAAGAGTTAAGACTTCTTCAGAAAATGGAAACCATTAGAGGTTTTTGAGCAGAAAAGTGGTACTTCTAGGAAGATTGTTCTTGTTTCTGGAGCACTTTATATGTCAAATGGCAATGTTTTATTTTATTTTATTTTTTTTTTCTTTCCAGATTCCAGAGGGAGGGACTGGAGATACAGGAAGAGAACGTACCAAAACCTTTACCTATGACTTTTCCTTTTGTTCTGCTGATTCTAAAAGTCCAAATTATGTTTCTCAAGAAATGGTATGATTTTAAAAATATTAGTGTGTTTATTTTCCCATTGCACAAGTTATTTTTATATTGCCAGTCCTCTTCCTAAAATTTTTTCGTTATAATTTACATATATGATTATGCAAAAGATTTCTTCAGTGTTTGGGAATTCCCTATGTGGGAACTACTTAGAGTCAGTCTGTTTATGACTTGTTAGCCAGGTTTTAGGAATTCACCCAAAGCACAAAGGAATGAAAAGATTTTTTTACCCATTTTCACAAAACTAGGGTGAGTCAGAGGCATGGATTAGGTTGGACACAGGGATTTCTGACTTCAAGCCTAGTACTCTAGCCACTAATCACACTACTTCTGCCCATTTACATAAACTTGGCAAATGCTCTTGAGGCAGCTAGGTGACATAATGGTTTTCCCTATTGGATTTAATGACAAGAAGAACCGGCATTTGAATGCTCCCTCATAGCTTACTAGTGAGTGACCAGGAGCGAGTCATTTAATTTTTGTCAGTCTTTGTTTCCTAATATGTAAAATGGGATAACAATAGCACCTATCTCACGGTGTTGTAAAGAACTTCATATGTACATCTTAGAAGCGCTATATAAATACTGTTATTTCTTGGTTCTTGGTTATTGATGTCTTAAATCTGATAATTTTGTGCTATGGTCGGGTCTATTTTGTTCATCTTTGATGTTACCAATTTTAAAAAAAAAATTGGTTTTCATATTAACTTTGTGAAGATACCATGAGAAGGGAGACTTATTAGCAGGCAGCTAAGCAGAAGCAAGTTGGCCTCTTGATTGTTTTTCTCTTGTAAAGAGTAGCTCTTTAGACTAAATTCATAGTTTTGTGAACCTTCCATTTCCTGTTTGTATGAGACAGGTGCTGATACATGGGACGTTATACAATCAATCAACAAACATTTATTAAGTGCCTACTGTGTGCCAAGCATGGTATCTTCTAGTCCTGTCTGTGTAACCTTGAACCTCCTGTGTAACCTTGTAACCTTAATCTCCCTGTGCTTCAGTAATACCCATTGGTAGGACCTGGGCTCCTAGGCAGAAATGTCAGAAAAAATGCTTCTATCCTTTGTTTAATTGCAAAACAGTTAAAAAAATAATTAATTGCTTTGGACATGTTTTTCCTCTTTTGATAGAGGTGGAATAAGACAAAGGAATGAGCCATTGTGCTTTAAGACAGTAATACCGTATAGCGTGATGTAATGGAGAGTAGGCCAGATTTGGAGCCAGTCAGACCTGTGCCCACCTCTTGTTTCTGATACATTCAAGCTGTACAATCATAAGCATGTGGCTTCTGGGTCACCAAGTGTTTTAAGACTTTAAATTACAAAGATGGGTGATAGAGGGAGCTTCTACACCAAGAAAGTCCCTAAACTGATTAAATTCTCATGGGAGAAAAATCCATATAACAAGTGGACTAGATGACCTCCAACCTTCCTTCCCACATAGAGATTCCATGATTCTAACCAAGAGTTAGCATCCCCTGATAAGGGATGGGTTTCCAGATAGATAGCTAAAATGCCAGATGCTCTTAGCTTTTGTTAGTGGCGAGTTCTCTACTGTATGAAATTTCCTTTCTTCATTGTCCCCCACTGATAGGTTGGTGGAACTTGGATCCCCAAAAGCTCCAAGATCATGTCTAAGTAACCCAGATGCCCTCCCCTTGTGAGAAAATGTTCCCTTGTTGCAGAACACATGCAGACCTGACCCTGCAATTCCTTAGATAAAGGACAGACAGGGTGGCTAGATGGCACAGTGAATAGAGCACTGGCCCTGGAGTCAGGAGGACCTGAGTTCAAATTTGGCCTCAGACATTTGACACAAAAATAACTAGCTGTGTGACTTTGGGCAAGTCACTTAACACCAGTTGCCCTCCAAAAAGCAGAAAAAAAAAAAAGACAGACACAGGGGTGCCTGGCCCAAGGATTTTTGTCCCTGGCTGACTCAAGTTCTCTCCCTTGTTCTGAATCCCCAAAGTCCATGCCTCTGACAATTCCCTCAATGTCTGGTATCAATAAAGTTATCTCCAAAGGCTCCCTACATTTTCCCATCTGTAGTTCACTGACACTTGCTCCCAAGACACCTAGACCCCTAAATTACTTGATTAGTATCCCTGGCATTCCTTTCCCATGCCCCTTTCCTATAAGCTCTAAATTTATCCCCATTATGTTACAAGTTTTCAAAAAGAGCTTTGCCTGCTTCTGTTGGCTTTACGATAAACTGCCTCTTGACTGACTGAAAGATGGCTTGAGTATGTGAATTTGTTCTAGGCAACTCTGCCTTAGCATTCTCTAGGTCCCAGTACCCCAACTTCATGACCACCCCATGCCATGGAGAGGATGCTTGGGACATATTTTCACCCATGGGCAGTCTTTAGTTACTTAGAACTATACTTTTGGTAACTATGAGTTCAGAGCTATTCTATATTTGTTCCTTTAATAAATTTGCTTTCTTGATGGCTTGAATGTGGTAAGAGAAATTTATTCCCTTTGAAAATTCTGAAAGAATGATGAAATATTTATAGATCTTCACTATTCCCCCCTTTATCCTTGTCCACTCCCCTCCAACCCAATAGATCCTTTCAGTTGTCCCTTTACAGCAATCTTAAGTCACTTTGTTTTGGAAGCTCAGTCTTTTGCCTTTGCCATGTTGAATCCTGGGGGATTTCTTAATGGTTTATATGCTGTTTTATTGCGTTGGAGGCAGATTCCTAAAGCCCCCTACTCTTAAAGCAGTTGAGAGTCCTTATACCCATAGGGAGTTTTGCCTTAGCCTTAAGTCTGAATGAACAAGTGTTCTTGTTATGTGGCAGAGGTTGATATTTTGGAATATCTCAGTAACACTTCCACTGCAAATAGGGCTAATGGAATCTGTGCCCCTGGCCTAGCTAGATCTATGTGACTTGGCACTCTACTATAATGGCTACAACCTTAGGTTACCATATGGAACCACAGTGCTGAACTTAGTCATCAAAGCATTACTCAAGTACAGCCAGTCAATAAACTCAGTGATAACTTTGAGAGATAATTGATTTATTTATATAGGTAGATAACTGGACCATTTATAGGGTTTGGCTATAATTCCTTTAGACTTTCAATATTTAGAAAAGGTTTGAGATAGTTAACAAAATTAAATTTAAACAAATTTATATCAGTCTGAAATGGTAAACTTATACTTTAAAATCCTTCTTATTTACATTATTTAGGAATTCTACTTTAACTTGTTTTAGTATAAACACTTATTTTTGATCAAAATCAAGGATACATATTTTGTCATAATTTGTACCATGGTAGTTTCTAGTTATTCAATTATGAAATATATTTTTGTGATCTGTAATTACTGTTTTTTCCTTTTGCTCTCAGGTTTTCACAAATCTTGGCACTGATGTCTTACAATCTGCATTTGAAGGTTATAATGCTTGCGTCTTTGCCTATGGGCAGACTGGATCAGGGAAGTCTTACACTATGATGGGAAATACTGTACGTTATTTACATTGTGTGGAAACAAAATTTATTTTTTTTAATCACTCTTAGGACTGATACTCTCTTCTGTTCAGTCTCCTTGATCTGCACTAGTTTTTATGTTCTGACCATTCTGTAGTAATAGGATAAGACCAAGTATAAAGTTGGACTTAATTTCCTTGGAGAGATGTTAAATTAGAAATAGTTTTAAGTGAATAAATATGAATAATGGATGCAAGTCCTAGCCTATTTTCTTTTTTAAAAAGTCTTTATAATCTTATCAAAAAAGTACTCTGGGCATAAAAGTAATTTATGCTGCTCTTTTGCCAACAATTTTAAATAAAAATCTATTTAACTTTGTTCTTTTAAAAACATTTTTACATTTTTCCAATTGGAAAAGACTCATTTAAAAAATCTTATTTCCTCAGAAGAAAGGCATTATATAAATCCAGTAAATCTATTTGATAAAAAGTCTGGGGAGGCTGGACCACAGAGATTAATAGAAATAAATTGACTCCAAAAAACATAGATGAAAAAAATAGATAAAATATTTTATCTGTCATACGTTATTAAAAGTCTCTTATAAGCAAACATTGCTTTTTCACCCCTGTATCTGTTCCAGATTTAAAAGGTGTTTGGATCCTTTACTTTCTAAAGTTCATAATGGAAATGACTGGAAGATATTACAAATATATAGAAAAAAGCTATGTAAAATGTAAAGTGTGAAAACATGGAGGGGATTAAGGAGCTCTGAATGTTTTACCACTTATTCTCAGGAGTCTCAAATGAGGATATTGTTAAGTTTCTAAAATGTAAATACTGAACTTGAAGAATTTCCATTTCATCTTTACTACTCTGTTTTCACTGAGTCATTGAGGAAGTTCAGCCCTCACACCTGGGGCTTCTGGGCCTTGGCCCCTGGCCTCTCCTCCTCTGTACAGTGAGAGCAATCTCTGAGGTCCCTTCTGTCTCCACCATTCATCATAGAGGTCTGTGGTTCAGAGAGGAAGTAGAACTTTAGGAGCTGTCTGAATTATGGAGGTGAGTTGGTTTGTGAGCAGAGTCTGACATAGCTCCTTGGAGAGCATCAAAATGAAGATTTTTCAGTTTTAATTTTCAAAATTCAATAAAAGTGGTATTTACATGTGAATCCACTAGTTTAGGCATTTATAAAGAAGGCTATGAATAGTGAGATTTTATTTGAAATTAGAATGGATTATAAAATAGTTTAGGTTTTTATCCTTTTTAGTGAGAAAAAAATTGACAGGGCTTCAGTTTCTTTTACTGTAGAATGAGGCTTGGACTCTGTCTCCTTTGGGGGTTTTCCTTCCTCCTCTTGTCCCCTAAGTGTCCTTGGCCCACAAGGTTTTGTCATAGGCCCCTTTCACTGCACTGAGTGCCCTGGTAATCTTTCTCATTTTCGGTTTCATTTATCAGCTATGCTGATGACTCCCGAGTCTTTATATCCACATCTGTTCTCTCCTCTGAGCTCCAGTCACACATTTTCATTTGCCTATTTGACATTTCCAGCTACATGTCCCATTGGAACTTTAAATTTAACTTGTCCAGAATTGCATTCAAGTGCTGTCACCTGCCCTGCTCTTCACTCCTTTCCATGCCTTCCTTCCACACCTATCGTGTTATGCCCCTCCCTCCACCTTCCTGATTTCTGTTGAAGTTACTACCATCTAAGTAGTCCTGTGGACTAATGTCACAGTTGGCTTTAAATCTTCCCTGTCCATCTGTAAGTTCGTTTCCAAGTCCCGCTGATTCAAGCTCTACTTTGATTCTCCTGTCTGTCTCTTACTCTCCAGTAACACTGCCATCATCTTTGCAGGGCCCTATTTGCCTCTTGTCCTGTTGTAATACACTCATTCCAGTCTTCAGTGTCTCCCCTTCCTCCTACAACTGCCAAAATAAACTTATTGATGTAGAAGTCTGACCATGTTACTCTTCTGACCAAAAACCCTCAGTGGCTAACTACAAGCATCTTAACCCAGCATTCTGGGCTCCCTGTATCTGGCTGCGATTTGCTTTTCTAGCCTTATTTCTCTCTATGCCGTTTCATATACTCTGTCACTTGTTCCCATATCTTGTCCTGTGTGCTCATCTCTTAGTACATTTAAGCAGTCCGTGTTCTAGCCATGCTTCGTTCCCATCTTTGCCCGTTGAAATTTTTTCCTTCTTAAAGATCCAGTCAGGTGCCACCTTGTCCATTAAGCTTTCCCTGATGTACTCAGTTGAAAGTGATTTCTTTTCCTATTTCTTTTAGTGTTGTCTAGATTTACAATTTTTCAGTTTATTGCTGGTCATAACAAAATTCTTTTTCAAAAACCCAAAAGCCAGCTCTTCACATGGACATTACCAGACATTAGTATAGAAATCAAATTGATTATATACTTTGCAGTCTAAGATTGAGAAGCTCTCTTAAAACATGACCTGGTACTGACTGTGGTTCAGATCATGAGCTTATTATAGAAGTCAGACTTAAATTGAAGAAAATAGGTAAAACCATCAGACTGTATAGGTATGACCTAAATAGCATCAGTTCTGAGTGTGAAGTAGAGGTGATAAATAGATTTAAGTGATTAAGTCTGGTAAATTAGAATGCCTAAAGGACTACGCACAGACATTTGCAAGATTGTAGAGGATGCAACAACAATGTTCCGAAGAAAAAGAAGAACAAGAAAGCAAAGTGGCTGTCTGATGAGGCTTTACAAATAGCTGAGGAAAGAAGGAAAGGGAAAGAAAAAGGAGAAAGGGAAAAAATATACCCAATGCAGAATTCTAGAGAATAGCACAGTAAGGTAAGATTTTCTTAAATGAGTAATTCAAAGGAATTGAAAAAAATAATAAAATGGGAAAGACTAGAGATATCTTCAAGAAAAATAGAGATATCATTTCATGCAAGAATGGGCATGATAAATGACAAAAATGGTGGGGACAATAACATAAGCGGAAGCGATTAAGAAAAGGTGACAAGAATACGCAATAGAACTATAGAAGAAAGAGTATGGTTACTGGTTAGATCTAGACATCCTAGATACTGAAGTGGGCCTTAGGAAGCAATACTAACAGAGGTGATAGAATTCCAGCTGAGCTATAAGATGGTGCTTTTGAGGTGCTGTACTCAGTATGCCAGCACATTTGGAAAACTCAGCAGTGGCCACTGGATTGGAAAAGATCAGAAGGGCAATGCCAAGAAATGTTCAAACTACTGAACAGTTATGCTCATTTCATGTACCAGCAAGGTTATGTTTAAGATTCTGCAATCTAGGCTTCAGCAATAGTGAGCTAAGAATGACCAGAACTGGGAGGTTTTTGGAGATGCAGAGGAACTAGAGACCAAATTCCCAACGTTTGCTGGATTATGGTGAAAGCAAAAACATCTTCTGCTTCATTGAGTACACTAAAGCCTTTGACTGTGTGGTCACAACAAAATGAGATAGGAATACTGGATCATCTTACTTGTATCCTGAGGAACCTGTATATGAGTCAAGAAGAAACCGTTGGAACTGAACATGAAACAACTGATTGATTTAATATTGGAAAAAGAGTACAACAAGGCTGTGTATTGTCACCTTATTTGCTTACGTCACATTCAGAGTTCCTCATGCAAAATGCCAGGCTAGGTGAATTAAAAACTGGAATTAAGTTTTCTGGGAGAAATGTCAGCAATCTCCGATATGCAAATGATACCACTCTGATGGCAGAAAGTGAAGAGGAATTAAGAAGCTTCTTGATAAGCATGAAAGAGGAGAGTATAAAAGCTGACTTGAAGCTTAACATAAAAAAAAAAAACAACCCAACCTCACACCCACTAAGTTCTTGACAACTGGTCCTATCTCTTCCTGGCAAATAGAAAGAAATGGAAGCAGTGTCAGATTTTATATTCTTGGGCTTAAAGATCATTACTGATGGTGGCTATAGCCATGAAATTAAAAGATGCTTGGTCCTTGGAAAGAGAGCTATGGCAAATCTGGAAAGCATACCAAAAAGCAGAGACGTCACCTTGTATAGTCAAACGTTTGTATAGTCACAACTATAGTTTTTCCAGTAGCTTTGAGAATTGTATTGTAGGGAAAGGTGAACTTTTGAATTGTGGTGCTGGAGAAGACTTGAGAATTGCTTGGACAGCAAGATCAAATCAGTCAGTACTTAATTGAAGCTGTTCACTGAAAGACCAGATGCTGAACCTTAAGTACTTTGGCCACATAATGAGAATACAGGACTCATTGGAAAAGACCCTGATTTTGAGAAAGATTGAAGGGAATTCCAACAGTGGATGTGATGGGTAGATAGTGTAATGGAAACAATGTGTATCAACTTGGACAGACTTTGAGAGATAGTGGAGGATAGAAGGTCCATAAAGAGATAGTGGAGTATAGAAGGTCCATTGGGTCTCAAAGGGTTGGATATGACTGAACTACTGAACAACAGCTTTGCATTATACTTATTTGTGTACCTATCTTATTTTCCATTTTGGTTTGTAAACTCCCTAAGGGGTGGGATTATGTTTTTCATTCTTGTATGTACTAGGTCCTATACTTTGTATATATCTGATGCTTAATGTCATAATTGAATTAGATAGTCATAGTCTAGCATTGAATCCATTAATGGGAGATAGAAATTGAGTCAGAAGAGACCTGTGAGATCATCCAGTAAAACAGATTTTATATATGAGGAAACTGAGGCCCATAAAGCCTAAATACATTTTCCCAGAGTAAATTACTTGTTAAAGCTGGAACTGTAACCTGTGAACCTATCACTAGCTATGGAAACTCCAGTGTTCTTTTTTCCTGCATATTCATTTCGGGGTTGTTTGTGTTGCAAGAAATCATTTTATCAATTCTTGATTCTTATTACAGGGTGATTCTGGCTTAATACCTCGAATCTGTGAAGGTTTGTTCAGTCGTATAAGTGAAATGACAAAATGGAATGAAGCATCTTTTCGAACTGAAGTCAGGTGAGTTTTGTTTAAATTGGATTTCTAGATTAGGGCGGTCCCTTTTTAAAAATGCATACAACTTTATTTAATTCCAAAGACTGTTTCTAATAAACCAAAGAGCAAAGGTCAGATATCCTTATGGCATGATACACTACATTTTCTTTTTTTGTTGTTGTTTTTTTAGCAAGTTCACTTTAATTCATCCCTTTTAACTATGCCTTCACCTGTGAAGGGCTTATGATTACAAGGAATCTCCTTTTTCCCCTTTTGTTGCCATTTAGCTGTTGTCTCCTCTAGGACGCTGAAGGCCCAGTTCAGGTTGGGGCTGCAGTGGTAGTCATAGAAAGCAGGAAGAAGGAGTCAGAAAGTATTAGTAAACATGGTATTTGTCTAACCCAGGCCAGCCCACCTCTTCATTTCCTACTGTACAGAGACCCTGTCCTACTTTTCACTCTCAAGAACCCACATTTACTTTAGCTTCTTAGAAGAAACTCTTAGGATAGCCTTAATTTATCTGAAATTTAGATGCATTGACATATAGATACCTCAGTAGTAACACAAGCGAGTGACTTTGTCTTTTCCTAATGGTCTAAGTAAAAAAAAAATGAGGAAGAAAGGGAACCTTCCTACTTTTTCTGTTTATTTCTTGTGACTGTCCCTACAAACCCTAAAAAATCATAAAGGGCCATATTGTGCAAGACTAGATTTTGTTTCCCAGTAGGTCTGGGAAATAGGGAAACTTTCTTTTGGGTAAATTTTTATTGATGACCTTTGTTTTTTTAAACTACATACATTCCCCAAAATAAATCCTTTAGCCTCCTCCAATTGTACTACTTGTACTAAATAACAAAAAAGAGGGAAGAAAACCAACCTAGCAAAACTAACAAACATGTCCAAAAAAAGTCTGACGTTGTTTGCAGTGTTCCACAGCCATTTGTCCCTACTTCTTTAAAGGAGGTGGGGAGGTACATGTAGCAGCAAGCACCTTAGCATACCCAGGATGGCTGCTAGCACAGGTTCTTAGATATGCTTTTTAGAAAAGCAACTTTTATAGAAAAGCTTTACGAAAGCACCTCAAAATGGGTTAACAATCTTACTTTAATCAAACGTGTATCATTTACCTAGTCCAGGGGAAAAGTCAGCATCCTGAACTTCAGAATTTACAAGCAGACAAAAAAAAGGACAGACAAAGAAACAGACTAGCAGATAGGGCTTCCAGCTGTCTGACCAATACATCCATACCTAGTTAGTTACCAGAGAGGGAAGCACCAACACCTGGGTTTTCAAAGCTAGGGGCTCAATGGCTGTCCAGAGTCTCATCTGGCTGAATCACACAACTCTTCCCAAAGTGAGCCCCAAAGCTAAACCTCACATCTGGGTATATATAGTCTTCTCCTGGATCAGACAATGTCACAACCCTCTTGGCCCACTGCCCAATCACAAAGTAACAAGGTGTGGGCCTTCCTGAAAAATAAGCCTCCCACCACAGACTGCATGTGACCGCATTCAGCCTATTAGGGGGCAGAGTATATTTTCAAGTCAGGGAAGGTTCTCAGATTCACTTAATCTTTAGATTCCCATTATCATTGTACCTTTTCAAATCTTTTCTTTGGGACCAAACTTGATCATTATAATTTTTACAGCATTCAGTTTGTCAGTCAGCTATTACTTATTAAGTGCCTGCTATGGGCCAAGCACTTTTTTCTAAGCTCTAAGAAAACCAAAAAACAGTGCTTGCTCTCAAGGACCTCACGGTCTGATGGGCTAGATATGAGTTATGAAGAGGGCATGAAAGCATCTTTATTACTAACAGGGTCTGTACAAGATAAATTGGAGGTGGTCTTGGAGGGGAGGCATTAAGATTAAAAGAGGACAGGGAGAGATTTCTTACACAGGGAGAACTTTAGCTGGTACTTAAAGGAAGCCAAGAGTTAGTAATGAGGAGGAAGAGCATTCTAGGCATAGGGACAGTCAGTGAAAACACTTCAAACACAGAGGAGGTGAGGTGTTGAGGAACAGGAAGGAGGCCAGTGTCACTGGAATGGTAGGAAGAGTCCAGGTTATGAAGTACTCTAACAGCCAACCAAAGGGTTTTACATTTGATCCTGGAGGTAATAAGGAACTGTTGGAGTTTATTGAATGGGGGTGTGGTGTGTGTGATATGGTCAGACTTGCATTTTAGGAAGATTAGAATGTTGTTTTTTCCATTCACATTGCTGTATTTTTTCTGTATATTGCTTTCCTGGTTCTATTTATTTTGCATCAGTTCATACTAGTCTTCTTATGCTTCTTTGTAGTCATAGTTAAGTTATATTCATGTGCTACAACTTAGGATGAACATCTGGTTTGTTTCTAGCTCCTTGCTCCTACAAAGTCTTGTTCTAAATAATTTTAAGTATTTTTATTTTTATATATTTTTTTTCACTGACTCTTTGGAGTATTTGCCATCTTTGGATCAAAGGGTAAAGCCAAATTTATTTTTTTGGCCCCTTTTTTTTTTTGGAGGGGGGAGGGCAGGGCAGTTGGGGTTAAGTGACTTGCCCAAGGTTACATGGCTAGTAAGTGTTTAGTGTCTGAGGCTGGATTTGAACTCAGGTCCTCCTGACACCAACGCTCTATTGACTGCACCACCTAGCTGCCCTAGGGTAAAGCCAATTTAGCCATTTTATCGGTGTAATTATTTATTTCTTCCTAAAATGGTTATATCAGTTTATAGATGATTAGTTGCTGCAGCTCCTAAGCATCATTTTTTCTAATCTCTTATTTTCTTTGCCAGTTTGCTGAGTATGAGTTGAAACCTCAGGGTTATTTTGATTTTAATTTTTTATTAGTAATTCAAAGAATTCTTTAATATGATTGTTAATAGTTTGCGATTTTTTTGTCAACTCTTCATTTTCTATTGAGGAATGGGAGAAGAAATTCTTAAATAAGTGGTGGCTGTGAAAAGGATAGGAGAAAGCCAGTCTCTGGGGTCTTCAGAACAAAAAAGGAATGATAGGAAATCTGCTCATGGCTAAGATGTACCCCTGGGGTTAGCACTAGTGGGAATCCTTGGTATTTAACAGCTCTTCACCCTGAGAATCCGTGGAGCCCCTAGAGTCTCATGCCCTATTCTCATCTCTTACTACCTTTTCTTACAAGTATATCCCTCCCCCAGTCAGTTGCCCTACAGTATTAACTTAGAGCTGGGCAGATGTCACTAGGGAAAGGGGATGTTTATGGAACTGATCTGTAGTGGTTAGATTCTTTAATATTTCCCTTTAGGTTGATTATAAACTTTTGTGGGATTTGCCGGAGAACCTGATTCCTATGTTATGGTATTATTTCCAGACAACATGCCTTTCTGATTTTAAAGCCCCTGACTTAAAACTTTTGCAACCCAGTTTGTGTGTGAGTTGAGTGAAGTCTGTCTGAATTGGTTTAGAGTGATACTGTCGCTGTAACTCTAACCTGATCTTAGGAATCCTCTAGCTTTCCTTCACAGATAGTCTGCTGTTCTGCTAATTTGTGATAGTTGAGGAAAACAAAACTTCTTGTCTTTTTAATGAGTTGCCTAGACAGCATCTGTACCATCTAAATATAAACTAATTAGAAGAATGTATTTGGTGTAGGGAAATTACCCCAGACAGGTGAGTCCTTGGCTTCTAAATGTGAATGTGTTACACTGCTCCTGTGGCTTTGATCATCATGGGAATGTATGTAAGCTTTCTATTTTTGGTAATAAAATTACACATTCATTCTGTACTCACATTATGTTCCCCAATTAGAATTGAAATTTATATGCATTAAAAATATTGAAATGTAAATTAATTTAAGTCCAATTTTTTAGCTACCTTGAGATCTATAATGAACGTGTGAGAGATCTACTTAGGCGAAAGTCATCAAAAACCTACAATTTGAGAGTTCGTGAGCATCCCAAAGAAGGACCTTATGTTGAAGGTAAGAACATATATTTTATAGCTTTCTGCTTTTGGGTATTAGTATCTGGTTTTAGAAAAGTGTTGCTTATAAAAGAAAAATGATATGACACAAGTCTTTTGGTCTTTTCCTTTCACACTTGAGATCTCTATAAATTCTTATGCACGTGTTTAAAGTAAAACTGTGCAACCAAATTATGGATCCCAATACTGCGGTGGAGTGCTCTGGCTTTGGAGTCAGAGGACCTGGGTTCAGATCCTGGCTCTGATACTATCTGTGTGACCATAGGCAAGTCACAAAGCCTTTCTAGGTCTTGTTTTTTTTCTCCAAGGTATTGTCAAGCTTAGTTTATGAGGTGTATTCCTTCTCATACACTCTCCATTCCAACCCACTTGATCTATTTTCTGTTTACTATCCTCAGTGTTCCATCTCCTACCTCCTATCCTATGTGCTTGAAATATTTTCCATTCACTTTTTTCCCCTTTCGTTTTTTAGAATCTCTAGCGTCCTTAAAGGCTCAGCTCCTCATTCCACACTATACCTTTTATGACAACCCCAATTTGTCAGTAGTTTTGGCTCCCCTCTCCCATTTACATTATATTTACTTAAGTATGTACAGGTTTTTTTCCCTTCAGTAGAATATATATTTCTTTTTAAAAATTTTAAATTATTTTTTGTTTTCAACATTCAGTTCTACAAGCTCTTGAGATTTAAATTTTTTCCGCCTCCCTTCCTGCCATCTACCCAAGACAGCATGCAATTTGATATAGGTTCTACATATGCATTAATAGTAAACATATTTTCACATATACATTTCTACATATACATTTCACATATAGATTTCTACATATACATTCATATTAAGCATATTTTCACATTAATCATGTTGTAAAGAAGAGTAGAACTAATGGGAAAAATAGAACTAGCGGCAAAGAAGAAACAAGACAAAAATCCCCCCCCAAAATGAGAGAGGGCGAACAGTATGGTGCGATCTGCGCCCAGACCTTCACAGCTCTTTCTGTGGACGCGGACGACGTTTTCCATCCTGAGTCTTTTGGAATTGTCTTAGATCCTTGCATCGCTGAGAAAGGCTAAGTCTATTAAAGTTAGTCATTGCACACTGTGGCTGTTACTGTGTACAGCGTTCTCCTGGTTCTGCTCATTTCACTCAGCATCAGTTCATTCAGGTCTTTCCAGGTTTTTATGAAGTCTAGCTGCTCATCATTTCTTAGAGCACAGTAGATTTCCATTCCATTCATATACCACAACTTGTTAAGCCATTCCCCAATGGATGGGCACCCCCTCAATTTCTAATTCTTTGCCACCACAAAAATAGCTGCTATAAATATTTTTGTACGTGTGAGTATTTTTCCCATTTGTATGATCTCTTTGGGATACAGCCCTAGAAGTGGTAGAGTATCTGCTTCTTGAGGACAAGTGTGGTTTCATTTTTGTCTTTATCTCTGCAGCCCTTGCACATGGTTGGCTCTTGATAAATGCATATTGAATTAAATCTTGTGAAATGATACTTTGAAATGTTTGAGTAACCAAACTAGTTTTTAAAGGCCTTGTTTTATGTATTAAGTAAAAAGCTCCTAGTTTGAAGAGCCATTTGAAGATTAATTTACAAATGTTTTCATACAGGGTAAGTAATCCCTGCTTTGTGCTATAGTTAAAATTATTATAGTTCTTGAAGTAGAGTTGCTTGCTTTCTCTATATTTATTACCCCAATGACACATAATGATAATAAAGAGGTTCTTAGAGTTCTTACCATGTAAAGATATTTGTGGTATTAACTGTGAGTGTTTTTAAAAAAGATATTTATGCTGTCTCTTTAAAAAAATTTTTAGTGGTGAATTAAATTTATAAATACGATCTCTATTACTCTACTTCATCATTTTCCAAAATTGAATTTTTATTAAGTGACTATGCTTGTAGTAGTTTACATGTGAATGAGAGGGACCAAAGACTTGTGGATTGCACATAAGCTCATATTTCTAAATGGCAAACACTGTCTTTGTGGAAGGAATGTGTAGATTCTGGACATGGTGGAAAGTTTAACAGGACTTTCAGCTAAGCAAACTCATTCTAAGAGTGTTCAGAGTCTACAAATGGAAATAAAATTAAAAGAATTTGAAAAGATTAGTATAACAAACTTTTTTTGTCCAGTATATACTTTGTCAAGTATAGTGGAACCACCATACTTGAACTCTTAACTTTATAGGCCTAGATGTCATTCTAATGAAAACGAAATATGTTCAGTAAACACTTAGCAATGTGCCAGGCATTGTGCTGGGTGTTGGAAATACAAAGAAAGGCAAAAATGGTCCTTTCTCTTGAGGAGTTCACCTTTGAATGGGGGAGGAATTAAGTACATAAAAGCTATACACAGAAGAGATGGAAGAGAATCTCAATGGAAGGGGCTAGCAGCAAGGTGGACCTGGAAAGACCTCCTGTTAGAAGGTGTGATTTGAACTGAATTTTGAAGAAAGCTAGGGAGACTAATAAGTAGATGTGAGGAGGTAGAGCATTTTAGGCATGGGAAATAGCCAATGAAAAGTCATAAGAGTTCTCTGTGTGAGGAACTGCAAGTAGACCAGGGTCACTTAATTCTAGAGTGTATGGAGGGTAGGAAAGTATAAGAAGACCAGAAACATAGGAAGGAACCATATTATGAAGAACTTTATGTTTGATCCTAGAGATAACAATGATCTGCCAGACTAGAATTGCACTCGGGTGACATGGTCAGAGTTGCACTTGAAGACAATCACTAGGAGGATGGATTAGAGTAGGCAGACTTGTGGCAGGGAGATCAATCAGAAGGCTATTTCTATAGGTGATAAGTGAGCAGTGATAAGAGGCTGGTGGTGGCTGACTGCTTTTACAAGCAATGTCTAACAACAGGACTTATCTTTAACATTTCTTCATTAACTAAGACACAGAGAATGCAAGATCTTAATATGCTTATTGTTTTGTTAATTTTAAATAAACGTTTTATTTAGTCCAAACAAAATAAAACCCACACCACCTTACAGGCTATTTTATAACAAAGTGTCTCATTTTTACATCAAAACCATTCAGGTTTTCTTAGAAGATATAATAACAACTGTGTTGGCTGCTGTTATAAAAACAAATGTGGGGTGGCTAGGTGGCACAGTGAATAGAGCACCAGCCCTGGAGTTAGGAGTTCAAATCCGGCCTCAGACACAAACTAGCCGTGTGACCTTGGGCAAGTCACTTAACCCCAACTACCCTCCAAAAAGCAAAAAAAAAAAAAAAAAAAGAGAAAAAAAATAAATAAAAACAAATGTGCCACAAGGATGATGTATATTCACCCAAGAAAGCATGGAGTCTAGGTTGAAAAGTGATTTCCTGTGGATGATGCAGTATTCTAGATGCACCTGTTTTTGGATCCCGTTGCAGTGTTTGCACTAAACCCCAGAATGTTACAGTGCCTTCTGACAGAACTCTGTAATCACTTAAAGGAGTTTGGGCAATCCATTCACACCGGAGAGTCAAAGAAGATGAAAAGTTTTTGTTGCCCAGATTTTGACACACATTTGGATGGACACTCTACATTTATTAGTATGTATATCTAGAAAAGACAGTGCAGATGGACGATGAGTTGAGCCCAGAAGTGAATAGGTGGAAGACGATGGGCTGAGTTTCTTTTGGGAAATTGCAGAACTCCTTCACTGATCCCTATCTTTTCTATAGAAGTACAGACCCAGCTTTTTAATGCTTCTACCTTTCTATTAACGTTGCTGTGTGGAGGTAAGGCATGGAATGCAGCTGACTCCAAAGAACTAAGAGACAGTGGCAACAGAGGCTTGTATGGTGAGTGTGAACAGATAGCAACATGAAACCAGTGAGGAATTCTAAAGAAAAACAAGGCATAAAAGATGGCATCAAGGAATTATACTATAGGGAAAAAAAGATGGGCTGGTCATATGTAAAGAGCTTGATGGGCAGGTAGAAAACCAGAGTGATCCGCTGGTACCATTGTGAAGATGACCTCTAATGCCGTTAGGTTGACACTCTGGTGAACTTGTGGGAGGGTACAAATAAGATTCATAGTGGATGGGCAGTCATCATTGGGTCATGCAGGAGGAAACTCCCAAATCTATTTTATTACAAATAACTTTAGAATACTGAATATACTTCAATGGATTCATAATTTCATTTTTGTGGATACTCCTTCAGATGGTGCAGATTGCAAACTATTTTCACATTCTCATCCTGTTGCTCTTGTCTGGTCTACCCAGTATACTGGGGAGCTTTCTTCTAGAATTATATGATTGTAGATCTTATAGATAAGGAAAATGAGGCTCAGAGAATTGAAGTCAAGTGTCCAAGGTTAGCTAGCTTGTTGGCAGAACTGGGACTTGACGATCCTTTCTATTTAGAATTTTATTTTTCCTCAGTTACATGTAAAAACAGTTTTTAACATTCCTTTTTAGAACTTTGAATTCCAGATTCTCCCCCTTCCTCTGTCCCAACTCCCTCCCCCCAAAATTGAGAAAGCAAACAATTTGATATAGGATATACATGTGTAGTCGTGCAAAACAGATCCAAAATAGTCATGTTGTGAAAGAAAACATAGCCAAGAAAAATAAAACTCAAGAAAAATAAAGGAAGTAAATAAAAATATGCTTCAATATGTATTCAGACACCATCGGTTCTTTCTCTGGGAATGGATCGCATTTTTCATCCCAGGTCCTTCAGAGTTGTCTTGGATTGTTGTATTTCTGAGAACAGCTAAGTCATTCACAGCTGATCATCTTACAATATTGCTATAACTTTGTACACAGTACATTTCACTTTGCAATAGCCATGCAAGTCTTTTCGGGTTTTTGTGAGAGCGTTCTGCTTATCATTTCTTATAGTACAGTATTATTTCATCAGAATCACTCATCACAGCTTGTTCAACAATTCCCCAATTGATGGGCATCTCATCAGCTCCTAATTCTTTTCCCCCAAGGGAGAGCTGCTATAACTATTTTTGTACATATAGATCCTTTTCCTTTTTGTTTTTTGTCTCTTTTAGGATATAGAGCTAATAGTGGTATTGCTAGGTCAAAGGGCATACCCCTTTTAAAAAAATAGTTTTATTTGTTTTATATTCCTTTGGCCATAATTCCAAATTGCTCTACAGAATGGTTGAATCAGTTCACAATTCTAACAGTGCATTAGTGTCTCAATTTTCCCACATCTCCTCCAGCATTTGTCATCTACTTTTCTGTCCTATTAGCCAATCTAATTGGTATGAAGTAGCACCTTAGAATTGCTTTAATTTGCATTTCTCCAGTCAATAGTGAGTTAAGAGTATTTTTTTATGTGATTGTAGATAGCTTTGATTACTTCATATGAAAATTGATCATGTCTTTTGATCATTTATCAATTGGGGAATGGCACTTATTTTTAAAAATTTGACTCAGTTGGCTCTATGTTTGAGGAGAATTCTCTATTAGAGAAACTTGTTTCATAATTTTTTTTCCTACAGTTACTATTGCTAACTGTATTTCCCTCCATCTTATCCCCCCATTTATTCTCTTCTCTCTCTCCTTTCACCCTGTCCCTTGTCAAAAGTATTTTGCTTGGATTTCTCCCCCAATCTTCTATCACCTTTCCCTCGCCTCCCCTCTTATCACCTTTCCCTCCTGCTTTTCTGTAGGGTAAGATAGATTTCTATACCTAATTGAGTGTATGTTATTCTATCTTTGAGCCAGTTCTGATGAGAGTAGGGTTCACTCATTCCCCTCACCTCCCAACTCGTCCCCTCCACTGTCAAAGTTATTTCTTACATCTTTTAGGTGAGAAAATTTACCTTGTTCTACATCTCCCTTTCTCTTTTCCCCAGTACATTCCTCTTTCACTCAATTTTATTTTTTAGATATCATCCTTTCATATTCAACTCAAATCTGTGCCCTCTGTCTGTATATACTCCTAAATACTCTAATAATGAGAAAGGTCTTATGAGTTGCAAATAATTATCTTCCCATGTAGGAATATAAAGAGTTTAGCCTTATTAAGTCCCTTATGAATTCCCTGTCCTTTTTATGTTTGTCAAACCTTTCACTCCAGAGTTAGTATACTTTCCACCTTACCATGGTGCTGTCTATTCCTTGATTATTACTCATTCTCAATAAATTGCATTTTTATTGTCTGGATGTAGTTTTTTGTAAGTTGCATAAATTTTTTTTCCTTTATAATTTTCTAGTTTTAGAATAACATGCAAAGCATGACTGTTAAAAGTAACAAGATTATGCTCTCTCATTTAAAAAAGCAAATAGTACTCTTATTGGACTGCTTATTGCCACAATTGCATGGTAGACAATAGACAGGAACTTGTATTTAATTTAATGGAAGTTGCAAAGATCTCTCTTTAATTTAAAATTGGTTTTTCTGCTTCAGACTTGTCAAAACATTTAGTACAGAATTACAGTGATGTAGAAGAACTTATGGAAGCAGGAAATATAAATCGAACCACTGCCGCAACAGGAATGAATGATGTTAGCAGCAGGTCTCATGCCATTTTCACCATCAACTTCACTCAGGTAAAGAGAACTAAGGGCCCTTCAATCAACAAATGTGCTTCCCAAATGCCTGCCTGATGTCTAGTTCTTGATGAGCAACATGAAAACCAATTATTATTGTTACCCAGAGTAAGAGGCAGGCAAAGTTGGCCGAGTGTTGTTGTTGTTCTTGTTTTTAAGAATAGAATGTGTGATAGTTGTAGTTTTTCTAGAGTTAGAGTAGTTTGAAGTATCTTGAGTTTGAAGTACTTAAGAAGTACTTAGCAGACTTCAGTTCTGTACTAGACTTAAAAATTTGTTCATGTGCTTAATTAAGTAAAAGTTTTCATTCTTGTAAACTCTGTGGGAGATGATAGATTTTGAGTCAAGTCAGCTGGAAACCAAGGTGAATAATTGTGTCAAGGTCCATTATCACCCCATGGGTTTCTCCCCAACAAACTTGATTATGATTGTTAGAATATGAAAGGAGAAATGAACATTTATAAGTACTAATGCAAAAAATTAATTTTAATCAAAAGTCAAGTGTTGAATATATATATGGAAGTTATTACAATTAAAATTCAGTTTAATTCTTAGACCAACAAAGCAGATTCATCCCTGAAGGACCTACTGGGATTTCTTAGGAGTAGATAATTCTTCCATTCATGTAGATCACATCTAAACTTTGCCATAGTAGATGGTCTTTGTATGAGGTGAGATGTTAAATGGATGAGCCTACGATGGTTTTTTGCTTATAGTTATACAGTTTTTCACTAGGGCCAGCTTTAACCCTCTTTCTAGGTACATGTTTACCTGTCAATTTGTACTCCACTGGTATAACTTTTTAATAGCAAGGGCTCGTCTACACACTCTGCGGCATCTAATATAGGACTTTAGTGGAGGACAGAACAGATACTTTTCAAAAGTCCAAGGTATTCAGAGAGAAACACTGGGATCTAACATTTAAATCTTTAGAGAGGTATCATATATAATGGAAAGACTTTTGGCCTTGGAGTCCGTGGAGAACTAGATTCAAATCTCATTTCTGAGACTTACTACCTGCTAACCTCAGTTTTTTCATCTGAAAATACTAATAATATTTAAAATTTAAAAATTTACAATGCCCTTAGTGTTTTATATGGTTGTTGTGAGGGTCAAATTAGATAAAACAGAAAAAGTACATGGAAAACCTTCAAGAGCCTTTATAAAGATAGTTAAGTGAAATGGTTAATGGAGAAGTCTGACCTCACCCCCCATAGTAAAACACTGTATTTTAAACATCAGAGTAGTCTTTGTTTTAATTCTAGTTTTGAAAAAAAAAAAATTTTTTTGGCTACTTCTGTTAATGCATGCTTGTAGTTCTTGCTTGTGGGGAGGCTGAGACTGCTGGATCCCTTGAGTTTGGAATTTGAGTTAAAGTTGATCAGGTGTCTACGCTAAGTCTGACACCAAATTGTTGAGCCCCTAGTAGTAAAAGACCACAAAGCTGCCTATGGAGGGTTGAACTAGCCCAGGGAGGAAAAAAATGTATTACTGCTGATCAGCAGTGGGTTCTGCCCTTGAGTAACGACTCTGCTTTTATCCTGTTCAAGATAGAAAGACCCAGTCTCAAAAAAATTTCCTTGAATACTTCGCAATTCAAAGAAAATGAAAAATTCCCTCATGTACAGTTAAATTCAGTGGCATTTTTGTCACTTGAGGTCTTAGGCCCTCATTCTTTGATTTGATATACTCAGTGACATGTTTTCATCTATCTGCTCAGTGCCTGATTGTGGTGCCTTGATTTCAAGTTTCAAATAGTTATCCATTTTTTCCACTTTATCTTTTAATGTTATTGGTTTCATTTTTCTTATTGAGTAAAGAAAACAATAATCATTCACTCTTCTAAATATTTTTCTTTTTTAATGCTTTATAGACAGAGTGTTCAGGTACAAGTTGGAATAAATGGCTTTTGAGATCAATTTCAACTTTGAAATTATCTAAAACTGTGATTAGTTTCTTAATACAGTGTTTAGGAATTAGGAAAAATTGTTATATTTTACCAGGGGCCTTGGAAACAGAATTAATTTCAGAATTAGAAATACCAATAAAATTTTTATTTGTTTAGTTTTAAGAGTCAGGTAAAAACATACACTGAAGGGAAGGCTTTGGTAGACCTCTGAAGTAAATAAAATGTTATTTAGAACCTTATGAAATTGAAGCTGGATGAATTAATTTCCTCCTGACTGGTGTACATCTTTACCTGGACATGCTGCTGGCATCTCATGGTAGGCTTCATAGTGTGGTGAAAAGGCCTTTGATTCTCTGGTCAAAGAACCTGGGTTCAAATCCTGCTTTTTATACTTTACCACTTGTGTGACCTCAGGCAAGGCATGTCACCATCTTGAGCCTCATATTTTCTGTTATAAAAATAAATCAGTTTAGAAGGCAGCCTCCAAGAGGCTCTGAGCTCAAGATCTTTGAGATTTACTGAGCAGGTGTAATAAATGAACTGCCTCAACATGAATGTTTAATCCTTGTATAACAAACAAATTAGCTTTTAGAAATATTTCAGGTTGTCACATTGTAAAAAGTTGTTTTATTTGGGATTATAAAGAGAAGCTGTTGTTGGGCAACTGTTACTGTTATTTTGTTTATGTGTTTTATTTCTCCTACTACATTGGAAGCTCCTTGAATCCTTGGACAGTGTAGTGCCAACACAATATTCATAGCACTGATGATGACTACAAATATGCCAGCTCAGTGCTCAATTGCAAAATATAACAGACTTTCCATATAGAAGACAGAAACAAAACATTTGTTAAAACACCAGAAAACCAAATTCCAACACCAGGAAACCAAATCCATCATAGCAACACAGAAGTTAATATACCATATCACAGCAGGGAGCCACACCATCCTTTAGCCTTCCCACTTACAAGCCTAGCTGTCACAGAGGGGAAAAACAAACTCTCACAAGCCTCTCACCACTCCTTGTGTGTGTCCTCACCTCCCTCCAGCTCTAACTGCTCTGACTCCCAGCTTCCTATGGGCTCTGCTCCACCCTTTGGAAAACTCTTCCCACCACAGACTCCATGTGATTACATTCGGCCTGTTGGGGGCAAGGAAGATCAGAGCAGGGAAGTGTAATGGTAATGGTAATTTGAAGATTTTCCCTGCCCCTTGGTCCCTTGATATTTGAAGACCTTCCCTGGTTTGCAAATATACTCTGCCCTCTTATAGACTCAAGGTGGTCACATGGAGCCTGTGGTGGAAGGCTTGTTTTTTAGAAAGGCCCACACCTTGTTACTTTGTGATTGGGCAGTAGGTCATGAGGGTTGTGATGTTCTCTGACCCTGGAGAAGGCTATATATACCCTGATGTGAGGTTTTGCTTTGGGGCTCACTCCTGGGAAGAATTGTGTTATTTGACCAGATGAGACTCTGGGCAGCTGTTGAGCTTCCTCCTCACCTTCCCCCTCCCACCTCCACTCCCCAGCTTTGAAAACCCAGATATTGGTGCTTCTCTCTCTGGTAACTAACTAGGTATAGATGTGATGGTCAGACATTTGGAAGCCCTTTCTGTTGGTCTGTTTCTCTGTATTTTTTTGTCTGCTTGTAACTTCTGTTTGTATTTTCTCTGAAGTTCAGGGTGCTGAATTTTCCCCCTGAACTAGGTAAATAATATGTTTGCTTAAAGTAAGGTTGTTAACCCTTTTTGATTTGATTTCCTTTAGAAAAGAAGATCAGAGAACCTGTGCTAGCAGCCATCCTGGATGTGTTAGGGTGCTTGCTGATACAGGAAGATCTTCAAATTCCCATTACTATTACAGACAGTTCCTTAGTTATCTCTGAACCCTTTATTATATAAGTATCTGAACCCTATACTACATCCTCAATAATTTTTTTTTTAAATGAATGAATGAAACTGTCTCCTTGATTAGCATTTTAAGGATGTGGTGTATATTGTAACATGACTTCTGATTTTTTTCATAGTCTCTCTGACCAGAGTCATAGCTCTTTTCAGATACTATTTGTCTCCTGTGAGATTGCAGCAGGACGTCCAGGTGGAGATGCATACCAGTCGGGAGAAAATTCATTCATATCTCTTTAATTTTGTAAGGTTTCTAGATACTATTGTATTTATTTTGAAGATCAACTAAAATGTTCACATTTATCTGAGTTTTAACTTACCTTTTAAGTCTAAGCAAACAAAAAAATAGTTGTTTCTATTTCTGACTTTCATTTCTAAGGCTTTGGTGGGGAAAAAAATGCACATGCACACACACACACACACACATATTCCCTTAATTCTTTAATCATGTGTGGAGAAACTAATCCCAGTATTGGATAGTGTTAGAGTTGGAACTGGCCGTAAAGGCCATCGTAAAGGCTATACTTGAACAAACAACCTCTATAAAGTGTTAATAGCAAAAGATGTTTAGCTGGATGAATGGTTACTTTTGTCTTCCCTCACTAAAGGACATAAAGCCACACCAATTAAATTGAGGTATTTTAGTTCTATTAAATTGTATTTTCAGTTTCATAGTCAGCATGAAGGGCAATAAAACAAACAAAAACACCAACAACAAACAAATCCCCAAACTATACCCTGAGAAATCACAGGGAGGAGTGTGAAATAATTAAAATTTTTTTCATAAACAACATCAGAGATCCATGTACCTTTTCATTTTTGTTTGTGTATTTTACTTCAGGCAAAATTTGATTCAGAAATGCCATGTGAAACTGTGAGCAAGATCCACTTGGTTGATCTGGCGGGGAGTGAGAGAGCAGATGCCACCCGAGCCACTGGGGTTAGATTGAAGGAAGGAGGGAACATTAACAAATCCCTTGTTACTCTGGGAAATGTTATTTCTGCCTTAGGTAAGTCACAATATTGCTCTTAGCTCCCTTCTATACCTCTTCCTAAGCTGTTACCATGAAGCAATTAAGCTTAGTGTTTTTGTTGTAGAATAATAGCTTAAAGCTCTTTTGAACCAGAATTAAAGAAAAAAAAAAGCCTTCATAAGCTTGTTTTTTCCCCTACAGCTGATTTATCTCAGGATGCCGCAAACCCTCTTGTAAAGAAGAAGCAAGTATTCGTGCCTTACAGGGACTCTGTTTTGACTTGGTTGCTAAAAGATAGCCTTGGAGGAAACTCTAAAACTATCATGATTGCCAGTAAGAGTTTTAATTCTTTCTCCAGCATAAGTTGTACCTTGTGTAAAACAGTTATGTGTATTTAGGCTTAATGTACCTTGTTAGGAATTCACACTATTTACACCTTTCTCAATTAATAGTTTTTCTTTCTGTCTTAAAGCATATCTGCTAATATGGCTTGTGTCCTATGTGCATTAACAACCACAACATCACTAAATCATTGAGCCTGTGCCTATTACTTGATTTTAAAAACCAAAGTAATTGTGTGTGGGGTAAATACTAGATTTTATTTTTGCTTAAAAGAGGTGAAAATTTTTGTTGTCTTATTGGGGTTACCAACCTATAAAATAAGAATAAATATGCATTTGTATAATGCTTTATCATCTACAGGGAAAAAATGAAGGGCAACAGGAATAAAAGGAAATTAATTTTCTTTTATAGATAAAATATAGTCAATATTAAAATGAAAAATAAACATAAAATTTTAATAAATAAAGCTTGATTCAATTAAGATGACATCCTATTCCTCCACTCTTCAGTACTTATCCAGGCCATCATCTCTGCTTTGGCTACACATCTCTTCTTCCCCAATCTCGAATTCCTTGATGAAATAGTTCAATTCCATGTTATCTTTTACTCTTTTCTTTTTTCCTTTTCCCCAAATTTTATTCAACATGAAACACCTCTCTGTTGTTTTCACTGGAAAAATTGGCTATATCCATGTTCAGATACACATCTGAATTAGAATTCTGTGGTTGCTGACTCCTCACAGGCTTCTGCCTTCTCTCTAGCTTCCAGGGAAGCAGCCCTACTCTCTGTGTTTATCTGTCAGCTTTGCCCCAGATAAGCTAGACAGGCTATTCAGTCTGTAGACTGTTGGGCCTTGGCCTGCCTGCCTGAGGAAAATGTGGCAAATACAGCCTCAGCAAGCAGGCAAATGTCCTCATTGGTAAGAGTAACAGTAAAAAATGTCTCCATCCTTAACATAGTCATCACACTTCAAAGACATTGTGGTCTTCAGGACATGGAGTTTGAGCACATGTTTATCTGTCAGCTCACGGTGCTTTGGCACGTGGATGCATTTCTTGGCTATCATTATTCCCTCTCAAAAAAAGTTTGTTCATGGCAAATCAGTTCTTCTTTAGCATCAACCTTCCACCAGCAGCTGCTACCCCGCCATGATTGCATATCCCCTCGGGTCCCTTGCTCCCTTGTCTTATTGCTGATCATGCCTTGCTATTCTCCAACCTTTGGTTACTCCCACGTTTTGCTTGTTACTGAACAGAACTGGAGAAAATCACAAGACTTTATTGCCTTCTAGGCCTTCCATAAATATGTTACCTCATCTCTTGGCCTTTGCAGCAGCAGTGCATTTATCTACTTTTCCCTAAGTGATTTTTCTTTATCTAACTTATGATGGCTATCACAGAATCTTTGTTTCTTTCACATCTCCCATAGCATCTCCCGCCTTACATTAATTCCCTGAGAAAGCTGAGGCAGTTGAGATGAGCCCCATTTTTTTCCCTTTCTCCTCATCTGATTTTATTCCTCATTATGCTTTCCTTCATTCAAGCCTTTGATGGTGATATATTCCTTCCTCTTTCCAGAGAGAACTCCTCTCCATGTACTCTTGTCCCGGCATCCTCCAGTCTTTTCTAGGTGATTGCTCTCAAATTTCTCCCTGTTTGCTTCTTCCCTGAAGCTTTGACATGCTAAAATCTCCCTGTCCATCCTTAAAAGATTCTTACTAGCTCCTTCTATCTCTATTATCATGCTGTGCCTCTCCTCCTGTTTTTAGTAAAAAATTTTTTTAAAGCTATCCGTACCCTGGCAGTCCACTTTCTTCAGTATCTTCTAGATACTGAAGCCCTCTGAAATCTGGCTTCCAACCTCAAAATATGTTGTCTCAAAAGTTACCAGTCATCTTCCTGAAACCAAATTTAATGCCTTTTTTTCAGTCCTCGTCCTTCTTGACCTCTCTGTAGCCTCTGACACTGTGGTTTACTTTTCTTGAATGATCTCTTCTTTGGGTTTTTATGAGTGACGTCTCCTGTTTTTCCTCCTGCTCTTGCTGTTCCATCTCAGTCTCTGTAGTCATCTCTGCTCACCATGGGTAACCCCTAAGTCTGTGTCTTAGGACCTCTTCTCTCTTTTCTCTATTCTGTCTCACTGAGTGATGTGAGAACTCACCACTGAGTTGAATAACAATTTTTTTTCCTTTTTTTTTTTATGGGGGGGGTGGAAGGCAGGGCAATTGGGGTTAATCAATAATAATTTAACATTCATGTAAGGATTTAGTTTATGAACATTTTTGTTACTACCACAACTGTATGATGTAGGTGGCACAAATATTAATATTCCTCTCTTACATATAGTGAAGTTTAGGGGACTTGTTCTCGGTCAAGTGGCCACTGAGGGAAAGAGCATTTTTTTTTGCTCTTCTCATTATGCCATTAGTGCCTATAAATGTGAAAACATATGCACATCTTAATATTTATTATACAGTTCTGAGTGAAAAATATAATTTACTATTTTTTAAAAAAGAAAATACAGTGTTGCTTCTAAATTCTTCAAGTGAGTTTCATGTTAGCACGAGTATCCCAGACAGTCACTTCTTTGGGTTTTTCTTTGGTATCCCACCTCAGCTCCATTGGGCTCAAGATAGGAATTACTGAATCTAAGGTCAGTGAAGCTTTTCTTATTTATATCCTTTTTTGTGCTTATTGGGAAATATTGCTGCTTCATTTTCATTATTTATATTCCCATTGATTAGATGATGATGGATGCACCTTCAGCTTTAGAATACTATAATGTGGCAACCTGAGAATGAGAATCTGTTTTTTAAGTGAGGGTCAAGA
>CM053595.1:193927416-193993711 GCA_028646575.1 Pseudocheirus occidentalis | reverse complement strand
TGATTGGAATGGTAAAGAAAGAGAAATGGGTTCTAGTTGATACGGTGATTTCTGCTTTTCATCACTAAGAATAGTAGTCAGCAGTTAACCTTGAGTTATGAAGTCAGATATTCATGTCCATAGTCAACCGTAGAATAAATTTGAGCAGATATTAAAGACAAGACTGAAATTCTTTCAAGGTCTAGTGTAAAGACCTCTGAATTGTGAATCAGAAAACTGAACTTCTAGTCTTGATACCAGCTCTGATACTAACTAGCTGCTTAGCTTTGGGCATGTTATTTAACCTTTCTGGGTCTCATTTTCTTCTTCTGTAACATGACAAGATGATCTCCTAGTTCCTGTCTAGCTATAAAATTCTATGATTTAAAGTGGGTTGCCCTTGGCATAATTTGCTCATTTATCTGTCAGAGATTGGTGAAACTAGTTAGTTTAATGTGGACATTGAAAAGCCACCAGTTTCTAACAAAGCTGTGTTAGAAATTGGTCTTGGATGAAAACTGTCTTGGATGAAAAACCAATTTTGTAAGATCAACTGAGCAGGAGATAATCCAGCCTTCCTTAGCACCTGTTTCTACTATTTAAAACCCTTCACTACCAGAAAAGTCTTCTTTATCAAACTTAATTATCTTATGTTGCAGTCTGAGCCCATTTCTTTTGTTTTGTCTTTGGTGGCTTTTCTAGCTTTTCCTTCTGGAATCTTGGCAATTCTTCCCTTTTTGAACAGAATCTTTTTACTATACAATATTTGCAGTGCTCTAAGAAGAAAGATACTTTACTTGTGAGTTAACTTTAATTAGAATGTTTTTATTTTGTACACTGAAATGAAATTTTGGTACAAATGTTATTTCAACAGAACTTACATAGGCTTATACTACATCCCAAACTGCAGCTACACTGGGGTGACTGGGACTTTATTCCCTTGGCACTGAGATTCAGACGACGCCAATAGAACTTGTATTCTCTCAAGAAGTAGGAACAAATGGGCTTACCATACTTATTTAGCAAGACTAATTAGCTAGAATGGAAAGTTACCAGATGGAATGCTTCCTGCATCCTACTATGCCTGGTGAATTTCTTCCTGGCCCACTCATTCTCTGTTCCTCCATGTAGCAGTGGCCTCACTAGCAATTGCCTTGTGTTATTCCCATGAGGGGTGGTGGATTTCAGTCTTTGTCTCCTTCCCATTAAGTAATAACCTGGACTCTTTTCCCCCAAAGGAACTTATATCTCAGGGCCTAATGTATTTTGGGGGTCTCTTTCCTTTGTCTCTCCTAAATAACCAGCAATCTTAGCAATCAAGAAACAAAAATTATATCTGCGTCAATATGTGTGTGTGTATATATGTATACACACACATATGTATATACTTTATGATCCCAAATAGGGTTTTCTTGACAAAGACACTGAAGTAGCTTGTTGTTTCCTTCTCCAGCTCACTATACAGATGAGGAAACTGAGGCAAATAGAGTTAAGTGACTTTCCCAGAGTCACAGTGTCTGACACCAGACTTGAACTCATGAAGATCTCTCTCTCTCTCTCTCTTTCTTTCGCTCTCTCTCTCTTCTCTCCCCTCTCTCTCTCTGTTTCTGTCTTTCTCTCTCTCATGCACGCACACACACGTGTACTTGTATGTACATATACATGTGCATATATGTGCGTATACTTGCAATATATTTGTGTGCATGCATGTATAAACATGTATACGTGCACACATACACACATCAGTTTATATATATTTATACCAATTTATAGATACATGTGTACCACTTTATACGTATATACACACACATACACCTATGCATGTATATTGGTGTATAATTTTACTTCTTGATTGCTTTGATTGCTAGTTATGACTGATTACCATTCCTAGAAACATTCTTACTAGAACTATTGAAAACAATACTGTTTTCAGAAAATGCCAGTTTAGTCCACTAATGCATTTTTGGGGTCTCTTTCCTTTGTCTTTTTTAACCTTTTTTAAGGTTAAAATTATTCTACTTTTGAGATTGTCATATAACACTAGGGAATAGTAATGAAGTAGTTGTAAGAAGCCTCCTCTACCATAAAGAGCATATATTTCGATTCATAAGACCTACATTCAAATCCTGAGTCTGCTGCTTATTTCCGTATCGTTAAGTCGTTTCAACTGCTCCAGGCTTCAGTTTTGTCATTTATAAAATGAAGGAATTTGCTAGATGATCTCTAAGAGCCATTTCAGCTTTTAACTCAGTAGATGTAACAATTGAAAAAAAGAACTCCATGGAAACTATTTTCTGTGTAATTAATGCTTGGGAATTGAGAGATAGGTCAGTTGTAATTTCAGTCTAAAAGAAGTATGCCCAGTGTTATAGAAGTTTTTTTTTTTCCTATTGAAATATATTCCTTTTAACTTTAAAGGATTAGGAATACTCTCTATCTGTGGTACCAAAAGAAATGTATTTTAAAAGAATTTCTTGTGAATATGTTCCCATCTACGTATGATAGAATCTTATAAAATACACTGTATTTAGGGCTGGCCATTGGAAACAGTCAAATTTGGCTATCCCTCCATTTTCTACTTTACTTTTCCTTTTACAGTGTTTTGCTAAAGTAAAGGTATTGCTATTTAAACTCCCAGAACTTTCTTATTCTTGCATTTTTTCTTTTTTTCCTTTTGCAAAGTTTTGCAAAAGCTTCTGAAAGTTGTGTGTTCTTTGTAGCAATTGTCAGATGTTTTAGGACAGAGTCATACCAAATCTCTTTAGTGCTTTGTAAGTATAACAACTATATGAATGGAAAAAAATGAAAAGTACATTTCAATTTTTGTTTGATAGAAAAACAGCAAGAAGACTTTGTCCCATCCACACAGGATTCACATTCCTTGATTGAGAAACTGCCCTTAATCAGCCCTCATTCTTTTAACTTCTTTTGTCCCTTTTGGTCATATTCCAAATTGGAGTTTATTATTGAAGAATATAATGATAATGCTTTTCTATTCATTTAAGAGAAACAACTCACTAGATTCTTTTTCTAGGGTGTTAACTTCAGATACAAAAATATTTTGATCACTTGTAGAATTCAGTCGAGCTAACTAGAATTTAATTTGGTAGTGAACACTCTCCTTATAAATGTTAGATAATTTGTAATATTCATTACTAGAGCAGTGAATATTTAAGTCTATCCAACAACCTGAGGTTAATCTGACTTTTAGATTATGAACCAGTTTGTATTAAATGAAACTCAGTGCTGGATAAATAATTATTGAATTCATTCTTCACAGCTATTTCACCTGCTGATGTCAATTATGGAGAAACCCTAAGTACTCTTCGATATGCAAATAGAGCCAAAAACATCATCAACAAGCCTACCATTAATGAGGATCCTAACGTCAAACTCATTCGTGAGCTCCGAGCTGAAATAGCCAGACTAAAAACTCTGCTTGCCCAAGGGAATCAGGTTAGGTTTCTCTGAGATTATATGAATAATTTTCTTTGAGTAATAGCATCTATTTCTGGATCTTAATGAGATAATTATCTCACTCATTATATTGATTTGAGTAAATAAGTGCTAACTGAAGCTATGAATGAATAAACTGATTTTCCCCTCCCCCTCTTTACATCAAGTTCCAATGGGCTTTTATAAAAAAATTTATCTGCTAAAGTTGATATGATTGATAACACAATAGATATCAATTTTGCATAAATTTTCATTGGGTGATTCAGCAGACTCCTGATTTGTGGTTAAATATCTTGGTGTTAATTTGATACTTTATTATTTTCAAATTATGAAACAGTTTTAAGATAATGAAAAATTTGTGAAGTGTCATTATGATGCAGAAGCTAATAAAACTTACAGTATTTGTTCTATTTTAAATGTTGCCATAATATGACTTCCTGGAGCATCACAATAATCTATTATTGAATACATGTTTTAAATGAAACTCTCTTATATCTTCTTGCTGCTCAGGTAGCTCAGCTCTTTGGATGAGCTCCATGACAAACTTGCCTTATATAGAATCTGACACCACATAGCTTCTACCAGTAGTCTATAGCATGATAGTGTAAACCTATTGTGCCAAGAATGAAAACTCTGCTTAGTTACAGTATAAAGTCACTTTTGCAGGAAATCTAACATAAAATTTTTTAAAAGTTGATTTTAAAACAGTCAAATAAAACTTCTGGTCCACATTCTTAGGCAGCAGAAGATCCTATGCATCCTCCCCCACCCCAAACATAATTATTAATATATCTTATATAATTATCTCTAAATTTAAAAATAGTCTGTTGGATTGTACTATCTCTCATAAAGTTATGGTCAAGTTACTTGTGATTTCTGATAGTGTTGGAAGTAGTTAGCTCAGATAAGGGCTTGAACTTTGAAGTTTCCTGAGTCATGCAGTGTATTTCACATTTCTTCCCTTCAAGATCCCCAGCAACTATTGGATCAGAATGATTTCTGGTGGGGAACATTTTGTTCTGTGTTCTAAACCTTTTCTCTTTTGGAAGCTTCCATTTTGGAACACATTAGAATGGGGGATGAATTCCTCATGTGGGGTTTGGAATTGGACTCATTTTCTTACCATCCATGAACTTGAATTTGTAGGGTCATTTGGATGGGAGATCCCTGACAGACTTGCCTTATGCTGTTATTTTCTAAGCCAAACTGGGGCCAGTTACAATATTTAAATTCTCTCCTGTGATCTGTTCTTCTTCTGCGTTCTTTTAGGCTTTTCTTTAATTCAAGGGGTAGAAAATGGGAGCAGAAAGGAGCCAGGGTATATGGAATAGGAATCAGTTTTAAAAGGATGGATTTAAGAAATAAGGACTTTGGCAATAAAAGTTTGCAGAGCATTCAAAATCTGCCATGGTTCATAGACAAGATTTTGGGAAGTACTAATTTTCAGTACACAGTAGAAAAATTGAAGATAGAAAAGTTTTTAAAAATAGTTATTTGATAAGAACAAAATTTTGCTACTTATACCAGAAATGCTGATAAAGTTCTCAGACACCCTTGTGTACTACACTTTGTTAGATTGTTGAATTAATTTATGGAATTATGAAGTGGGTCAGGCAGCAGTACTTTGTTGGGAAAGATCATGATGGCTTCAGTTATACTTTAATAAGGCAGGGAAGGTACAGAGACAAACAGCACAGAAAATGCAGAGATAAATGGTGTGTATGTTTGGGGGGTGGTCACAGAGGCAAACAGTGTGGGAATGGGGATGGAGTGGTTTAAAAAGTTAGGCAGCATAGGGAAAATGATGGAGAAGGAGAAAGGCACAGTGAGTAACCTGTGTAATCCAAGATTACAATTGGGTGTGTTTGGCAGTAGCACTACCACCCTTAGGAATGTTTGGGTGGTAGGAGTTTAGGGTCTCATTTATATAGGGTATTGGTGAGGGACAGACCATGCCACCTTGCAGAGATTATTCATTAACATATCTAAATCATCTTAAAGTTGTGTGTAGAACTTTATAGTTAACGTAGTTATGTCATCTTAAAGTTATCAGCACCTTTTGGTATTCTATTGGTCTTACTGTGGTTGTCTGGAATTTATTTATCTGAGATTCACATGTCACAGAACCAAAAGGCACTCCCAGCAAGGTATACATGGCTTCCCTTGATTTAGCAAATATTCTCAGGATGTGCTTTTTGGTTATTATATGATAGCTTGCAAATTATGCTCTTTTGAATCTTTGGAATAATCTGTATGTGACTTCACCTTTACAATTTTGCTTCTTGCTATTATAAGTTTATACTGGCTACTTATAAACTTAGTTGCTATACATGGTGGTCAGGGAGCAAGAACAAGATAGAATTTTCACACAATTGTGAGGATATGAAACATACTCTTAAAAAAATCAATGATTTCTGAGAAGGTAGAAAGCCTTAACCTCCACAGTCAGTCTTCAGAGGTGGAAAATAAATTATAATGCCCAATTGAAATTTTTCAGTTTTTGTTATTTATTCCACATACATCAGTTGGGGGAGGGAAAATAGTAAAAATATAATCAACATTCAAACTATAACAAATCAGCCTTTGTCATGTGTTTATTGGTGAGCACATCTGTTTTTCTGCCATTCTCCATGCTTAAAGAAACTGTGAGGAAAAGGAATGAAACTGTAATATTTTGTTCAATCTGGGATCTCGTTGATATGGGTACACCAGTGCTATTCATCTTCTCCTTGACAGGTCATAACCCATCGTCACCATCTTGCCCCGTACAATCCTGCTCTGAATCCTTTCAAAAATCATTAATAGAGGATCTATGTGATGGGTTAGAAGAAGACTTTTCTCTTACTCCTTTTAAATCTTGGGGAATACGTGAGCAACACTTGAGCCATCTGTCCATTATCTTTCACTTTTTAAACACTTTTTTATCCATCTCTTTTGCTTTTTATATTACCTTCATTTCCAAATGTATGCTTCCTGTGATAGTAAAGACTTAAAAAGAAAGGAAAAGGAGGTGAAATAATTCAGCAAAACCAACCAGTCTAACAGTATATTTAGAACCTTTTTTTTTTTTTTGGCTTTTTGGAGAGCAGTTGGGGTTAAGTGACTTGTCCAAGGTCACACGGCTAGTTTTTGTATTAAATTTTTGAGGTCGGATTTGAACTCAGGTCCTCCTGACTCCAGGGCCAGTGCTCTGTTCACTGCGCCACCTAGCCACCCTATTTAGAACTTTATTAAGGAGAAGAATTCAGAGATATATGTATTGCCAACTGTTACTTTTTGAAATGTTTTCAGGTTGAGAGGTACAATCTGGTAGATAATTGAGAAAAAACCATTTCCTTATTATAAATTTTTACTTTTCTCCTATTTTTTGGAACTTAATTTCTTGAAACTTCTATAGGACTCTAAAGTATTGATATTTAGCCCTATATTTCCTAGGTTGAGAATCCCCTAGCATTTTATGATGGTTTTGATAAACTGGCCCCTTGAATACTTAGTTATTATTTTGCTTCTCTTTAGCCTGAATTAGGAAGAAAAGTAGTCATTTTTGTTCACATAGCTGCTTATTCCAATTTAAAATATGAAAGTCCATTTGATTAGTTTTCTCTCAAAACAGTATCTCTGGTGACAGTTTATAAATACGTATACATGTACACAGTCTTTATTTACAAATTTTCCAGATTTCAAACTGAAGATTACTTGGCTGTAATACAAATTGGTACTGAAATACAATGGATTAGATTCACATCCTAGGTTTTCCAATATAGGCTATAGTCGTCACACTAGCCACTACCAGATCCTAGAATTTAGGAAAAGCAGTACCAAAAAGTAGTATTTCATTTAGCATAAATCAGATCCTTCCTTTTCTCAGCCTTCAGTAGATCTCTAATCTCATATCATGTAGATCTAAACTCTTTTGTGTTTTCTCATCCTGTGCACCTTCTATCCATGTCCTTCCATAAATCCATAGCAGGGGGGCCCTGGCAACATGCTAAGGTGTAGAGGATTGTCCACTAGATTTCCTGATGGTGTTTTGATACCAACAGAAAAGAAGAACCGTCGGTCACTTCTCCCTAACACTACTTTATCTATGTAACAGATGTAGTAAACAAACTGCAGCCAATTTCATGGGGGGTCTTTTTGGTAATAATAACAACTAACATTTATTAGTAATTTAAGGTTTGTAAAACACTTTATGTACATTATTTCATTTTATTTACACACTAACCCTTTTGAACTAGGTATTAGTACCCTATTTTACAGATGGGAAGTCTGAGGCAAAAAGCAGACTTTCCCAGGATGGAAGTGCTCATTAAGAGTATGAAGTAGAATTTGAACCAAAGGTTTCCTGATTCCAAATGCTATGTTTTCTCTAATACACTTAAACTGTTTTTTTTAAATGTTCATTTGCATAATTGATGAGCAAAAAAGAGATGACCAAGTAAGCATCCCCAGGAAATGATTCTTGTTGCCTTTGGGCACACAGTGAAATGAGTCTTACCAATTGCTTTCTACCCTCTCTCAGGAGAACCTGTGAACCATCCTTCTGTTTAGTTGCATCTTCTTTGTTCAGTTTAATTCAGTTTTTACTGTGAGAGGCAGCAACATGTTGTAGTGGATCGAAGGCTTGTCTCAGAGCAAGAAACACTTGGGTTTGAGTTTTGCCTCTGACGCTGGTCAAGTTACTTAATCTTTCACTGCTCTAGGTCAAAGATGTAAACTTGCTGCTGCCCACAAAACTTCTTGAGTGCTGCTGAACCATATTAAAATTAACTGGTACATTAAAAAAAATGCAAACAGTATAGGTAAGTTAATTTATGGGTTTTTTTTTTCAAAGTCAACATAGAGCCTCTACAGATCCATTTCTGTTTGAGTTTGATACTGCGGCTCTAGGCCACTCTCCAAGACTATTAAGTTTCAGGGAAGAAACTGACCTATACTGGTTGAAGAAATTTCTCACTGAGAGTCAATTAAATCACAGTCCAGAAGAAAACAAAACAATCCCTGGCCTTAATGAGTTTACATCCCATTGGGGGAAAATGTCATGTGCATAGAAATCTAAATACAAAATATTTTCTGGGGGGAAGGTGGTAGCAACTGGTGGAATATAGTTAGGCTTCCTCAGTTGAACTTTGATTTAAGTCAAGAATTCTGTGAGGGAGAGATGAGGAAGGAGGGCATCTCAGGCATGGGAAACTGTCTGTGCAAAGACTTGGAGACAGGAGATAGAATGTTCTGCATAGGTCAAAGCCAGTTCAGTTTGGCTGGAGCCTAGAGTGTGAGAAATAGTGTTAATGTGCAGTGAGCCTAGAAATGTAGGCTCTATCTAGATTGTTCAGGGCTTTTGGTGCCAAGCAGAGAAGCTTACATTTTATCCTGAAGCTAAGAGGGAACTCCTAGAACTTCTTGAACAAATAGGAGTGTGCTTTAGGCACCTCACATTGGTAGCAGTGTGGAGAATGGGTTGGAGAAGTAAGAGGAAGGGAAATCATATGGGATTCTGTCACAAGAGTCTAGGTGAGTGGTAATGCGAATCTTAGCTAGGGTTTGGGCATTGTGAGTGGAGAGAAAGGGGATAGATGCAAGACATAATTTGGCTATGGAACTGACAAGACATGGTTTTGGATTCAGCGAGTAAGAGGGAAGAGTTGACCATGACTTCCAAGTTTGTATACTTTGGTAATTGGAAAGATGTTGGTACTCTCAAGGAAAATGAGGAAGAAAAGGGGAAGGTATAAGGTAGAAGGATAAGGAACTCCATTTTGAATGTGTTGAGTTTGAGATTTTTGTAGGACGTCCAATGAGAGAAATGTTAAAACGGAATATGATAAGGTGGAACTGGAGTGATAGTTGAATCTTTTGAAACTGATGAAATCACTATGACAGAATGTGGAGGACAGGACCCAGTACAGAGCCTAGTGGTAGACTCCTTCCTTTTGTAAGAGAGTGGAATATGGATGAAGACCATGGAAAAGAAACTGAGGATGAGTGGTCAAAAGAAGCAGAAGGATGTCTTATGTCTTCTGGTTTCATGTATAGCAAGAACATCAGTATTGGTATAGTTAAATGTCTGTAAAAGCATGTGAGGTAGCATTTTATAATTCAAAGTGTATTGATTCCTAGAGTCAGAGGACCTAGGTTCAAATGTTACTTTTGCCACTTACTACCTGTATGGATTCTGGCAATGCACTTAGCCATCCCCAGCCTTGGTTTCCTCATCTATAGAATGAGGAAGTTAGACTAGATGGCTTCAGTCAGGTTAACCTTATGTCAGATTACGAATTGTTAGAGAAAGAGCTCACATTTATAGCATCAATATTTAAAAGAATGATTATTGATGATCTACAGCTGTGATGTTTTTGTTTTCATTTTTCTACAACTTTGTCATTGTCACTGTAGATGGAAATGTGAATTTTACAGGGGTAAGGAAATCTTTTTTTTATCTGTCCATTCTAATCAGTTCAGCACACAGCCAGCCACCAGAGTGATTTTCCTAAAGCTCGTGATCACGTTGCTCTCTGTTCAGTAAATTCCAGTGGCTCTCTAGTGCTTCTAGCATCAGTGATAAACTTCTGTTTGACATTTAATTTCTTTACAGTATGGCTTCTTTTGACCTTTCTAGTCAATACCATCCTCCTCATCCCTTAGGATCACCACCTAGATATCATCTTCCACTCTTACTGTCTCTCATCTTCCATATCCGATCTGTGCCCAGAGCCTGTCAATTTTACCTTTGCAGTGTCTCTCAAATATGCTGCCTTATCTCCTCTAAAACTGTCCTTGTTCTGATGAAGGAATACATTGGACTACGTTACAGTATTCTGCTGGTGGGTCAGTCAGCTTCAAGTCTCTCCAGTCCATCCTCCATTCAGCCATCAAAGTGATTTTGAAAGATGCAGGTCCTGCTGTGTCACCCATATACTTGACAAATTCCAGTCTCTCCCTGTTGCCTCCACGATTAAATACAAAATTCTGTTTGTTCTTCATAGCTTAGATCCTCCTACATTTCCAGTCTTCTTATACATCACTCCCCTCTACTTTTTACTCTTTGATCCAGTGACTCTGATCTCCTGGCTGTTGCGTGCACATGACCCTCCATCTCTTGGCTGTAGGCATTTTCCCTGGTTGCCCTCCATGCCTGGAATTTTCTCCCTCCCCATCTCTGCCTCTCGGCATCTTTGTCTTCCTTTAAGTCCTAAATAAAATTCCATTGCTACAGGAAGTAGTTCCTAATCTCTGTTAATTAGATTCAACACTAGAGTATCTTCCCTCTTTTTTTTTTCTATATATAGCTTATTTGTATATATTTGTTTGCTTGTTTCCTCATTAGATTGTGAGTTTCTTGAGGTCAGGGATTATCTTTTGTTTCTTTTTCTATCTCCAGTGTTTAGCATAGTGGTTGACACATAGTTGACACTTAATAAATATTTATTGACTGATTGACGCCATTACTATGAAATGAATAGAAATCTTGCCTTATCTAGTCAGGTGTAATTTCTTTGGAAAAATGTTTTTAGAATTGTGATAACCCATTCTGGTTCTTTATGCCTGGCTGAATTTCCTTCTGGTAGTCTGTTCAGTTACAGCCAGTGAGGTAGACATGTGGATGTTCTAAGAGTTTGAGGTGAGACAGTGTGTTCCAAGCCTTGTGGATGACCTCTGTAAAGGCATGGAGGGTGACTGGAGATGGAATGTCACATATGAGCCAGGAAGTTTTAATTAGTTCTTCATAGCATTTTCAGTGGAAAGCTTGTGTGATGTTATGAGACCAAGTTCTAAGGAATCCATCTTTTCAGAATATTCATTCTGCATTTCTTAATTGATAGCTCTTGACTTTCTAAAGAGATTTCAAAGAGTTCAAGACTATTTCTGATCATGTCTGGAGTTTAGTTTAGTATTCTTCAATTCACTTCAATTCAGTAAAAATTTAGTAAGTACTTAATTCTGTGCCAGGCACTATGCTTAACCCTCAGAGGGTTTACAATCTAATGGTCAAAAATAACACACAGACAGGAAGCTGAAAAGCAGGGGAGAGGCCCATGATGTTCTATGGAGTCCCAACCATGGACTCCATATTTCATATTCCAGACCTCTTTAAAGGATGGCTTTGGGAGGAGTTTGATATTTTATCTTCTAGCCCTCTGATCAGAGGAGAGAGATGACTGAAGGAATTTACAAGATGTTTCAAAAATTGAGTTTGCTTGGAAATGAGAATTCAGGTGATCAGCCTATCCCCAAGGGAGCATGTTGAACATATTCATGTCCAGAGGAATTACTGTGCTTGAAGATGAATCCTTATCTTAGCTGCCTCTGGGCTGCTTTCTGGTTACGTCTTTCTCCTTGGGTATCAGTTCTTAACTGGCTGCAGAATATACCTTGGACTTGGACTTCTAGAATCCTGGACTTCAGGTGACTTTCGGTCTACCCAATGCTTGCTCTCCTGACCTTTTAGAACTTAGAAAGTTGGCACTTCCAGATTAATCTCCATTTCAGGAGCCATTTCCATTATTGCAGTCAATCAAAGAGAATTCTGTTCACCAGTTGGTTTGTGGACTGGAACCAGTTATGGAATGTCTCTGCATGCTTCATGGTCTCTGATTCTGATATTTCCTTTCCAACCACATCAGTTAGGATGGTGTATGTTTATATATCAAAGGGTAATATGAAGCCTTCATTGATATCAAAACACTCAGAAGCAGTGACATTCAAAAGCAAACATTCATGGTGCTGTTTGCAGGGTGAAACCAATTATTTGGGCAGCTAATTTCAGGACCTAATTTGGGAAGGATAGAGATGATCAGCAGTGCATGAAGGAGAAACATACTCTCTTTGTATTTTGTCAGCAAGGTAGTCATCATTATTTATTAGTAGTCAGCTGTGTGTGGTATCTGCACTCAGTTTTGTACTCATATGTTGTCTTTGACATATTTCTTTAAAAAGGCAATATATACATGCTTTATTGAACAGATTTTCACAATATACTTTATTTTCCTAATTATATGATTCCATTTTCTTGATAGGGAAAGGACTACAAATACTTTAAAACCAAGAGTATCATTAACAGTCATTAAGCAAATCCAAACTGAGAAATCTTATTTTTTCCCATTCTTTCCCCCTATTTTTTGTTTTTAAAAAATTAACAGGTCTTTATTTTCACTCTCTACCATCCCACCCCACTACCCCTGGAAGAAACAAAACAAAACAAAACTCAGGTGATAAGAATACAAACAAAATAAATTCCTATATTAGCTATATACAAAATGGGTATCAAATTCTTCATATTGAGTCCATTGTCTTTTTGTGAGGAGATGGACACTATTCTTTATCGCTGGTATTCTGTTATCATACTTGATTCTATTGTTCATAGTTCTCAAGTCGTTAAATGTGTGTATGTATATGATATTGCTATTGTTGCATAAAGGAAAGTGGGCGGGAGGGATGGACAGAGAGAGCTTCACTTTGTTATCTTTTTAGCAAATATGAGTTAAGCTCTAATAAAGATCAGATCCTCTGATAAACTTAATATATAATAATAATAATAATAATGAGGGTCTGCTGTAAATGAATGGTAATCTCATCATGAAGCTATAACTGGTTATGTGAGACAATACAGACCTAACCTAAATTAATCAAATTTGTAATGCTTGATTAAAAAGGCAGATGTTCTTAAATGCCCATTATAGCGTATACATTCCTATATTATTTTTAGTGTGGGCAATCTTGTTTTACCAGATTATTGTATTCCAAATGTCACCATGGTTCAGTGAGAGTATTAATTAACCTAAGTTTCAACACAAAGTTTGATTTCCTGTGGTTATTTATTTTAGTACTTACAATTAAAAATTAAATATCTATGATAAAAGTCATGTCTTATATGCACACAAATTCAAAGCATTTTCAATTGAAAAAATTTTTGAATATAGTATTTTTAAGCAATTTATCAATAGACTTGGACATTTTCTTCCCTTGCTTTATCAAGAATGGATTGCTCTTTAAGAAGCAAAGTTATTGAAAGGTATCAGATTTGGTAAAGATATAAAAATATACATGTGCATATATATTTGTGTATGTATACTTATGTGTATTTGTGTGTGTGTGTGTGTGTGTGTGTGTATATACACACGGATATGTTTTTAGCATAAATGTTACCTGTAGACTGACAAATAGTCCAGAATTAATCAGGTGGATTAATATAAAGCAGCTTATTAGGTATGGAGATTTAATAATTAATACATATATAGTAGGAAAGAATGGGGGATCATTGTTCCAGGAACATCTATGGTATAGAATGGATAATGCTGCATTATACAAATTGTTTATCCTTTTTTATACACCAGGAAAAATGTGTTCTCTACCTTACTATTCTTTACTAATAATTATGCTCATTTATATTTTAATTTTAGATTGCCCTATTGGACTCACCGACAGCTTTAAGTATGGAAGAGAAACTCCAGCAGAATGAAGCAAGAGTAAGTACTAGTTTATTACGTTCCATATAATGAACTTCTATGAATCATATGCCCTTTCTATATGCATTTTATTTTAGTATTTGACATCTGAGAGTTAAATATATTTTTTCTCCAGCCTTTCTAGGAAAGTCGAACATTTGAAGAGAAATATCCTATTGCTTTTTATTTTTTGATATGTTTTTTTGGATACAATTTTGTTGGTATGAGAAAATTCCTCTACTAGTATGTGAAATTTTCCCCCCACTAATGCAGTTATGCATTTAGAGAGTTACCTGGGGCTCTGAGAAGTTCATTCTTTCCTGGGGTCTCTTAGAATTGTGTGTCAGAGCCAGTACATTAGATTTGTAAGTTTCTTGAGGGTAAGGACTGTCTTTTACCTCCTTTTGTATCCTCCAGTGCATAGCTCCGTGCCTGTCACATATTATATGCTTGATTATTGATTGGTTGATTGATTGATTGACTTGAACCCTGGTATTTCTAAATCCAAGGCCAGCTCTCTATCCATTGAACCACACTGCCTCTATTGTTCTTATGGGTCAGGCTAAAAGGAAGAAAATAGGCATTTATATAATGCCTAATATAATCGGACACTGTGCTAAGTGTTTTGCAGGTATTATTTTGTTTATCTTCACAGAAATTCTGAGATGGGTATTATTGTTACCCCCATTTTATATCTAAAGAAACTGAGGTAAACAGGTTAAGTGACTCTTCCAGGGTCACACAGCTAGTAAATGTCTAAATTTTACATGACTTGAAAGTTGAAATATCTTACATGCAGAATGGTTAACTTGAACTCAGATTTATAAGAGGCTGAAAAAATTGAAAGGTCATTTGGGCTGTCTAAATAGTATAGAAATCTATTCATCTGCATTGCATGTAATTAAGACAAGAATACAGCAAAGGTCCCTGTAACCAAAAGTCATGGTGGGTTAGAAGTAAATTACATGGTGAACTAATGCCCCTCATCAAATTGCAAGTTTAAAAGTTACTTAAAATATATTACATCCCTTTTCTCATTGCTTTAAACTGTTTTTTCTCTTGTGAAGTAGTCTGAAATTTCAGAGTCAGATATCTTATAAAATTGCAAACTGGAAATAATATGTCTAACTTAAAAATGTAATACAGCTTGAAAAAATAATTTCTGAAAAGTCAGTGGGGATATAGTAGATAGCCATATATATTTCTGAGCATAGGTAGGTGCTTGATTGCTTGAGAAGGAAGGAAACAAGTATTTATTAGGTTAACTTAGGCTGTAGGTAGGAAGAGCACAGTACAAGGTGTAGTGATGAGTAATAGGAGAATGGAATAATATTGGCAAATTAAGGTAGAATAATCCATACTGTTAACAACTATATAGAATCTGTATGCAGTGATGCTTTTTTTTTTTGCTTTTTTTTTTTATGGAGGCAGTTGAGGTTAAGTGACTTGCCCAAAGTCACATGGTTAGTAATTGTGTCAAGTGCCTGAGGCTAGATTTGAACTCAGATCCTCCTGACTCCAGGGCCAATGCTCTGTTCACTGTACCACCTAGCCACCAATGGTGATGCTTTTTGAAAAGTAGTTTCATCACTGCCTGATTAAATAGAGCATATTTACATTATGTAATGAGAAAAAGATTATGAAAAGAAAACTATTTTTAGGAACAATTTTTGGGCCATATTTTGTTTCATGTCCCAAATGATTAAGCTTAAGTGAGGAAGATCAAGGTTTCCCCTTAAGGGAATTTATTGTAAAGACATCTGTCTGGCAAACAGATGATCCTAATGTGGATTGTATGTAGAAATAGCACTAATATAGATATTCATTTGGAATGACCAGTTTTCTCCTGAGATGTTTACCTTTTTTAAACCTAATTTTGGTTTGCACACTGAAATTTTTTAATTGCATCTTAATTGGATCTCAGATATAAATTTGAGAGGCAGTGTGATGTAGTGGCTCAATTGCTGCTAAAGAATCTTGCAAGGAGGATAGGAGGCAGATTCTGCCTCTAACATATAATCTGTGAACCTGGGCCAGTGACTCAGTTGCACATTCTTTGGATGCCTCTCTGAGAGAGATTCAGAGAAAATGTTTACCTGCCTTAGGTGAGGAAGTTTTCTCCTATCAGCGAAATCACCCATCTTGTTCTGATAATAATTATCAGGAATATTCAGATTAGTTTAATGAAGCATATATTTGTGCTGACAGTAACCTTTATCTATCTTGCTCAGAAATCTTGCTGTGCTTTAGGAAGACCTCATTCTAGTCTTTTGACATTTTTATTTAGTTTATGTTATTAGTATTAAAGATCATTACCATAATCACAATGATTAAATTGCAGCTTTTAAAGAAAACTATGTCATAGTGATGAATTTTTTTTTTTTTACAATAAATATGTGTGGATTATGGTAATCAAAATTTCTGGCAAAATACTTGAAAAACATAATTTTTCATAAGTTAGAGTTATTTGATTATATTTGAAAAGGATTGGATAACACTTCCTTTGATGAGAAATTTCTGGTAGTGTGGATATTTTGCATTTCAAAAAGAGATTTCTAACTAGAAAACAGCTGCTAACTCTTTATCCACAAGTGATTTTGTACATTAATTTAGTATTCCCAACTTAATTTCAGTCCTTCAAAAAAGGAATGATATTATTGGTATTTGAAATCAGCTTCTTTATGCACATTTTTTCTGAGCCCAAAAACCCACTATTGAGTGTCGTAATTTGCATTTTCTCTGTAAAAGATATCTGACATTGAATTATCCCCTTAAGACTCGGCCTTAACTCTGGAGCAGTTAGTACTATTAATTTTCCTTTCAGATCCATTAAGAAGATGGGTAGTGTCAGTAAAGCAATTCAGTACTATATATAATTGTTTCCTTACCTACTAAGAAGAGTCTAGATATTGGAATTAAGTATTCATTCATTTATTAAATAGTTCTATAGGCTTGTTAGGAGAAATGTTAGTTCCATGCTCAAGAATTCTGAAAGTACCAGCTTATGAACCTGGACCGTATTCTTTTTTTTTTTTTGGAGGGGAGAAGGCAGGTCAGTTGGGGTTAAGTGGTTTGCCCAAGGTCACACAGCTAGTAAGTGTTAAGTGTCTGAGGCCAGATTTGAACTCAGGCCCTCCTGACTCCAGGGCCTGTGCTCTGTTCACTGTGCCACCTAGCTGCCTCCCTGAACCCTATTCTTTTATCTTCCCTGTGACCTCCAGTACTTCTATCCTTTGGTTTTGCCAGGCTATCATTCCTGCACTGACTATACTCTTTCTTTCCCTTTTACCATCCCATGGTGAGCAATTATAACTCTATACTTCTCTTAAGTGTGGAAACACTTGAGTCTCTTTCCTACTGTCTCTGTCTGTCACCTGTCATGCCTTTCTAATCCTTAACCTTGGGGTTTTCCTATGATCTACTGTCTTCATTCTTCCTCACGTGCTACTGAATGAAACTGGAGAAAATCATGAAATCATGCTGATTGTGTCCACTACAGGTTGATTGACCCTCATATTGCAAAGCAGTTCTGTGAATTAGGTGCTGTTATTATGCCCATTTTAGAGATAAGGAAAGAGAGAGGTCCTAGAGAGGTCAACTCACTTTACCAGGTTTGCACAGATGTCTGAGGCAGGATTCAAATCCAGGTCTTCCTGATGCTAAGTCTAACCCTTTACTTACTGCCCCAACATATATAATTTTTTTTTTTAATATCGTCATCTCTTCATAGATTTTTAGTGTTGGAAAGGACCTAAGTAGTTATCTTAAGTTAATCTTCTTTGTTTTACAAATTAGGGAATTGAGGTTTGCTAAAGGTCACACCTTTGGACAAGTGCTCAAACCAGGGTTTAACCTCTAAGGTCTTCTGAATTCAAATCCAGAACTCATTTCCCTCTACCCAACTATAGAAATACAGGAATTAAAGACATTCTCAGTGGCATGGATAGCTAAAAGAAAGTTGTCTTTACTGGAAACTCTAGCAGAATTGAAAAAGAATAGTGAAGAAAGGACAGGGTAGCAGCAGAGATAGAGATAAAAGAAATTTTGGAAAGTCAAAAACTTCATTACCCTGCTTCTGAGCTCCTAATTCATCCCTTTTGGTGGAAGTTTTATCTCCTTGGTATATACTCCCCTTCTGCTTTTGTTCTGTGTTTTCTAAGACCTAATTTAGATATTACATTTGTACTTTTTATGTTCTGTTTTAATTTTCTTTTAAACAATTAGGATTACATTATTGGATTGCATTGGACGACCAAAATATCCTTGTTTACTTTGAAAAACAAAATTTTCAACTAATATTACTTTGCCATAGTAGATAGTTTTACGAAGTTGCTTGAGGCTCAGGTTAAATGACTTTGAATCAGAAATCTCATATTAGAGCCAAGATTTGAATCTTGTCTTCCTGGCTTCAAGGCTACCATTTGACCAAGCATGCAGGGCTACTTCTCTATTGGTGTGTCAGGTCATAGACCTTTCAACATGTATATCCAGTATACATTTCACAATTATGGAAGGAATTTGATCTTATCACATGTCTACCTTTATTAAAATAGCAACTGAATCATAAAATTAAAAAAAATAGAACTGAGACTTGGAAAATCTATTAATTAGTGACTGAAGCAGATTATCTCTAAAAGAAAACTGCCGTCTCAAAGATTGTCTAATCATTACATCTAATTATAGAGAAAAGTAAATCACAATTTCCTAGTACCTAAAGTATAGTCAAGCAAAATTAACAATTAAATAGGAAGCTGCCAACCTTGATCATTTAAGGCTGATTAATATCTGTGAAAACTGCTTTCATTCATCCAGTTCAGAGTTTAAAACTCCAAGCTCCATTTGCAAATTTTTAATTTTTTTTTAATGTAAGGAAACAGCTATAGAATAACAAAGCCCTTTGAACTATTTTATGGAAAATTGTTGGGGTATTTTGCTTAAAAATTATAATATACACCATCATAAGTTGTCATGGATTTGGAAATTTAATTGGATAATAGGAAAGTCACAGAAATCTTTTTTCACTGAACATTCATGAAGTATTTATTTATTTTTTTTCAGGTACAAGAATTAACCAAAGAATGGACAAACAAGTGGAATGAAACTCAAAATATTTTGAAAGTAAGAACTAGTCATAACTTATAATGACCTTTTGTTTTCAGACGCTTCTTTTCAATCATTGCTCTCATGTACTTGGCTAGAAATAATGTGAGTGTAACTGTTTAGCCTAGTTTGATTTCTTTAGAAATTATTCTGTGTGATTAGAAGTGAGAGGCAAATAAGCACTGAAGTCACTTTGGGTATTTATTACGTATTATGTTGAGACTTGTGAAATCTTCTTCCTGTTGGATCTCTTCCATTTTTGACTCAGCACACCACAGAAGTCTGTTGAATATTCCAAAGCATTTAGTACTTTAGTACGTCTACATGCTTTTGATAAAACTAATATGAAATGTGTTATCAAATGCAAAAAAAAATCACTTGAAAGAAGCTACTATCTTTATAAAGTTTGCATCCATTGTGTGATTAGTCTTCAGGAACTACAAAATAAGTAATTTTTAGCAGGTTATTTCTTACTTTTCCAAACCCTAGACAGAGGTGATATAAGTTTCTGACAGGAAAAATTACAGAACAGCTATGTAGTAAAGAGAACCTTTGTGTAGCCTCCTTCATTAGAAGTATAAGATGCTTTCTGTTTTCGTTCTTGTCCAACTTTATGGTGGTTGCTACAACAGTGGGCTGCTTGTGTTGAAAAACTCTTCTTTGGTTGAAAATCTAAACCCAAAATCTTTCATTTGTTATTCTCTTGTGATGAAATGGGGTAAAGGGATTCTTAGGATTATTATTTCTGGCATACTGAGGAGAAAATATTTTCTGCAGAACTGAAAATGACCTATTAGAAAGTTTCTTTTTGAATCATCATCATGGATGCTAAAATCAAACTAAACATTCATTAGATATCTCCTATGTTCAAGATTCTGTGCTAGGCATTCAGTATATTAGCATAAAACATGGCATAGTCTTTGCCCTGAAGGAATTAAATTTTTTTTCATATAAAATACATACCTTGTTTCTAAGAAGCTTAAAGTACAAATAAAAACAACATGAAAAGTGCTGTGAGATGCTATGAATAAGAGAAAGATCACTTTCACCTGAGAAAGTTATCGGGGAAGCTTATTGGAAGAGGTTATACATGTATTGGGAAGGGAGTGATATCAACTGGACAAGATAAAGGAAGCCCACGTTAGATGCAGAGGACCACTTGAGCAAAGGCATGGAGATAAGATAGGACAAAAATGGATCACAGAGTGTTCTGTTTTGGTATAATCTAGCATATACAAAAAGAAGGATATGATGAAAGGACTGGTGTGTTTGACTTTGGATGCCAAGATTAAAAGCTATTTTTTTTTCTTTAGTAGACTTTAAAGAGACACTGAAGATTTATGAGTAGAGTAATATCAGAATAATTATTATGAAAATTGCTTGACCAGGGATGTGAAAGAAGGATAGGCAACAGACAGGAAGAGAAAGTATCATGCTAGTCTAGGGGATAAAGAGACTAAGTGATGGGAGGAGGGGCAGCTAGGTGGTGCAATGAATAGAGTACCAGCCCTGGAGTCAGGAGGACCTGAGTTCAAATTTGACTTTAGGCACTTAATGCTTCTTAGCTCTGTGACCTTGGGCAAGTCACTTAACCCCAATAACCCTGCCTTCCCCTCTCTGAAAAAGCAAAAACAAAAAAAAAGGTGATGGGAAGAAAGAGAATGAATTCTAATTTGAAGGCATGTTAAGGTTGAGTTCTCTTTTTTTTCTTTCGTTTTTCTTTTTTTTTTTTTAATATTCATTTAGTATTTTTTTTTGAGTTCCAAAACTTCTCTTTCCCTCCCTCACCCTTCTCTTCCCTGAGACAGTAAGCGATTTGATATAGGTTTGTTTGGTCATACAAAATATATTGCCATATTAGTCATGTTGTGAAGGAAGATACAGAGCCAAAGGAAGAATTAAAAAATGAAAAGAAATATAGGAAGTGAAAAACAGTATGCCTCAACCTGCATTCACACTATTAGTTCTTTTTCTAGAAGTAGATAGCATTTTCATTATTCCTTTGGAATTTTCTCAGAGCATTGTATTTCTGAGAATAGCTAAGTCATTCATTTAGGTAGTCATTGTACATTATTGCTATTATTGTGTACAATGTTCTTCTGGTTCTACTCACTTCACTTTGGATCATTTCATGTAAATTCTTTCCTCTAAATTTCCAATTCTTTGCTCTCACAAAAAGAGCTGCTATGAATATTTTTGTACAAATAGGTCCTTCTCTACCCCCCATCCCCACCCCCTTTAAAAATCTCTTTGGGATATATACCTAGGGGTGCTATTGCTAGATCAAACAGTATGCATGGTTTTATAACCTTTTGGGCATAGTTCCAAATTGCTCTCCAAAATGATTGGATCATTTCACAGCTCCACCAACAGTGCATTAGTATCCCAATTTTTCCATGTCCCCTCCAACATTTACCGTTTTATTTTTCTGTCATATTAGCCAGTCTGATAGATGTGTGGTGATAAAGAGGTCTCATTTTTTAAGGATAAAGGAGACCTAAGTGTTTATATTGGTGATGGGACAAGTAGATAGAAATTGAAGATAAGAGAGTCCTTAACTAAGCAAACTGCCAGAGGACATAGGAATCCTATGTAAGTGTAAGTGAAAGTTTTACTCTCCTTAGTTGGTAGTAAAGCTGTCTCATCCTTTGAAACTAGAACAAAAAAAGAGAAATTAGATGAGGACACAGGTTTTGAAGTACTTAGGTAAGGGAACTTAACATTATATAAATTAGAGCAGCAGTTCTCAAACCTCTTTACAATCTTAAAAATTGTTGAGAAGCTTCTAGAAAGCATTTGTTTATATGGGTTATATCTGTCAGTATTTACTATATTAGAAATTAAAGCTATAAAGAAGTTTTGACCTTGCAGAACCTCTTGACATTTTGCTGGCAGACTACACTTGGAAAACCACTGAGATAGAATGTAACTCCCCCTGTTATGTGGTACAACTTTATTTCCTTAGCCCTGAAGAACAGTTAGATAAGTAGCCTGGTACCGTGGAAAGAAGCTGGAATTGGTGTTGGGAAAGATACCGATTAGACATGTGCTTTTGATGCTTGCTAGCTTTTATTCCTGTGGGTAGGTCATTTAATCTTGCTAAACTTAGTTTTCTTATCTGTGAAATAGAGAAATGATCATCACTGGTGTCCTTACTTCATAGGGTTGTTTTCATGATCAGAGAAGATAATAAATGTAACATAGTTTATACATCATGAAGTGCTGTATTAAAGTATGAGCTGTAAGACCTCATTCACACTTCCTCTTTCTACTCCAATGTTGAACTTTCTGTAGGCCCTTAACTTCTGGGCTGGCTTTTAGACTTTGTATTTGGTGACTATTACAAAAGTTGTGGTCAGCTGAAAATGCAATGATCTTCCCCATACTTTAAGGAAGATAGATGTTTTACTAATACCTTTTGTCTACATCGTCACTTCCAGAATAGTTTTCAGGCATTTAGATTGCTTTAGGAGTTGAGACAATTGTTATTTTGTGCTACACTCAAATTCCTGGAGGTCTTGAATGATCAGGGGCTGCTGTAGCCCTAGACCAAGTCTTCCTGGATACAGAAGTTAGTGAGAAAAAAATGAAATGATTTTTTTTTTTTTTTTACTGTCAGACTATCTGACAACAACTTCTGTTGTTACTAATGATGTTCATTGTCTCCGGGCGCTTCTTAGTATTTCCTTTTTTGAGAGAGGTTGTGCAGAGATCTGATCATCTTATCTCCATTTTGGAATAATCACTTGTGCTGCCACCTCTGGGAATGCAGCTCTTTTACATGCCTCTGATGGCAGCAGGAACTCTTGGAGGGATGGAGCCATGCCCTTTGACCCAAGAAAGCCCGACTCAGTTGGCCTTCAGACCAATTAAGCTTACTTTTCCTCTTTGTCAGAGTGAATGGACTAAAAGTGCTACTGTATTTTAAGAAGAGTTTAAATCATTTAACTATTTTTAAAGTCATTAGTTTGCCCCACATATTTTTACATAAGAGACAGTTCCATAATGTTAAAAAATTTAAGCCTTTTCTTTTCTTAGATTGTTGCAGTGTTTCTCTAAATTATTGCTAAAGGAGGTTTATACTGTCATTGTTAGGAAGTTACCCACTATGTGGAATATTTATTTCATTCCATGATGTTTCATTTGAAGCCATGTATATTTCTTCTGATAATTACTGTTTTCCAGAAACTTCAGCTTTTCATCATTTTTTGGCGGGGGTGAGTTGGGGAAGTTTTAATAGATGAAAAGAAAACATGGTATGTACTGGATATTAAGAATTTTGTATGACTAAAGAAAGTAGACCTGTCTTTCTTTGTTGTATTTTCCAGGCTCATTCGCGATTTTTTGCTGTCCTATGGTGTAAGGATTTAGATCAGGAAAGAACCTTAGAGACCATCTCATCTTTGATTTCTCATTTTACAAAGGATGAATCTGAGGTCAAAGGAGATACAGTTACTTGCACAGGGTTGCCTAAGTATGAGAGTTTGGAATCAAAAACAGACCCTTGGGCTTATGTTCCAGGGTACTTTTAACCTAACTATGCTTGCTCTGATAGCTATTATTTTTTAAAATTTCAGTGCCACTTTTAAGTTATATTTGGCATTCTGAAGCCCTGTCTTAATTTTGTACTGGAAAACAAGGGCACATAGGTTGAGCTGGAAAGGGAACAAGTGCTACAAACTTAGAAAAACAAGAGAAAAGTGGATTATTTAAATTTTAAAATATTGGTATTTCATTAAAATTCAAAATAATCATTTTTTGTGCTATTTATTTTTCCACTCAATTTTTGAACCTTGTAAAATGTAAAAAGCAGTTGCCCAGTGACTGAAAGGGGATTGTATTTGTAAGCCTAGCCTTAAGATTATCTAAAGATCAAAGTTTTGATGTGTATGTGACCCCATGAGAAAAAGTAATATAGACAGGTTAGGTGACCATGATTACTAAGCAAGAAGAACTCCTCTACTGACATGTTGGTCTAAGGAAGGTGTCATCCAGAAACTGTTGTACATACAACGCAAAATGGCATAGTACCCACTCTGGTAAAAATTAAAATCCAAACTCTGTTATTCAGAAGAATTCCTGTAACTAAGTGAAACATAAATTTGAATGAATAAACTTACTAATTATTTTTATTGATAAGTATGTAGCATTTATGCTTTTCAAGTTATTAAAGGTAAACAATGCACTAAAACATTCAGAATACCCTGTATATATACTATATACATGTAAAACCTAAAAGTATTTTTTTTTTTTTGCTTTTTGGAGGGGGGGAGGGTAGGGCAGTTGGGGTTAAGTGACTTGCCCAAGGTCACACGACTAGTTTTTGTGTTAAGTGTCTGAGGCTGTATTTGAATGCAGGTCCTCCTGACTCCAGGACCCGTGCTGTATTCACTAAAAGTATTTTAAAACTCAAATCAGATTTCCTTTATTAAGAAACTTGGCAGCTTATCACTATACATATTAGTATGTGCTTATAAGTAAGGAATTTATAAATTCTTTAAAACTGGCTAATCATTTTTACCCTACTTTATATGGGTCCTGATAGATGAAGTGGTAGATTTGGATTCAGAGATTTAGAAACTAGTCTTAGCTCTTCTTGTGACTTACTGTATCGTAACAAGAGATTTCTTCAGTTTTCTGTGCCATACTTTCCTAGTTTGGAAAATGGAATTTCTACCCTTGCCCTTCTCTATTTTGGGGTTAGATTTTAGAAATTGTAAAGTATTTTTATTTAGTTGTTTTTTGTGAGAGTGACTTTATTGACTTACTGCTTACTTACTCCCTCTTACTGCTAGTGCCTTCCCTCTGCTGATAATCTCTAATTTATCTCATATATAGCTTGTTTTTGCATAATCTTTTGCATATTTTCTCCTCTATTAGACTGTGAACTCTGAGAGTAGGGATTGTATTTTACCATTCGTTGTATCTCTAATGCTAGCATGGTGATTTGACAAATAGTAGGCTCTTACTAGATAGTTGTTGACTTGGCTTTATTTAACCTGACTTCTCCTGTTCTATAGCAGCATGTTGTACTAGCTGCTTATTTTTGGAATTGTCTCATAAAGCTAAAATTTAGCACTGCTTTATTGTATATTTTACCTTAAATTTCCATAGATGTCTTATATGTTACTTAAAAAACAAACCTCGCTACATTAAGAGAAGGGATTCAGAACCATTCTTTTTTCTTTTCTACCTTTTTCCCTTAACTAATCTCTATATAACCTTTTGATTCTTCCATACTGGCATTTTATACTTTTTTTTTAAGACCCTGGGTTATGCTATCATGTCTTCCAAATAACTCTGTTAGCTTTTTGCTTCAAAATAAAACATGAGTAGGTTGAAGTGTAGCATAGAGCTGGAAACTTCCTGGCAGATGGCTTGCACAGAATGGACTGATTCTGTTTAATGCCTGGCCAGAGACTGAGTTGGGAATTAGTAGTGAGATCTTCTTTAGAGGGTTTGGTTTACTTTTTTTTTTTAAGTGTATCTCATTCCCTACTAGAGATTTATTTGATTATTTTTTAGTATTCACAATCACACACAAGGGTTCTGATAGTTGCTTATGAAGTATTATGGAGAAGCACATTAAGTAACAGCGTGTTGTGAACTGTTTTATGGCACAGTGTAATGTTGAGGGTCAAAAATAACACTCATGTGGTAAGTTAACCATGTTATATCAGATTTTAATTGTATGGAATTGTTGTATCAGGGCCAGGAGGAAGTGTGCCATGTATCTTTTGTACAACTGAGACAGTGTGATCTAGTGAAAAGAATGTTTCAAGTGTTCTACTCATTTATTGTGCATGGTGCCACCTCTATGGGTCTTAGTTTCTGTCACTGGTAAAAAGATGGAGTTGGAATAGATGATTTCTGAGGTCTCCTTCAGCTCTAACATTCTATGAATCTATAGTGATGAACATGTAGTAGGTACTATTAATAGAGTTTAAATAGGCATTATGCTACAACTTCAATTTACCACTAGGGGCAGAGTGGGAATGCAAAATGGTGAATGTGAGTATGAAAAAGAAAAGTATTCAATTTAAGAGAAACTTCCATTGTATTTAGGATCTTTTGGAACTTTTTGTATGCAAAATACAGTGAGGATACAACATTATTTTTTAATTAGTTATAGTTGGTTTGACTTTGTTTTGTTGTAGAATTTCTTTTAAAAATCAGTTTCTATATTTCATTAAGATACATTTAAGTAGTTTATTTCATTTTTGAGATCAGATAAAATCAGTAAAACTCATCTCTCTAGAGGGGTAGAAATAAGTAGGAGATTTTCTGACCTTTCTGCAGTTTTGCATTTCCAATAGAAAACCCTGTACATGTTTTGGTAATGTAATGGATTTGGGTACTGTCCTAAGTACTGGCATCACTGTGTAGGTATATGATACATGCAGGTTCATGGAACTTGAGTCATGTGTGGTAGAAACTAGTCAGCAGGAAGTTGCCTGGGGCTCCAAATTCTTAGACTCTAGAAAACAAAGGGTTGAGGGAAACCCTCTGTTTTGGCTGATATGAAACTCAGTTTAATCTAAACATTTTCTTTGCATATCACTTGCAGCTGTGCTTAGTTTTTATTTACGAAAATTAATCCATTGCAGTCTTTGGAATAATAAGGGTACATCCTTTTTACTACAGGTTATTAACCTCATTATGAACAAATGTTTAGATATTTCCAGCTTGAAATCCTGATCTTACGCAATCATGCATGTCGTTTATACATAGTCACAGTGAATTTAAGAAGATAAAAGATCCTTTACTTTCCTGGACATAGTACTTTTAAAATATTCAATAATTCTTAATGGAAAGGCAGTTTCTTTTAGAAAATAAATTGTATTGATATAATTTGTTTCATATCACATTTCCCTAGGTATACTTTCCCCCACTCCCAATCAGAAATCCATCCCTTGTAGTACAGTGTTACAAAATGAAGAATTTTTTAAAAAGGTTACACAAAACTAAACAACATACCAGCAGTACCCCACACCTATGATTCTCCATGTCCAGAAAGGACTGGGGGATGGAGAGGAGAATGTGGTGTCTCTCATGGAGCCTCTGGTGTCAAGCTTCCTCATTCAGTTTCAGTTGTTATTGTTGTTCCTTCCACTTACATTGTTGTAATTATTGTATAAATTGTTTTTGTATTCTGCCTATGCTACTTTACATCAGTTTATGTCTCTATACTTTCTGTATTTATCATATTGATGATTTTTTACAGCAGTTATATTCCATTATGTAATTATGCTGTAATTGGCTTAGCCATTCACTAATCTGCTTCATTTCCATGTGCGTGCTACCATGAAAAGTTTTTCTGTAAGTATTTTGATGTATGTAGATTCTTTTTTTAAAAAATTATTGATTAATTTGAGGGATGTACTTAGTAAAATCTTCAAGTCAAAGGATATAAGCATTTCCTTTACACAATTTCAAATCGCTGTGTTCTTAATTTTACCAATAATGCATTAGTGTTCCATTCTTGAAAGCTCATGTCTAAATGGGAATTTTGTTTTTCCATGGACTTTCCTTGCAAAGCTGGGGTTATGTTCCCACATACTGGAAATGTTATGTACCACTTCAATGTACAGTGGATAGAGTACTGAACTTAGAATCCAAACATTCTGGATTTGAATTTCTCCTTAGAAACTGACTAATTGTGTATTTCCAGGCAAGTCTTTTAACCTCTTGGAGCATCAGTTGACCTATGTATAAAATGGGAATAATAATCGCTTCTATCTCATAGGGTTGTTATGTATTAAAAGTGTGATAGTTAGGCTGAATTAAGGATCTTGTTTCCCCTAATATTCCTAATCAACCTCCTACCTAAAATAATCTTCTTGATTTCATTACATGATTTCAATCCTTTTTTTTTTTTTTTGTCAGAAAGTTTATTTTGAGAGAGCTGGTCCTCAATTTGTATTTCTGAAGCACATACTGTGTTTTTGTTTTTGGAGTGGGGAGGGAGGCAGGGCAATTGGGGTTTAGTGATTTGCCCAAGGTCACATGGCTAATAGGTGTCAAGTGTCTGAGACTGGATTTGAATTCAGGTCCTCATGACTCCAGGGCTAGTGCTATATTCACTGCTCCGCCTAGCTGCTCTTACTGTTTAAAATATTGTGGTGGGCACTGGGAACACAGTACAAAGATGAAAAATAGGCCATTAGATGACACAATCGAAAGAGTGCTGGGCCTGGAGTCATTAAGACCTGAATTCAAATCCAGCCTCATACACTTAGCCGTGTGACCCTGGGCAAATCTGTCTGCCTCGGACTCAACTGTAAAAAAAATGGGGATAATTAAAGCACCTGCCTCACAGGGTTGAGGATTAAATGAGATAATATTTGTGAAAATCACTTAGCATTGTGCCTGCCACATAGTAGGCACTCTGTAAATGCTAGCTAATAAATAATAATCATTATTATTATTTTTATTTAAGAACTTTTATTCTAATGGGTGCCATGGAACATGAACACAAGAGTGATATAATATATAACATGATAAGGGAAAAAGGGAGTGGTAGTGGTCTAGGAAATTTTAAGAAAGAAGAAAACGCTTTACCCAGACACATCAGGGAAAGTTCTTAGAGGAGGTGATATTTAAGTTTAGACTTGAAGGAAGAGAAGACTTTCTAACAGGAAGGGGAATATATTCCATGAACGGACCTGTGTTGATAGAAATAGAGTTTTGGCTGGAACAGAGTACGTGAAGAGTAGTCACATACAGTAAGTGTAAAGAGGCACAGGGAAGCCATGGTCTGCAGAGCCTTTAATGGAAGACTAAAGAGTTTGTATTTTATCCTAAAGGTCAGTCATTTCTAAACATTTTTCATTGTGCATGTTTATCCATAATGTTTTTTTTACTGTAAATCTCTAATAAACATATATTTGTTTGTAAGTTATATACATGTTATTATGTTAATATGTAAATTATAAAACACAAAACTAGAAGTTTAAAAGGATGAGAAAAATGAATTATACCATATTTAAAATGAATTTTTATTTGATTCAATGTATCAGTGGCATAAAATCTTTTAGTTTTTTAATTAAAATGAATAATAATTTTTAGTGAAAGCCTGTAATTGAATTTGCTTCATTATTCTTATAAATCTTGGTTTAACACATTTTAATGAAAGCAAATCAAAGGTCTTATTCTAATTTTAGATTATTTCAGTAATTGTTTTTAATGGCTGTCATATCTGGAATGGATTCTTAACAAAGATACATAGTTACAGATGAGAAAAGTGCATGGGTTGTGCTTGTTATGATACTTTTTTTCAGTACCATCCATTCCATATGCCAAGATTTTTGTTGAAATTTAACTAGTTAATTGCTCTTCCCTTATGTCATTCAGTTATTCTTGAAAACTAATTGGAAAGTGTTTCCTTTTTGTTTATTTTAAACAAATAATTTAAAAACTCACTGGGACTGTTTCAAAGAGAATGTAAATATCCTTATAACTTCACTTTTTGGGGGACTGACTTACTGTCATATTGGTTTAGATTGTCATTGTTTTTACCTTGTAAGGTAAAAGAACTCCTATTGGGAGTGAAATGACAGCTCTGCTAATTTTTTTGTTCTTGTATTACTGGAATTATGTTCAATCTGTCATTTCTTTGCAGGGGTCTTTTAAAAGCTTTTTTTTACCATATTATGGATCAGTCACTAAACATTTATTAAATGCCTTCTATTTACCAAGCATTATGCTAAGCCCTGGGGATACAAATACAAAAAAGATAGCCCCTACTTTCAAGGAGCTTACAGTCTAATGGGAACATACAGCTCAACAAAGGAAAAGAAAGCAGAGACTGAAGGAGAAGGGGATCCACACAGGAGAAGTCCAAAGGAATGCAACCTAGTGGGAAATGAGAAGGGAGCTGTCCTGAGCACCTTCCTTAAATTAAAGCTTTGGGAAGGAACTCCCCACTCTGCCCTCCAAACAGAAAATTCCATTTAAAAGTAGATCATATGATTCATTAACCCACTTTACCTGGCACATGGAAACTCTAGTGTAAACAATGACCAAGGTCAACTCCTCTATTTTGTGCAACTCCTATTTTCCCCTCAGCATACCTTGAATCCAAATGTGACATAGGGCCATCTGACATATGGACCAGGTGAGAATGCTAGTGTTAAGCTGTATATTAAATATTAGTTAGGCTTAATTTTTCTATTTTTTAGATAAAATAAAAATAAATGTTCTAATATTTTCCTTTAATACTCCATTGGATTGACTTACCCCCTAGGGTAGCATGTATATTGTACCTTGGGAACCAGTGATATAGATACTAGGGAGCTTCCAAAGGTTTTTTGGTAGGAGAGTGACATAGTGATACCTGTGCATTAGGAAAATTAATTTGTCAGATGTGTGAATTGGACATCTTGCATGGTGTCATCCTTGGCCATTGATGCCACTCTGTAACATATGATAGTCTTATTCCCTAGATAATTCCCTAGTTTAACATTCCCTAGATAACACATTCACATCTATTATTTTTAATCATCAATTAAAAAATGTTTTATTGAAACCTTTTTCCTTTAACAGTCATTTCAAGTACTGTTCATATTGAACTGTTTTTTGTGACAAAGTACAAGCATTTGATAATGACTACATTTGACAGTTATGTAATATTCTTCTGCCATAAGGAGAAAACCTTTTTATTTTTTCTTTCCTAGAAACTTTACTAGTTTTTCAGTTACTTATATTTTCTTCGTGGCCTTTTCAAATGAAGTCAACCTTTCTTGCATAATTCCAACTTGCTTTCCAGAATGGTTAGACTATTTTAACACTCTGCCAAGAGGATACCATATTTTCCCATAGCTCCTTCGACACTGAATGTTCCCATATATTGTGTTGGGTACATTTCTCTTACTGTTACTGATTTGTAGCATGTTTTCTTTGGTCATTTTATAGGTAGTTTATAGAATAGGTTATAGTTTTATAATTTACTTTTTTAAAAAATCTGTTCATATGCTTTAGCCACATATCCATGGGAGAAGGACTCGGTGCTATATATCAGTTCCTTACATAGAAAGAGATAAATAATCCATAAGTGAACATCTAAAGAAAAAAGTTGGGACAAGATGATTTTTTATCAAATTCTATCTAATATTTAAGGAACAATTAATTCCAGTATTACACATTGTCTCTTAAATATTTCTTGTCTGAAGCAAATTGTTAGAGTTTGTTTTCTTATCCCATTCCAGTGTCTTTCCTTTTTATTATTTTTTCTCACTGTCATTGCTGAACTTTCCATATTTTAAGGTTGTTGTATTCTTCAATGTGAGGAGAACTCTTCCTAGGATACCTCTCCCTTTGCTGTCTTCCCAGGATTACTCTCACAGTATCATAAAGTGAGGGATAGTTTTATAAAGGATGTAATATGGTTGGATGTTATCAGAAATACCGAAGGCTGTTGATTGACAGTGCTCAGAGCCGGAGGTGGAGTTTTCTTTGTCCTTTTCATTTTGCTGCTGCAGTTTTTGATCAGTTAAGCAGTTTAAAACTTCTTATTGCTTACCTTATGTACTTTCTGCTTTCAGTCTCATTCGCCTTGCTAATTGTAGTGTCCAGAGTGACCAAATTTGGGGGCAGTGTTAGTATAGGAAGCAATGGTATTAGTTTGGGTTTTGGAGAGTGTGGTCATTGCAGAATATCCTGAGAGTTTCCCAGTTTTTTTCCCCACTAAATAGACACAGTGTATAATTTGCTCACAGGCAGTTGTTAATTTAAAAAAAAAGCAATACTGTATATATGATAGTACTTTAAACTTTTCAAAGCAATTTTACATGCATCATCATTTCATCATACTTGTTCTCAAAACAGTAGATGTTACCACTTCTGTTAACCTTGTTAAGCAGTTATTAATGTCTATAATCTATCCATTAGTTAATGGTCACCTTTTTTTTAAATATTCTTGTAAATATTTTTCAAGATAAAAGCAAAATAATCAATATGTTCATTGTTCTCTTAAGTTTACTGCCAGTGTAATATTTTGGAGAAGACATAACTAACTGGGAGGGTTTTTGAAGAAGCTAGTTTGCCATTCATGGAACTAATCCCTTGAGATTAGATACTTCGGAATTGTCCTTGTCTGAATGTGACAGTTTCTAGTTTCTCTTTGAAAAGGGGTAATTAAATCCTCTTAACATGGGAACCAATGAAATTGCCAAGGGAGGGGAAGGGAGGAGAAGGGTAGAATTTTGAGCGGGGACACCCACTCAAATCTGTTTATTTAATCTATTTTTTTGGTACAAATTTGTTTTCTACTATTGATTGAGCATGGGATTTCTAGCCATTGTCCCAAGACACAACCTCTGTGTAGATGCAGCCTGCTCCTAGGGAGTGCTACAGCCTTATCAAAAACCAAAAAAAGATCTGGGAGCTTTAGCAGTCTGCAAGCTCCAAAAGAGTCAACAGAATAACATGGCAGCCAAAAGACAAAACAACAAAACCCCAAACCCCAGTGTAACCTTAGGGACATTCAGAGACTTAGTATCAACGACTAAGAAGAAAGGCTACACTCAATCACAGCATCCTGGGCCATCATCTCTACTTCTGTCTTGCTACTGCAATTCAGTGACTGGGGGAGAGAGTGGAGATGATGACTTTGCACTTAAATCTAATTTATACCCTAGTCAAGACATCACCCTTGTGATGTTAATTGGTCCTCTACCAGAAAGGAACAGTAACAAAAGGCTTTGATATTATGAGAAAGAATTTTGTTAAAGTTTGTTAAACTTAAAGCAAGGGACATAAGAAATCTCTTCAAATATTTGAAGGGTTGTCATGTAGAAGACAGATTAGGCTTTTCTGCTTGGCCCCAGAGGACAGTACTAGAAGCAGGTGAGAGGAGTTTGAGTCAGATTTTGCTTACTGTAAAGGAATGGCCTCCTCAAAGCCTCTTCTCCAGCACATGTAATGTGCCACTGCCATGGCCTCTTGACCTGGCTCCCATACTACTTCCTGCTCTTGCCTGAGGTGAGGCAGGTCTCTTGGGGTCTCATAAGATAGATTGTAGATATTACTATTGTACAGAACTTGAACAATAAGCCTCCTACTTTATAGCTATGGTGTAATTGATGTAGACCCCAAATCTACTAATGTTTTCTGTCAATGAATGAGTTTGTGTGTGTGTGTGTGTGTGTGTGTGTGTGTGTGTGTGTGTTTGTTCATATACACTTCTTTCAACACAAATGTTATACTGGTGGTCTTTTGATATTAGGTTTTGGGCAGGGGGGTTGTTTTGTTTTGTTTTTTTGTTTACCAGGTTCTGTTGTACTTCATAGTTAGGTTTTCCTTCCCTGGTAAAACACCCTGATCAGTATTTTGCAAATTGTTTGCTATCAACTTCAGGCTCTGAGGCTACATTGAAACACTGGATTTTCTGGATTTGGTTTATTATTTAACTTACATAGTTTGTAGTATGGTGTCAACTTAATTATCATTTCATTTCTCTTTTTCTCCAGTTTGTAAATATGTACTGAGGTGTTGATTTCTCACATCATCTGGCCGTTCCCTTTTGTTTTTGACTCTCTTCTTGTAGTCTGACATTGAAATTGACCTTTTCCTTTATTGTAGTTGGTGATGTAATGTATGACAACCCTTAAAAATAATAACTGTAGTCTATTTTTTGTTACCTCACTGTTTTGGAACCCAGAGAAGATTATGTCCACTGCTTATAACACATCTGCTCTGTTATTTCCACAAATGTCATGAAAAGATTTGCTCTGTGTGAAATGATAACTCATTTTTTTATTAACTCATTTATTTGTATAGTTTATAATCCTCTTTAACAGTGACACTTTGATTTTGCTTATGACTAAGGTCAGACTTAATGGTCTGTAGTGCTTTGGTTCATTTCTGATCTGTTTAAACAGGAGAGTCATGGTCATTTTCTAGGCAGGAGTCTTTGCTCTAGTGAATTATATTAGCATTCCTTCTTTTATCAGTCATTTATTGGGACATGCATAAGAATTGTTTTTTACTGTTATCACCCAGCCCTTAGTCCCTATCTACCTTTACTGATAAGGTAAGACTTACTTTTATGTACCTGCTGCATAGCTGTTTCCTACTATGTAGATTGTGTATGAAAAGGAGACTTGTGATTTGATCTTTAGGAAGAAAAGTATTCTGAATATACCTGATATTGCTATTACTCATAAATATTCCATTTGCATGGTTCCTGAAATCCCCTCTTAATCTGTTGTCAGTCCTTCTCTCTCTCTGTCTTACAACTCTCTAACCCTGGTTTTATTCCTACTGTAACCTCCGCTCCCTCCACTACCCAGTTCTTTCCCACTCCTCATTCCTGAACTGACTACAGTCTCCTCCTTTCTGTATCTTGACTCCTCTGTGAGCAAGTTCATCCCTGCTGTCTCCTCTTCTTGAGGCCTTTACCACTGCATTCTCTTGCTAATCTTTTCCTGCCAAGCCTGTCTCAGCTGTGATTTACTCCAGCACCTACTGTCTTAACTCCCATACACGTGCTGCTGAACAAAGCTGAAAAAAAGATCATTGAACTGTGCTGACTAGGACTACTACAAATTTATGTTATGCAATCTCAAATGGGCTGTCACTGCTACAAAGCAATCCTTTTACACCTCCCTAATTAACTCAGTACTCCATTCAACATAGCAGCGTTTTCCAAACCTTTTCATCCCCCTCAGACCTTGAGAGCTCCCCCTCCTTCCACTTTCTCAGCTGAGAAACTTGCCTCATAATTCACTGAGAAAGTTTAGGCCATTTGCCAAGAGCTCCTTCTCTCCCTTTCTTGAAATTATATCACTCAGTCATAAAAATGGGAAAAGGACCCATACGTACAAAAATATTTACAGCAACTCTTCTTGTGGTGACCAAGAACTGGAAATTGAGGGGATGCCCATTAATTGGGGACTGGGTGAACAAGTTGTGGTATATGAATGTAATGGAAGGCCATTGTGTCATATGAAGTGATGAACAGGTGGACTTCAGAAAAACTTGGAAAGACTTATATGAACTGATGCTAAGTGAAGTCAGTAGAGCCAGAAGAACATTGTACACTGTAATAGCCACAGTGTGGGATGACTGACTTTGATAGACTTAGCTCTTCCCAGCAAAGCAAGATCCTAAAGCAATTCTAAAGGAATTGTTGGAACATGATGGAACATGCCATCCACATCCAGACAAAGAACTATAGAATCTGAATGCAGAGTGAAGCAGACTATTTTCTTTTTTTGTTTGTGTTGTTTTGTTTTTTCTTTTTCATGGTTCCTTGCATTTGCTCTAATTCTTCTATACAACATGACTAATGTGAAAATATGTTTAATAGGAATGTATATGTAGAGCTTTTATGTTAGATTGCATGCCATCTTGGGTAGGAGGGAAAGGAGGGTGGGAGAGAATATTTAAAACTTATGGAAGTGAATGTTGAAATTAAAAATAAATTAACTTAAAAAATAAATCTTTGTTCAACTACAAAAAAAAAAGAAAGCCATCTGTTGTTGCTACGAAAATGTCAGTTAATAAAGAGGGGAAAAAAGAAGGAAAAAAAAGGAAGTCGGTCACTTAGATATCTTTCCCCATGATAATTCTCCTTCATCTTTGTCTCACATGAAGAGGGGCTCTTCTCTTTGTTCAAGCAAACCACAGTATATGCACAAGTGACCCCATTTCATCCTGTTTTTGCTAGCAGATTGCCTCCCCTCTCCTTTCCTCTCTCACTCATCTTCAGTCTCTCCCTGTCTGCTGGCTTCTTCTGTATTGCCTATAGACATGTCCTTGACTCCCCCATCTTCAAAAAACCCCCACTTGATTTGTATTAACTATCACCTTATGTTTCTCCTGTCTTTCTTGGCAAAACTCCTTGAGGTCATCTATGACTGATGCCTTCACTTCCTTTCCTTTCACTCACTTGATTCTTTGTGGCTTGACTTCTGACCCCCCAACATTCATCTGAAGCTGTTTTCCAAAGCTGTCAATGATCCCTCAATTGCCAAATCTCATGGTCTTTCTTACCTTCTTGATTTCTGTGCAGCCTTTGACACTGTTAAAGAGGTCAGTAGAGGTCACCCTCTATTTCTTGACACTTCCTAGGTTTTTGAGATGCTGTTATTCCTGGTTCTTCTCATGCCAGCATGACTTCTCAGTCTCTTATGCTAATTCATCCAGGCTATGCCTCCTAACTGGAGGTGTTTACCCAAGATTCTGTCCAAGGCCTTCATCTGTTCTCCCACTATATTATTTTGCTTGGTTATCTTGTCAACTTTCATGGATTCAACTATCAACGTTTTCCCACTCTTTTTCTGTGATACAGTAACACCAGCTGCTTCTCACACAAGAAATTCTGTTTCCCAGCAGCAGACATTTTCCCTGACTGTCCCCAAGCTCTGGACCTCTCTCTCCTCATTCCTGTTTCCTGACTTCTTTCAAGTCTCAGCTTGAGTCCCACCCTTTCTAAGAAGCCTTTCATGATCCTTCTTAATACCAGTGTCTTCCTTCTGAGGATATTTCTGATTTATCTTCTATATATTTCATTTGCACATAGTGGTTTTCCTGTTGCCTTCATTAGACTATGAAGTCCTTGAGAGCAAGGGCCTTTCCACCCCCCATCCCCCATTCTCTGATCTCTAGCATTTAGCACAGTGTTTTGCACTGTACTAATTAGTACACTGTGCTAATAAATACTTATTGACTGTATTCAGTATGGTAGTCACTAACCACAAGGAATAGCTTGAAAATGACTAATTTTGAAAAATCTTTTATATGGCCCTTTCTTACTTTTATCTTTTCCTCCTGTCTCCTAAAAATTGGTGAAGGATGGTGGTGGGAGGGGCACAGAGCCTAGTTGTACTTTTGGTTGAGTTTTTGTTTACCGTATAACCCAAATGTAATGATTCGTGATTTAGGTTCTACCTTGTTGATTAGTCCATATCAAAGTCATAAAAGCCAGCTGTATTAAGAATATATATTTTAATTATCAAAAATTTTTCTTGCCATAATTTTTCCTTCTGTTCAAATGACTTGAGTAGTTTAAATATCTAAGAAATAAAATTTGTTGTTCTTGTAAACAAACTTGAGCTCAAACAATATTTTTGTCTTCAGATAGCAGGCGCTTCAAATATAATGAGCTTTTAGGCTTCATTGAGAGATGTGGTGTTCTTAATTAGAGAAATCATAGTCCTGCTTAGGCCATATATGAGGCATTATGTTCAGTTCTGTCTGCCACAATTTAGGAAAAGGTTGGGTAGCTGGAGATTATCCAGAGGAGGGCAACTAGGCTAGTTCATAACATATGAAAGCTGTAGTGATATTTTGCATTGGAAATGATGGGGTGGGAGATGATAGCTTTTTAAAGGGCTATTAATATTTCAAGGAGAACTACATCTAAGAGCAGAGACTGGAAGTTGCAAAGAAGTAAATTTAAGTTTTCTTTCAGGAAAAACTTCATGGTTAGACCTATCCAAAAGTCAGTGGGGATGCTTGGGAGATAATGTGTTTCCTCTCATTGGATGTCTTTAAGCAAAGATTAGGTGACCATTTATTGGGTGTTCTGTCAATTATGGATCAAACTATTTGGCCACTGTGAGGTTCATCCCAGTTCTATTCCGTAACAGCGTAACTTGATAGTTCTTTAAAAAATTTTTTTTTTCAGTAAAAGCACAGTTCTTCAAAAAATTTTTGTTTCAGTAAAAGCACAATTGCTTAGGCTTCAGTAGGAGACAGGAAATTTGTAGAAAACCTTAATATAAAGATCGAGTGAATAAAAGATCTCTCTTGGTTTCAGCTATAGTGATGACAATTGTTTGAAACTGGTAAGACTAAGGTAGATGTACGAGTAGAATTTTCTCTTTTTGTAACAATTTCTTAAAGATTTCTGTCTGTATCTCCCTAGGTTATGTACATATGGGAGGTCTGAATAAAGGGTATTGCCTTATTTGGATCATTGACTCTCCTCCATCATAGGAAGCCATTAGTGATGGTTTTAACAGGCCTTTTGCCTTTTACTGAGAATGTGAGCAGACCTCTTTGATTTTTTATGACTTGTAATAAGAGTTGTTTTTTTGTTGTTGTTAAGGCATTATGATTCTCATCCTGGTGCTCCTGCAATTAAGACCCAGGTCATCCATTTGTAGCAGCTGCCTGCTATACTTGCTAGTGATCAACAACTTTATATATAGCCTGTGATTTCTACCTAATGCAGTGAAGATCCAGAAATGCACAGAGTACAGCTGTATGATAAGAGATAGCAACATATATTTATCCTAAATAGTGCTTGTATGGGACAGTTAGGTGACTCAGCAGATGGAATGCCAGGCCTGAGAATCATCTTTCTGAGTTGAAATCTGACCTTTCAGACACTTACTAGCTGTGTGACCTTGGGCAAGTCCCTTAACCCTGTTTACTCAAGTTTCCTCATCTGCAAAATGAGCTGGAGAAGGAAATGGCAAACCACTCAGTCAGTATCTTTGCCATGAAAACCCCTAATGGGGTCAAGATGAGTCAGACACAGTTGAATGACTGAACAACAAATGCTCCTATGAGAGTATTTAAGGGCATGGTCTCTGCTTTGAAGAGCAATATTTTAAAGTTAGAAGTGACTTTGAAGATTATCTAGTTCATCTCCCCCCACCCCTCCTATCCCATTTTGTAGATTAAGAAACCAAGGCTTAGAGAGGTTGCTCAAGGCAACAAAGCTCTAGTTACTGTACTGGCAGAAACAGTAGATTCTGTGTTTTCTGACTTTTTTTTACTACATAGCTTAAAATTTAAAAACCTAGGGACTGATAAATAAAACGAGTTCACCAAAATGTATTTCACTTTTATATTTTCTTCTTGCCTTTCTGTCTTTCATGGTGAGAATAAGGAGATAGCCCATACTCTTTTGGGGGGGGGGCGTGCTACAGTGAGTGTGGGAGGGGGAGGAGGGGGTTGGGGTATATCTGTCTGCCTTGCTGAGACCTGTCAGTAACACCCACCTCCTAGAACAACCATATTTTATAATACTTTCACTGTATGCAGTTATACTGGGGACAAGTGGTTTGACCTCTGGCATACTCAAATTTGAATGAGCTGTGCTCATTTGATGTGGTGGTTTTTTGGTTTTGTTTTTTTTTTTCGTTAGATTCCAATTCTTCTTTGAAGAGGTTTTAAAGTGTGACTTGTTTTCATTGTTGCACTTTTGACAGTATACTTCCTGGTGACATCTGCAGCTTGTGGACTAAAATCCTCTCTGTTTTTTTAAAGCATAGGAGATGTTGCTTTAAAACATACATATATAATCATTCGTTTGTAGTCATAAATTATTTAAGTGAGAGACAACTCAAAGCACTTAAGACTTTTTTTTGGCAAGATAGTGAAAGGCAGTTTGGCAGAGTTAAGTTGTTGCTGGGAAGGGAAAGGTTATGCTGCTTCCCCCCCCCCCCCCCCCCCGAGTTATCGGCGTTCCTTTTTCTTTTTCTCTTGTTTGCACTCGATTTGATGATGATAATTAGAGTCAGTACAGTTGTAAATCTTGTGTCACAAAATGCTTTTTGGTTTCTTATCACTAGATGTCACTGCAGATATGAAAAACAGTCTTCTGAGGGATATTTTATTCAGGGATATTTACTTGTAAAGTTGTCTCTTTGCCTCAGACCAGTATTGCTAAGTGGACTTGTGCTAAAGCAGCAGATCCAGGATGCCAGACTTAGTTGTAAGATAAATTGTGAAGAATTCACAGAAAATACTAGTGTTCTCTTGGATTTCCATTTTGCAACCAGCTTGAAACTAGTTGCATAATGATGTATTTGCTCGTGCATTTTTGCATTCATCAGTGCAAATTTGTGTGTTATTTTCAAGTTGCCACTGTATATATACTTTTTCCTGACGGGAAAAAATTACTTTTCAGGATGGCGAAAGGTATTTCTTGTGTCTTTTGAGCAGAAATCTCCTATTGTGATAATTACGCTTTACATTTGTTATATATATTTCTTTAATGTAGTTTACTTTTATATTCAGCTATTTCCCCAAGCAAAACTTCATGTATTATGAAAATTCTGTTGACCCCCATTTTTATCTGTATATCCAGTGGGCATTTGGTAGCATCTGCTGTCTTGCAAATTCAACCTAACTCAGTAAGCAAATGTAGGAAACCAGCTAGTACCTTAGTTTTTCTTGTTTCCTCTAGCATAATAGATGAATGATCCTCTTCTTTGGAGTCTTTCTTTTTTTAAAGACATTAAGGTATTGATAATATGCAGTGTTATAAACAGCATTCATATTTACTAGTAAACGAGATCTGATTGAAGTCCTATCTGCTTTTTAATTGACATTCAGTTATATTTCTGCAGCTAAAGGAAGGGATATTTTATAAAATGTTATCTTTTGAAAATACTTTTCTACTATTATTGACTTCTAATGTCTGAAGTGATTGAGGAACCTTATAAAGTATAAGTACTTTAAAGGCATGTTTTGAACTTAAAATTTGAGAATGCTTGATTACTTATGTGAGTCATGTTGTTTGGATTGGAGAAGGAGGAAGGTATTAGAGATTAAAAGGAATAGTGCGTAGTAATCATTAGAATGAAGCTGCTTCCTGAAGTGGAATTCTACAATTGCTTCATATCATACAATTGCTATCCATCATCATTAACTCCATAGCTTTTAGTAGAGGGTCATGGACAAAGTACTGCACATAATTTTGAAGTATGGGGGACTCAAGTCAGGCAAAAAATGTAGACATAATTGAATATATAATAGGGGACCATGAAATGACATGATCCAAGCAGCAGGTGTGGTGGGCTAGCATGGCATAATTTTAAAGGATAGATTGGAATGGTGGTGGAGGTGGTATAGGATTCAGAGTCTGGATTCAAAAGAGCCAGCTCTAGAAGTTTTCATTTGTAGAAATAAAGACCGTAACTTAGTGTTGACATTGGAAATGGGCATAAAGGGAAAAACAGGAAAGAAACTTTAAAATTTGATCATATTTTGATAGTGGTTATGATATATTGAGTATCTAGGTGGCAGCGTAGATAGAGTTGTGGGCCTGAAGTCAGGAAGATCCATCCTTGTGAATTCAAATCTAGCCTCAGACACTTACTAGCTGTGTGACCCTGGCAAGTCACTTTACCCTGTTTGACTCAGTTTCCTCATTTGTAAAATGAGTCAGATAAGGAAATGGCAAACCACTCCAGTATCTTTGTCAAGAAAACCCCAAATGGGGCCACAAAGAGTTGGATACAACTGAAATGACTGAACGACAGCATAAAATATTACCCTAGAATCCTGTTTTACACACACACACACACACACACACACACACACACATCCACACACACATATATTGTCATGATTCCTCTTTAAGTACTCTATATCTTCATAGTAATGTAGACATCAGGAAGGTTAAACCTTTGTCATTAGGAAGAAGCATTTACTTTTTTAGTGCAATTGCAGTGAAAGAATTGTATTTTTCTTTCCTCACCTGTGTTTGTGTTGACCTTGAGGTGATTTCTCTCCATCTAATCATTGAATTTATTGTTGAACAGACTTTAATTACAAGAAATCTTAGGCTGCATTGAGTGACATAATGTCCTAAGCTAGAATACTAATACATCACTTTATTCCGGTAATGTCACTTTTAAGAGTTTTGTGTTCAGTAGTGTGTCCCCCACTTTAGAAAAAACCCTGGGGACCATTTAGGATTATTACCTGCCTAAGAACTCTGTCAGGATGCTGAAAAGCCTCTTGTCATATGAGGACTGGTTTGAGTAAACAGGACCTATTTAGCCTGTTGAAGAGAAAATAATGGGTGGTCATGATATCTCTCCTCAAATTATCGAAAGGCAGTATGGTAGTAGAAGCATTAGATTTGTTCTGCTTGGTCTCAGAGGCTGAATCAAGTGAAGCATCTGGAGACTTCTTTGGAGAAGTACTGCTGGACGTGTTAATTTTGCTTACTTTTTCCATCTCTTTTTTGTAAAGGAAAACTCACTATTAGGCTGGGCACTGGCTATATTTGGAAATGACTGTGATATGAAAAGAAAAAGAACCATCAAAATCTTAAAAGAAAAATTTGATGCTTAAAGGTATAATCTTTAGTGATCCAAAATTTTTAATTTAATTTCAGATGTAGGCAATTTGGTAAGAGGCCACAACTTTTCATCTTTTTTCCCCCTGTTAAAAGAACAATACTATTTTTGCATTAAGCTAGTGAACTGGGAAAGTGTTCAACCTACAAAATAGTCTTTCCATAATGTATTTTCTAAAGAGACTTCAAATTTGATAAATTTTCATTGTTAAAACAAGTGGGGAAGGAGTTAGATGTATTATGTTTCCTACTAAAGTGAATGAAAATGTCTCTTAGAATAATAAGAAAAATAATACCTTGTATTTATATAGCACCTTCTTCCAAAGAGTTCAAAGCATTTTCCAGAAATCAGCTCATTAATCTTCTCACCCTCCTGTGAGTAGCTAGAGAGTAGGGGGAAGAAGGGAAGAAGGAGGAAGGAGAGAGGGGGGATGAGGGCAATGGCTCATGAGTAGTTTTAAAATATGAATTTCTAAGTCACCATAATGTGAGACATTTCCTAAACCTAACATTGAACGACATTTAACTGCCCTATTCAGCTTCATAATCCAAATGAACGTATCTAAACTTTAGAGAATTAAGTCATATTTATCCATGAAGACCAGATTTTCTGAGGGAAAATATATACAACACGTGCCCCTTAGAAGTGTTGTCAGCACATTAATTTGAAATCAGTATTAGAAAATTTGGCTGAACATTAATTTTGCAACAATTCCCTTTTATAACAGATTTTGATTACATAACAAAAAATTTTATCTCTATGGGTATCTAAAGTGTGTAAACATTTACTTAAGTGATGAAAACAAACTGCTGATAAGAGAAATAAGTGAAAATTATGAGAAGATACAGGTAATCTTAATTTGATTAAGGTTTTCTTTCTTAAAGGACAACATTAATCACACACACACACACACACACACACACACACACACGCACATTTTTCTAGGACTTCCTCATTTGGGTGATTCTTTATCTGGCACTTTTCTTTTTATGTGAGATTGGTGGTAAGCTGCTAACAGCAAAGCTAAAGCAGCATTTTTATATGGGTTGCTGCAGAATGGCCTTCTTGTTAATTGAGGGTGGTATGGGATAAGAAGAAACAACAGAAACAGAATCAGATTTTGAAGTTTCCTATTCAGTTTTGATTGGCTTTTGTGGTTTTTGAGTAGTTTGAATTCATTTCTTCAGGAAGAGAAAATACACTATAGCCTCTCTTTAAAAAAACAAAACCAAAAAACCTAACTAGAACACTGCACTGTGGTCTAGGATGGTAAAGTTTGACCTCATTTGCCATAACTTCCTACAATAAAAAGCTTTTGAGAAAGCTTTTGACAAAAGACTGTAGTTCTTTGGTATTCTTAAGCTTCTGTTAGACTAGAAGCAACTAGTGGTTAAGGAGTATTAGAGGGTAAGTAGAAATAAGGTAGAATTATGGCTCCCTTCAGCCCATTTTCCTCTGATATCTTAAGAGGTGGCAGAGTTAACCTCGTACTTGTCCTCTATTCTTCCTCTGAAATCATCCTAAAAACTAAAATCCCCTTCCCTCCCCCAATCAGAAACTCCCACTTTCTCTCCTACAGTTTGACACTAATCTAACATTTATTTACTATCTACTGTGTTCAGACACAAAGGTTAGATAAGATAGACTTCTTGCCCATATACTTGAATGGGCATTGGATGTTGTACCCAGGTCACATTGTGGCCCCTTGCAGTGACAGAGTTGCTGATCCATTCCTCTATTCTCCTTGAAAACAGCTAGATCTTGGTAGTATCAGGTGTGATGCAGAATTTACATGGTTGTAGGAAGGTGAGAAAGGTCTCTGAAGCTCTTCTTATATTTTCAGTGAGCAAATGGCAACCTGCACTCTTTCACCAGTCACACTTTTATTCCTTTTGCTTTTGAGAACTATTGTATAGAGTTGCCCTCGGGGACTATGGGTCAGCCAAGATAGGGTTGAGTGACTTGGAGAATTGCTATGGTGGCTGTATCTCCTTATGAAAGCACACACGGAATGACTGTTACAGAAATGAACAATCTTTTACCTATATAATTAGTGTGTATTTTTAACAACAAAGACAAGCATTTATATAGTCCTTTGAGGTTTGCAAAACACTTTACAAAAACTATATCATTTTATCCTTAACAACCCTGTGAGGTTGATAAGGTGCTATCATCACCATTATGCAGAGGACACTGAGACAGACAAAGGTTAAGTGACTTTTCCAGGGTCACACTGCTAATGTCTGAGAATGAATTTGAACTCAAATCTTTTCAAGTCTCCAGATGTGCAGGATGGTAAAGTTTCTATCAGTGTTCTATCCAGTGTTCTTGCTCCTGTTTCTTTTTTTTCTCTTAAAAATTATTTTTTTAGTATTTTATTTCCCCCATGTAAAAACAATTTTTAACAGTTATCTTTAAAACTTTGAGCTCTAAATTCTCTTCCTTCCTCCCTCTCCACTCCTCTTGTTGAAAAGACAAGCAATTCAGTATAGGTTATACATGTATAGTTGTGTAAAACATATTTCCATATTAGTCATATAGTGAAAGAAAACATAAGACCAAAAAAAGTATCCTCAAGAAAAATAAAGTAAAAAAAAAAAAAAGTATGCTTCAGTCTGTATTCAGACACCATTAGTTCTTTCCCTGCAGATGGATAACATTTTTCATCATAAGTTCTTCAGAATTGTCTTTGGCTCATTGTATTGCTGAGAACAGGTAAGTCATTCACAGCTGATTGTCTCACAACATTGCGCTTACTTTGTACACAGTACATTTCCCTTTGCATTAGTTCATCTAAGTCCTTCAGGTTTTTCTGAGAGCATCCTACTGATCATTTCTTATAGCACTATGGTATTTCGTCACAATCACGTAGCATAGTTTGTTCAACCATTCCCGAGTTGATGAGCATTCTCCCAGTTCCCAACTCCCTGACACCAGAAAAGTGCTGCTATAAATATTTTTGTATATGTGGGTCTTTCCCCCATTTTTATTATCTCTTTGAGATACAGACCTATAAGTGGTATTTGCTGGGTCAGATGGTATGCACATTTTTTATAGCCCTTTGGGCATAGTTTCAAATTGCTCTCCAGAATGGTTGGATCAGTTCATAACTCCACTAGCAGTGCATTAGTGTTCCAATTTTCCCACATCTTTTCCAACATTTATAATTTTCCTGTTTGGCATATTAGCCGGTCTGATAGGTGTAAATTGATACCTCAGAATTGTTTTTAATTTGCATTTTTCTGATCAATAGTGATTTAGAGCATTTTTTCATATAACTATAGATTGCTTCAATTTCTTCATCTAAAAACTGCCTTTTCATATTTGTTGACCATTTATCAATTGGGGAATGACTTTTACTCTTATAAGTTTGACTCAGTTCCCTATATATTTTAGAAATGAGGCCTTTATCAGAGATACTGGCTGTAAAAATTATTTCCCAGCTTTCTGCTTCTGTTCTTATCTTGACCGCATTGGCTTTGTGTAAACTTTTTAAATTTAATGTAATCAAAACTATCCATTTTGCATTTAATAATGTTTTCTTTCTCTTATTTGGTCATAAATTCTTCTGTTCTCCATAGATCTGACAGGTAAACTATTTCTTGCTCTCCTAATTTGCTTATAGTATCACCCTTTATGTCTAAATTGTGTACCCATTTTGACCTTATCTTGGTGTACGTTGTACAGTGTTGGTCTATGTCTAGTTTCTGGCATACTATTCTCCAGTTTTCCCCGCAGTTTTTGTCAAATAGTGAGTTCTTATCCCAGAAACTAGAATCTTGGGTTTATGAAAAAGTAGTTAAATGACTCATAGGCATTTCCTACTGTGTCTTGTATACCTAATCTATTCCACTGATCTGCCACTCTGTTTCTTAACCATTACTAAATAATTTTGATGATTGCTGCCTTTTAATATAGTTTGAGATCTGGTATAGCCAGACCACCTTTCTTTGTATTTTTTTTTCATTAAATCCCTTAATATTCTTGACCTTTTGTTCTTCCAGATGGGTTTTATAGTTTTTTCTAGCTCTGTGAAATAATTTTTTGGGTGATTTTATATGGCACTGAATAAGTAAATTAATTTAAGTAGAATTGTCATTTTTATTATCTTGACTTAGTCTACCTGTGAACAATTGATATTTTTCCATGTTCAGATCTGACTTTATTTGTGAAAACTGTTTATGTAATTGTGTTCATATAGTTCCTGGCTTTGTCTTGACAAGTGAGCTCTTGAATATTTTATAATGTCTACAGTTACTTTAAATGAAATTTCTCTTTCTATCTTTTGCTGCTGGCTTTGTTGGTAAAATATAGAAATGCTGATGACTTATGTGGGTTTATTTTGTATCCTGCAACTTTGCTAAAATTGCTAATTATTTCAAGTAGTTTCTTAGTTGATTCTCTAGAATTCTCTAAGTATTTAATAGGAATGGGTGCTGTATTTTGTCAAAAGTTTTTTCTGCATCTGTTGAGATAATCATATGATTTCTGTTGGTTTTGTTATTTATATAGTCAGTTATACTAATAATTTTCCTAATGTTGAATCAGCCCTGCATTCCTGGTATAAATCCTAACGGGTCATAGTGTATCGTTATCCTAATGATAAATTGCTTTAATCTCTTTGCTAATATTTATTTAAATTTTTTTCATCAGTATTAGTTAGGGAAATTAGTCTATAATTTTCTTTTTCTGTTTTGACTTTTCCTTATTTAGGTATTAGCACCATATTTATGTTTTACAAGGAAATTGTGAGGACTCCTTCTTTGCCCAGTTTTCAAAATAGTTTATATAGTACTGGAATTGATTTTTCTTTAAATGTTTGGTATAATCTACTTGTAAATCCATCTGACCCTGGAGTTTTTTTTTTTTCCTTTGGGAGTTCATTGATGGTTTGTTCAGTTTCTTTTTCTAAAATGGGTTTATTTAAGTATTTTATTTCCTCTTCTGTTAATCTGGGCAGTTCATATTTTTGTAGATACTCATCCATTTCACTCAGATCAGAGGTTCTCAACCTGTGGGTCGCAACCCCTTTGGTGGTCGAACAGGGTTTCCTGAGACCATCAGAAAACACATTTCCGATGGTCTTAGGAACTGAGACACTGCTCCTCTATCCATCTCCAGGTGGGTCCGCCCACATGCAGATTGGACCACATACCAGTGTTAAAGGGTCGAGGCATTAGGCAGGTTGAGAACCACTGACTTAGATTGTCAGATTTATTGACATACAAGTGGGCAAAATAGCTACTAATTATTGATTTAATTTCATCTTCATTGGTACTAAATTCACCCTTTTCATTTTGGATACTGGTAATTTGGTTTCCTTCTTAAAAAAAAATAACCAAAGGTTTATCTATTTTACTGTTGATTTTTTTTTCATAAAACCAGCTATTAGTTTTATTTATTCAGTAGTTTTCTTTCAATTTTTATTAATCTCTTCTTTGATTTTCAGAATTTCTAATTTGGTATTTAATAGGGAATTTTTAATTTGTTCTTTTTCTAGTTTCTTAATTTCTCATTCCTAATTTATTAATCTGCTCTTTCTCCATTTTATTCATGTAAGCATTTAGAGATATAAATTTTTTTTCACCTTGTATGATACTTTATTCTGCATTTCTTATATTATCCAGTTCCACATTCTTATAGGATCAGCAGTGGTAACAGCAACCTATTTTCCAAAGTCTAAATATAAGTGAGACAGCTGTAGGTAATAGGCAAAGCACTTCAGGACCGACGGTAATATGATGTAAGCTCACAAAAACAAAATGAAATTGCATAGTTGGTTCCCTTCATGTTTTTTAAACTAATGATTGACAAAAGCACTGTTTGCTGAAGGTGCATATGCACCACTTGGTACATCGATGTTTAGTACTAATGTTTCTTCATTATCTGTGGTATCTTTTAGCAAGACGTAACTCCCTTCCTTTTTTCTTTTAATTAAATCTGTTTTTGCCTTTACTTTTTCTGAGATCAGAATTGCTACTCCTGCCTTTTTTTTTTTTTTTACTTCAGGTAAAGCATAATAGATTCTGTTCCAGCCTCTTATCTTTACTCTGTGTGTGTGTCTCTGCTTCAAATGTGTTTCTTGTAAACAACATATTGTAGCATTCTGCTTTTTAATCTACTTTACTGTCTACTTCCATTTTATGGGAGAGTTCATCAATTCTCATTTCTAGTTATAATTACTAACTGTGTCTTCCCCTCCATCCTATTTTCCCTGTTTATATTTTTCTCTGTCTCATTTTACCCTGTCCTTCCTTACCAGTGTTTTGCCTCTGACCACTGCCTTCTTCAGTCTGCCCTCTCTTCTGTAACACCCTCCCCACCTTTTTATTTTCCCCTTCTCCTTCTACTGCCATATAGGACATGATAGATTTCTTTAGCCAGCTGAATATGTATGTTATTTCCTCTTTGAGCCAAATCCAGTGAGAGCAAGGTTCCTCACTTCTTTCCTTCTACTGTAATAGATCTTTCATGCCTGTTTATGTGATAGAATTTATGCTATTCTGTTACTCTCTTTCTTCTTCTAGTACAATCCTTTTTTTCCTTCCTTAATAATGTTTTTTATCATTCACATCAGAGTCAACTTATATCCGCACCCTTTAAGTATGCTTCTTTTAAACTGCCCTAATAGAGATACAGTTCTTTAGAGTTACAGGTATCATCTTCCCATTTAGAAAGGTAAACAGTTTTACTTTATTCAATACCATGGTTTTTTTTTTCTTTGTTGTTTACCTTTTTATTATGCTTCTCTTCAGTCTTGTATTTGACTATCATATCTGTTCAGTTCTCAACTTTTTATCAGGACAGCTTGAAAGTCCTTAATTTCATTGAATATCTATCTTTTTCCCTGGAAGATTATGCTTAGTTTTGCCTTGGTTTGTAATCCAAGCTCCTTCACCTTCCAGAATATTATATTCCAAATCCTCTGATCTTTTAGGATAGAAGCTGTAAATTCTGTGTAATATTGACAGTGGCTCTTCAATATTTGAATTGTTTTGTTTTTTTGCAGATTACAGTATTTCTCCTTGACCTGATAGTTCTGGAATTTGCCTACAATATTCCTTCGAGTTTTCATTTTGGGATCTCTTTTAGGAGGTGATAAGAGGATTCTTTCAATGACATTTTACCCTCTGGGGTAATATGGGATAGCAGGGCAATTTTCCTTGCCAATTTCTGGCACTTTTTTATTTATCATGGCTTTCAGGTAGTTCAGTAATTCTTAAATTATCTCTTATGGATCTGTTTTCCAGGTCAGTTGTTTTTCCAAAGAGGTATTTTACGTTTTCTTCTGCTTTTTTTGTTCTTTTGATTTTGTTTGACTGATTCTTGATGTCTCATAGTCATTAGCTGCTACTTGCCAAATTCTAATTTTGAGGGCATTCTTTTCTTCAGTTACCTTTTGTACTTCCTTTTTCATTTGGTCAGTTCTACTTTTAGATGAGTTGTTTTCTTCAATAGATTTTTTTCCCTCCCAAACTCACCAGTTCTATTTTTTACGGAGTAGTTTTCTTCAGTTAATTTTTGGGCTTTCTTTCCTTAGCTGTTGACTCTTTTCACAATTCTCTTGTTTAACTCTAATTTCTTTCTCAATTTTTTTTCTGCCTGTCTTACTTGACTTTTAAAATCCTTTGTGAGCCCTCCAAGAGGACTTTTTGGACTTGAGACCATTTCATATTACCTTTTGATGCTTCTCATGTAGGCATTTTGACCTTGTTGTCCTTTTCTTAGTTTCCATAGTAGCTTTCTGTGGTCAGGGTTCTTTTGTTTTTTTATTTTTGCTCATTTTTTAAAGTTTGGTTCTGCTCCTGGAAAAAGGGGCCAGAGTCTCAAACTACTTGCACTGGGGGCCAAAGGCCTGGTCACTGGCTTTCTGCACCAGGAGCCGGTGGCTTGCCCACTGCATTAAGGTGACTTGGCCTCATTATGCCTATTTGTGCCCTGGGTTCTGGTGCTAGGAGTTTGCTTGCTGTGCTGGCCTGGAGGTCTCACAGTTGGCCTGTTGTACCACTGACCTGCTGAACTAGGACCGCAGGGCATTGGGTGCTGATCTGTGCTGTGGCTAAGAGCCTTCCTCTGACTGTTCTGGATACCACCTGTACTGGATTCTGCTCTCCTTTTACCCAAGTAAGACAGACCTTTCTTGAAGTCCTTCTAAGTTATCTTGGGTTGGAAAATTGTTTCACTCTGTATTTTTGTGGATTCTGTCACTCCAGGACTCTTTTAGAGGGTTGATTTGATGTTATTTATACGGGAAACTATGGAAAGCTTAGGCAACTTCCTGACTTCTTTCTACCTCCATGTGTGCTTTTTTTTAGTTTGTTGTATTATAGGTTGTAAAATGCAGATCTCAGCCTAATTTATATCACACTGTTCTTCAGTTTTCCCAGGACATTTCTTCTCCTCAATAATTTTTGTTCTTGAAGTTATCAAATACTGGACCTACTGTTCTTGATTGCTTATGTTTCTTGCTTATTTAGTCTGTTTTATGTACCTTTTACATTTTATTTTCTTTAAACAGTACCAAACAATTTGATTCCTTTCTTTTGTAGTGTAGGATGAGGTCTGGTAATGGTTTACCTTTTTGATCCATAGCTTTCCTTATTATTTCCTTTGAGATCTCAGACATTTGTCTACTTTTATAAGATACCCCTTTGGTTTTACTTTGCTTCTTTAAAAAAAAAAGACATTATTCAATGCAAAAACTTTTATGCTAAGTTAGTTATAGATTTAAGCACCAGGAAACTAACTGTTTAAACTTGAATACCTAGAACTGTCACTCTTCCATTTTGTATATAAGTTTTAAGCTTGTATTAAGCTTGATAATTTTATTATGGGAGTAATTTTTCGAATTCTGTGATAGGGTGCTATATTCCGTATTTGAGATGTTTCTATAGTTAAACAGGTATTGGGACAGATGGACTTGTGTTCCTTTTTTCTTTTGAACCATCTGCCCAAATGTTCTTTCATAGTCAGTTGCTTAGGGTAGGCAGCAGTTTGCACTAGAGAAAAGGGAAAAAGGATGCTTATTTCATTAATTTTTACCATCAGCAGGTTTCCTTGGGGAGGATGACATGGTGTACCATTTTATGAAGAAGAAGGTATTTGGTTCTTATTTGTATTGTTGGCTTAATGAACCGTGTTTATAAATAATTAGTCTAAAGACATAGTAGTCACATAAGGAAATTGTTCTGAGACTTTTAGTATTAATTAGGCATTTTTCTTTATATATATTTGAAACTATACAGATGCTTTCTCCCTTACTGCATTTGTCTTCTCTCTTCCACTTCCTCCTTAATACAATCATACATGTTTTCTCTACTTAGAATTAACAACTAATTAGTAAATGTTCATTTTGGCCCATATTTTATCACAGAAACCAGGACGTTTTCATTTTGATAACTCTACTCATCACCCTCATTTCTGAGAGCTTACAGGCAGTTCTGAATGGCAAAGGTATGAATCTCTTTAGCATATTTCAGTGGAGAGTTATCCTGTATCCTCTTCTTACTGGGAGTTGAAGAGGTATATGTGGTCCTTGTGAAGTTTGTTGCTCCTTTTCTTGAAAGGAAGAATGAATTGTGTATCACCATTTCTGTTTCTCTAGCAAGGTGCAACAGAGTGTCTGTCTGTCTATCTGTATCTGTCTGTCTGCCTGCCTATCTATCTGTCTTCTATCTATCTATCTATCTATCTATCTATCTATCTATCTATCTATCTATCTATCTATCTATCTATCTATCTGTCTATCTGCAAGTCTGTGAAACAGTTTATTGAGAAGTCTGTGTCTGGGGCAGGGCATCTATTGCCATGTGATGTTTATCTTTGAAAAAGTTTCTTGGCGTAATAGTTCTTGTACTGCTCAGCAAAACTAAAATTTCAGAAATACTTCTATTGAACTTGTTGATGAGAAAGTTAAGCAGATATGAAATGACTTCTGAACCATACAGTAAATGTACTTTCTCAGTTTTGTTCATTAGCCTTAAATTAGAATTCTCAGTCTTATTTCCTCCTGCTGTCCAGATTGACATTTGAGTCTTTTCTCACTTAGTGATTAGTGAGGAATTAGGAAAACTATTATTAGGAATGTATAGAAAATTATAATGCATTTCAAAGCAAATAGAAATGATTTTCCTGAAAACCTGCTTGTTATAACCTGTGCATTTATGTATACCGTATAGAACTTGATGCTGTCTTGTCATTCCAGTCATATTGATAAGGCATACAATCAACATAGATCATCATTACATTACTCATTAATATCCTTAAAATATTAGGCTATCATTGCCACTATTAAATCATATAGATTTGATCAGTGAATGGACCATTAAAAATAGTATCAGAGGTCCCAAAGAACAGAATTATTCTCCACTCTGTTATTATTTTTGTGTGTGTTTGTTTTGTTTTTGATACTTGGTAAAATATATTTTCTTCTTTTCTCTCTTTCCCTCCCTCCCCTTCATTTTACTTTAGTTTTTATTAGTTGCAATTAAATTTGGGTCTGTTAATTGATTGTTTACAAATATGCTTTCATTTAATAAATCATCTGAAGAAATTCTTAGGCACAAGAAGAGAAATTCTAACTAGTTTCCAAATGGTCCTATAATAACTTATCAAAGTGTGAATGGCAATGAAATTCAGCCCTTGAAAGATATACTGTATGCTTAAGACCAAAAGAAGGTGTTTATATGAGCCGTGTGATAGCTAAGCTCAGGAATATTATCTAGGGCATTATTATATGAAGTCAATTGCCATATTATTAGAGTGCCAAGTGTAATTTTTTGTGACATTCCAGCCTTTTTTCTACTCTGTATAAAACGCAGGTTTATATTAGTTTGTCTAAAATATTTGGGAAAAGAATGAAACTCTGATTTTGTTTGAATTTTGTCATTACAGGTTTCTGCATATGATATTATGATCTATAGAAAGTCTTCATTTTCCTTTTGTCTGTGATTTTGAATTATTTCTAATTCAGCATGAATCACTGTCAGTGAAAATTTAAATGCTAGGAGAAGTGTGGTTATATATGCTTCATAAACTTTAAGTAGTGTTTGGGGGTGCTTGGTTTTTTCTGACTTGAGATTTATATTCTTCTTTTGTACCTTCCCTGTCCCTCGTTGTGTTATGAAATTTATTTTTATTCTGCCTGAGTCTAGCTGTGTCTTACGTTTACTACTGTAAATGACTGCCTTCAGAATGCTAAGTAAGGAAGTTACAATTATAGAAGATATTTTCCCTCAAGAAATTAACCACATGTGATGCTAAATGACTTTGCCCTATTTCAGTCTTTCTTATTTGTGGTTTTTTGTACATTCTTGTTTTCATGTGCTTTGCTACACAGCTTAGAGATTATGTGCTGATGTGCTTGTTTTGTGGTGTATGTCTATGAAAATTCGAGATTATGTATATTTATGATTATAAAACCCATGAGGTAGTATAGTTACGGTGTTATCTTTTCTTTGGTTTTCAACTGGAAGATGTCTATTTAGCAACCTACTACATGTAGAGCTGTCCATCCAGTAAAGTAACAGAAGTTAATGTTACAGATGGACAGCCCGTATAATGCATTTTACCTTTGTGTGACTGGGCAGCCAGTCAGTGAATCAGGTGGCTTGGGATAAATGACAGCTCAGATCCCTTTCAACTCTAAATCTATGCTCTTCCATTGGGTGCAGTAGAAAGAACATTAGGTTTGGAGCCAGAGGGTCTGACTTCAAATTCCTACTCTGGCACTACTTATCTATAGGACTTTAGGCAAATTACTCTACCTCTCTGGATTTGTTTTCTAATTAAAAAAAAATAAGGAATTGAACTAAATGACTTGACTTAAAATTCCTTCCACACCTGGGTCTATGGTCCTCTTAACTCTCCTGTATAGAATTTGTGGCAGGACATAGACAGGTATGGCCCAGGATAATAAAGTGTTGATGAATGGCAAACTGTACCACTGGAGGATAGTATTCACTATGGTAAAATCATATATTCAGTGAAGTATAAGGTATACAGTACAGTGCAAGGTTCTGGGGGAGATACAACCCAAAAGAAAGGGAATACATAGATGGCACTCTTGCCATCCTCTTCATTCCCTTCATCCCCATTTCCTTTGCAACTTAAGACTCTTCTCCTGGGATCCTGGCTTCTGATAGCTCAACTTGAGTTTATTTTCCCTAGTACTAGGCTACCTTGCTACTTTCTGTGTAATTTCTAGTTCTTTTTTGTGTGTTGTTTTCTTCTTACTAAAATGTAAGCATCTTAAGAGCAGAGAATGTCTTGCTTGCTTTAAAAATAAGCTTAGTAAAGCTTTACCTGTTTCCAACATTTAGCACTGTGTCCAGCACATAGTAACTGTTTAATGATTTTTTTTTTAATTTTGAATTTTAGTGAATTAGAAATATACAGGGGGAAAGGACCATTACAGATTTGGGAAGGTTTCATTGGACAGGTGACATTTGAATTGGAGCTTAAAGGATTAGGCAGTCAATAAGTAGGTCAAGATATAGAGAGAACTTACCAGCATTGGAAATAATGTGAAAAAGTCCCCAAAGCAGAAAATACAGGTTTGTGCAGGAAACACAGTGGCCTAGTATGGCTATATCATAGTATTTGAAGCCAGAATTTAGAATGCTGACTGATTCTGGTGGACTTTTTTTTTTTTTTAAACAAGTAGCTTGGACTTTACTCAGTTGACAAAAAGAAGCCACTGAAGATTTTTGATCAGAGATGTGTTGTTGCCAGGTATAAACACAAAGGAGAATAAGTTTAGCAGAGGACTGAAGGATGGATGGTGAAGAAAGTGAAGAAATTTAAACAGGAAAGACTTGCTAATAGTCATTTAGTCATACAGTCAGCATCTTGTATCAGGGAGATTTCAGGGGAACTTGAGAGGAGGGTCATGGCAGTTATTGTGGAGGGAAATATTGACAGTCAATCAATTAATAAATAATTATTAAGAACATATTATGTGCCAGGCACTGTGGCTATGTAAGAAGAAGCAAAAAGTCCCTGATCTCAAAGCGCTTACACTTTAAAGAGGGAAATAACATGCAAACAAATACTTATAAAGAAATCTATATACAGGATAAATAAGAAATAATTAGTACTAGTACTATTACTACTGCTACTACAACAGAGTACTTTAAAAAAAATAAGTGAAGAAGTGGGAATGCCAGAGAGAGGCAGTCTGTTGGAGAAGATGGGATGTGATACACACACACATATATAGTTATATATGTACACATACGAATACACACATGCACATGTATATATGGGTGCACACACAAGTATATATGTGTTTATGTGTGTACCACACATGTACACATGTGTGTCACACATGCACACACATGTACACATATAGGTGTATATGCATGTGTTTATGTTTATGTTTATGTGTGTGTTTGTATTCTCCTATAATTATCACTTTTCCTAGATTTTGTAATCAAGGAGAGTAAATATCAATATAGTTGAACATTTACCCTAGATTTTAGAAGCAGATTTCAAAGGATCCAGGAGAAAGAATAGCTAGACTTCTAGGACCAAAATTCTGTAAGGAAAGTAGCCTGGGATGAAGGGGAGATGCTTAAAAATAAAATTCTGAAGACAGAAAGGTAAACAGTTACGAAGAAAAGGAAAAACAGTTTGTCCCAAGAAACTGACCTGTGTGTACCAAGGGAACTGTAGTGCCAATGCAATATTTACAGCACCAATGGTGACTATAAATGTTCTGGCAGAGTGCTTGACTGCAAAGTATAGCAGACTGTCCATAAAGAAGATAGAAGCATAACATTTATTCAGAATCCCCAAACCCAGTAAGCTGATTCCATCATAGTAGCAGAGTTAATAGAATGTAACAGCACAGAGAGCCACAGCATCCTTTAACCCTCCCACAAACCAACATTTACTCACCAGCCTGTCTGTCTCCCTAGGATGCATTCTCTCCTTCTGTCTAGTTGCTCTGAACCAGCAAACTCCTCCTACAGGTTCCATGTGATTACATTCAGCTTATTAGGGGGCAGGGTATATTTGTCTTCAAATTCCATTAGGCTTATTGAGGGGCAGGGAAGATCTTCAAATTTTCATTATCATTACAGGAACTTACTAACTTAGCCTTTAAAAAACACATGTATAGAAGATGGAAATAAGGCCAGGAAGTAGAGGAGGAATATAGGAGTGTGGCATCATCCTATAAAACTTAAGTCAAGGGCTAAAGGTTAGGATGAACTGATTCTAGCAAAGGAAGCTAAGGGCAACAACAATTTTCAACAAGTTATATTGGAGAAAAAAATGAGCATTCAGTAGGCCCTATACTTGGGTATATGGGACAATGCTGTAAGACAATGTAGTGAAGACAGAGCTGCTTGAATCTATTCTTCTGTTTTCTCTGCTAATGTGGTATTGTTGGTAAACATGCTGACTCTAGAGTCAGCTTCTGGGTTCATGTTTCACCCCTGATGCTTACTATCAATGTGACTTTGGAGAATTCACTTAAACTTCCTGTGCCTTGGTTTCCTCAGCTGTAAAATGAGAAGGACGGACTCACTGGCATCTAAGATCCCTTCTAGTTCTAGGCTTATGATTCTGTGACCTTTGTGATAGACAAAACACAACAAAAATAACTAATGGAGTTAATACCCAACGTAAGTATGGAAAAAGTTAGATAAACCTAGTGGTTTGTGATCAATTCCAGTCATCTGTAGCTGAATGGACTACAACATTGAAGACTAAACGAACTGGCATATATGATTGCTGTGACACTGTTGGTAATATTTGAAAGATTGTGGAAAATGGGCAAAGTATAACAAGATAGGAGTGGGACAAATATTGTCCTGATTTTCTAAAAAGGTTAGAGAGCAGGGGTGGCTAGGTGGCTCAGTGAATAGAGCACCAGCCCTAGAGTCAGGAGGACCTGAGTTCAAATCCAGCCCAAGACACTTAACACTTACAAGCCGTGTGACCTTGGGCAAGTCACTTAATCCCAATTGCCCTGCCTTCCTCCTTCCAAAAAGCCAAAAAAAAAAAAAGTTAGATTCTGCAAACCATAGTTGAATGGACTTGACTTCAATTTCTAGGAAAATTCTGGAAAGTACCCTTAAAGACATGGTTGATGAGCATCTGGAAGATAGTCCTTATAAAAAGCCGGCATGATTTTATCCAAAACATTGCATGTCAGGCTAACCTCATTTCTTTTTTTGACAGGGTTGCTCATGAGGGCAATGCTGTTGCCATGGTCAGATTAGCTTAGCTGAAAACTGAAGCATGGTCTGGAGAAGGGAAGAAAGTGAAGTTGGGAATACTTGAGGAAAGTAGTATGCATGGCCCTGAATCAGACTGGTTTACTTAGAAATTAACAAAGCATTTAGTAAAATATCTCATGTTATTCTTATGAAAAAGATGGAAGTATGTGAGCTAGAAAGTAGAATCACAGAATCTGAGATGGAAGGGACCTCAGCAGCCACCTTGTCCAACCCATATATGAAAGGAACTCTCCCATTCAAGGTGTCGTCCAGCCACTTCTCAGATATCTTCAAAGTGGATGAATTTGCTGCTAAAGGCAACTTATTTCACTTTTGTTGAATAGTGAAGAAGTTTTTTGAGACAAAGCCCAAATTAGGTTAAAGGAAGCCAACCCTCAGTGTGTGTGTGTGTGTGTGTGTGTGTGTGGAGGAGGGGCTTTAGTTTTTATTCTGCTTCTTAGTGGGTGTAATAACTCTGAAATATCCTTTGTACTCCCTACTCTACCCTTTAGCCACTTTTTTCCTTCTGTCAGTGAAATCAAGGAACTATTGGGTGTGGGAGGAGTGTGTGAATTATACTGTCCTTTGCCCCCACCATCTCCATTCAGAAAAGTTAGTATTTTATCTGACCAAAATAATTAGATTCTTTTAAGCCACTCTAATTTGTTTCCATATCATCTACTTCCTCAGAAAACCCAATCCATTTATCTTGCTCAGCTGTCCTTCAGCTTTTTTAAGCCCACAGGATAGAAGCCATGGGAATTGGAATAACAGTATTTCCATATGTCCAGATCTGAAAATAAATTAAGTCAGTTCCTGCAAAATGCATGTTAAATTCTTTACCTTCCTTTTTCTTTGATTTTTTTTTAAGCTTTGGAGTTTATGTTTTGAAGGAACTCATCTGAGCAGATGTTTATCTTTTTCTTAGCTAGATATATAATATTAGATTGTGATGGAAGTAAAGGAGGCAAATATGGATGGAACTGGTCTAGTTGGAGCAATTAGTAAATGTTTAATCAAATCTCTCTGCAAGTGTTATATGAGGGTTTGGGTACCTTAGACTATAGCAGTTCCTCTTGTTCAAGACTCTTATCTGGTAAAAATCCTGAATTTTATGCCAAGAAATAAAAGGAATACCAAGGATTTAAATAGCATCTTGTACCGTAATTAGAACAACATTTTTTCCCTTTCCCTTAAATGACTTTTGTCTGTTTTGTTAATCGAGGTCTGACAAACATATTCTTATATTTTTATTTTGAACTTATACATGTATATTACTGTGTATGTATATATTTAAGGAAACATCCTTATTTTGTGGATTTCTAATAGAGAACATTTCTGTTTTTTAATTGGGCTAATAAAGCACAAATTGACTAAATTATCGTGGCATATGAGAGTACAGACATAGAAGATTACTTTAGGCAAAAGTTAATGAAATCAAGATGGTGCGAGGAAGCATGCCACTAGGTGAAATTGCAGCCCTGAGGTAACTCAATGACATTTTAAAGAAATGTCTGCTGAAGTCACATTGAACCAGTTCATTAGATTAATTAAAGGAAAAACTAACCCAGATCTGCTGTTTTTAACAATTGGGCAGTATGAGCAGGATGTCTGAGTTTGATTCAGACAGCTAACAAATTAGGTTTTTTATGTTGAAACCAAAACCAAAGTATGGGTATTGTTTCCCACAATTTTAGAATTACCTTTAAGCAAATAAGTTGACTTTCAACATTCCAACTTACTTTTTTATTGTTTAAATAATGCATAAAGTGAAATTTCATCATTAAAGGTGGGAACTTTATTGTTTCCCAGGCTGAGTTTTGTATGGTATTCTAGAAACAAAGTTAACTACACTTTCTCCATCTCCACAAATTGTCAGTAATGGCATATTGTTTTAGTAATGGGAAAATGTCTAAACCTTGAATGTCACAGAACTAAAACAAATTGTGATTCTGTGCAGAGGAAATCCAACAATTCCAACCCACCCCCATGGAAAATACTGACTTCTGGGACAAAAAAAATACCAGCAACAAGAACCAAAATTTAAAGAAAGACGAGTGTAACAAAAGGCAGGATTCATTGTTAATGACATTTGAGATGACCTGAAGTTCTAATCATTTTTTAGCTTTGGATGCAATTCAAATCGATCACATAAAAGGGCATTTCAATTTGTCTTTGTAATATCCATGGTAACATGACTTCACATTAAAAGGAATATTTTGCAATTCCTGCTCTCTTCCTTGCTTTTTCTATTCCTTGAATATAAACACTTTGTACATGTATCAGTTCATGCTCAATATGTGATCTCTTGATATTGAAGAATTTTGTATATCTGACTGAGTTCCATGTAGCACTTAGCACATATAAAGTCAAAGAATAATTTGGGAAGATTTTCTGTAGTATATGTAGGGAAGTAATTATGAGCACAAATTCATTAAAAAGTAGTGTCAGAATTTTGTTAAGATTTTTAAGTTCTATAAAGTTATAGTCATTCTATAGTAAAAGTATATAAAATTCTGTTCTAAATTTAAAGTTATTCTATAGTAAAACCTATTACTGAAGTTATTTATACATATATAATTTATACATATATAATTTACTTCTAGAAGTATCTATTTTAGGGGACAAAAACCTCCTTTTTCTAGGGATAATTGTGCCTGAATTGACATGCTCCATGTTCAGTGTTTTGAGTGAAGTTAGCAGGCACACTAGAGAAGAAAATAACTATTGCAAGATAAGCACAAGTTGGCAAATCTTTTACTACTAGTATTCTCTGTTGACTAGTGCAGAAACCCGCTGGTTTGCCCTCCTATCTCAAGACCCTCCTTACTGCATTCCCCGCCAAAGTAATCTTCCTGAGGGCTGAACAGTCAGCCCCCTTCCCCCACTCTCAAATCCTTCCCTCAACACCCTACCATCCCCACTCACTTAACTCCAGAGTTTTTCCTATTACCTCCAGAATAAAATGTGAAAATCTATGTTTGGCTTTTAAAACCTTTCATAAGCTGGCTTCTTTCCTCCTTACATTTTTACTTACATTTCTTACGTTTCCTGGCCTTCTTCCTGTTTCATGCACCTGATACTCCATAGCTATGTTTTATGTTGCTGTCTCCAATGCCTGGAATGCTCATTCTTCTCCTGGATTTTTTGGTTTTCTTCAAGACTCAGCTGAAACCCCATCTTTTCTAGAAGGCCTGTCTTTTCCCAGTTTCTCTTGCTTACCCCCCTCTCTGCTCTCCCCTCATGCTAGTCACTTCCCTTTGAGATTATTTTCCATTTGTACTGTACACATCTTGCCTGTAGACAGTTTGAATGCTGTCTCCCCATTGAGAACAGGAACTCTTTTAAGGGTGGCTCCTTGTTTTGGTCTTTCTTTGTATGTTGAATGCTTAGCATATTACCTGACACATAATAGGTAATTAATATTGATCACATATGGTTATTATGTATCTACTATGTACAAGACACTCCTCTAAGTAGTGTGGTGGATATAAAAAAACCTATTATTATATTCAAGAAGCTTATAATATTATTAGATGACAACTTAATAGATTAAAAAAAATCTTCTCTTGGCGTATTTAGAAATCTCTGAAGTTTTATATACTAAGCCCTAGAATGGATTCCATATTCTTGAGGTTGGCATATAGTTCATTGTCCATATATTCCTTTGTTATTATCTTGAGAAATAGTTTCAGAAATGATCAGGATAATTGTCTTTCCTTTTCTGTCAAGTTACTGTCCCACCACCATACTTTCTCTTCAGCGTTCAAATGAATAGCTGCTCCCCCAAAACTGTTCAGTATCACCCAGATGGATTTTCCCATTCACACATTTCAGTGAGTGTCAAGATCCAAATAAAAAGCAGATCTGAATGTATTTAAGAATAAACACGATATGAATCATAGCTTTAGTTTATCCCTGCAGCTGTACATTCCTAGAAATATATAATCATTCAATTTAGTTACATGAAATGAGTATACATATATTTCCTTAGCAAAAAATCAAGAGTCTTGCCATTTTAAGTCGCTCAAGCCAATACTACTAAGTGGGAGGTGGGTCAGAGAAGGTTGCACGGAGGAGGAGCTGACACCTGAACTGAGCTTTGTAAGGGTTCTAAAAAGTAGAGGTGATGGGAGCACTTTCTAGTCATGGACGGTGACTGTGCAGCTATGTGGAGGAGGAACATGTAATGATGAGTTTGGAGAACCATTATACCTGTCTCACTAGACTATAGAGGACTTGGGGCAGAGTAGGTGGGATATTGGCTTTAACATGGAATTGGATTGGAAGGTCTGCAAAAAGCAGGCTCTGGAGTGCTTTCAGTTGCAGGCTTGGGAGAGCCTTCAGGGAAGCCTGGAAGGTTTTTCAGCAGGAGAGTAACATGGTCAGACATGGGCTTTAAGTAGGCAATGTAGGCTGATCTTGGGGAAGGTGGATTGGAAAGCAAGAAATTAGAATTAAAGGCAACAATCATTCTGTAGTCCAGGTAAGAGCTAAGGGGAGTCTACACTTGGGATGTGATCATAAGAAGAGAATAGGGTGGTTACAGGAGAGAGAAGAATCAGCAGGACTTGGCAGTTGATTCCATTTATGTGAGGGAGAAGAATCAGCAGTGACTGAAAGTTTACAATCTTGGATACTGGACATTGTAGTTCTCTTTACAGAAACAGGAATGTTTTATGGGTTCAGCTTTAGAGGTAGAACTGTTCTGTTTTAGACATGTTGGACGTTCAGTTCGAGGTGTCCAGCAGATAGTTGTGTTTTGGGATTGAAGCTTAGGAAAGAGATGCATGCTGAATATATAGATTTGCTGGATAACATGACAAGCATCCATTTTTGTGTTGTGCTGTAATAGAATGATTCCCTTGGTGATTATTAAAAATGTTTGGGACTGGTTGCTCCAGCACTAAATGGCCCCAGACTGCTTTGCTTTTATGATTTTTTTGGTCTATTTGTGATTTTTCTATTTCCTTCTTCTGTATCAGCTATTCATTTTGCTTGATATGTTTGTGTTTCCTTCTAACAGTTGCCACTTTTCCACTTTTAGCGCTGCTTTTAAATCTTTTTTTATATTGAGAAATTAGCTAACCAGATGTGTTAGAATTGTTTTTCATCAAAATGCATGAAGCAAACAGACTGTGTAAGGCCTAATCATTGGATAGAAGAGAGAAAGGAAGAGTTGGAACATGGTTGGAAGCTCAATCTCAACAGTAGACCCTGTTGCAGAGGGATGTTAAGGGGAGCTACTGTTCGCATTCATTCAGATGTTGGCAGGAACCTATTAATTGCAGACCAGAATGTCTGAGCAACTAGTTAAAGAAAGACAGGAAAACCATAGAAAATTACTATACTGTTTGCTGTTAAAAACATGAGGAAAAGGGTGATCTAGATGAAGCAAAAATTTAATAAACAGCATTTTTCCCAGGAGCTTGATCAACTTGAATCATTTCCTGAATATGACTTTGATTTTCTTTTTAACTACTTTGATCCCTATATGAGATTGTGAATTTTTACTGATTGAATGGTAGAGCTTACATGCTCTATTTGAGCTGATAGAAGGAAAATAAAAAAGCAAAATGTTTGTTTCTAGAATACTTATTGGAAGTTTCTTCACTAGAGAAAATACCGCTCCCCTCCCTGTTTTATAATGAGAAATGACATGTTAAGGAGTCAGTATTTTCATTCGTGCTCAGTGCTCCATTGTGGATCAGTGGATCAGTGCTCCATAATCATCCCAGTTATCCAGGCTTGAAACCAAATGGTCACTCTCATATCCAGTAGGTTGCCCAAGGCCTTTTGACTCTGCCTTCACACAATCTCTCCTACATCTCTTGCCACAGCCCTAGTGCAGTCCCTGATCACCTCACACCTAGACTATTGCAGTAACCTGCTAGTTAATCTCCCTTCTTCAATCTCACCCCTCATTAGTCCATATTCCATTTAACCTGTCACCATGTCATCCCCCCATTCAGTCATTTTTTTTCCTTCTCATCTTTGTCCCCTGACTTGCTTGCTTCAAGGCTCATCTAAATTCCCTTCTTCTACAAGAAGACTGGTCTTGTAGTATCTCCCATCTATTGATTATTGTCTCTAATTAATCTTGTGTACATTTTGTTTCTATATAGATTTTGGTTCTTGTCTCTCCCATTAGACAGCAAACTCCTTGAGATCATGGGACCTTTTTTTTTGCCTTCCATTGTATCTCCAGTGCATAGTATGGTAGGTATTTCCTTACTAATTCCAAGTCTAGTACTTTATCCACATTGCCTTGTCTTGGAACTAGGCCTTGAACTCCATGACCCAGAAGGAAAAACCTGGATGACTACATATTATGTGGGATGGAGAAGGACTTCTTTTTCAGGTAAGGGTAACCTAGGTAGCTGGCCATCCAGATAATTTCTGGTGCTGAGATTCTGTGGTCTTGTCAAGTACATTAGCATATTTATGTGTAAGCTTTGTTCATCCTTCATTCTGGAAGAAGACCAATGACATCAGGAGGGTGCTGTCTTGACTTGCAAGTGAATTGGATTTAAGTGAGACAGGGCTGTGAAAAATCTGAGTCCAGTGGTGAGACATAAGTCAGGACAACTAGCTATGGCCCCAGTGTCAACTATTGATGTCAGAAATTCACATAGTGACTGACAGTGTTTACCTTCACATTTTGATTTTGTTCAATCTAAATTTCAGGAGTCAGTTATTTAGGTAAAGCTTTATATCTCTTGTACTAACATAGTCTTCCATTTTTTTCCCCCTCTAGATCTCTCGTTTTATTTATATGATATACATATTACATCTCTATCTCTGTCTCTTTTTCTCTTTCTCTGTCTCTCTCTTTCTCTCTAATTCTTTAGCTTTTGCTTGAATTATTTTAGTATTTCTAGTAAAGCCTTTTGCAAAGCTATTTTTGTTTGATGCTTTGATTATGGGTGTTGTAGCATTATTCTCTTATTCTAGGTTTGTGTCTCTCAACTTTCTGGGGTAGAATAAAACACACAAAAACTTCCTCTAAAACTTAGACTTTTAGGAAACATGGTCAGTTTTACATTTTCATGGTAGAAGGAACCCTAGTAACATTCTGGTTCTTTTTCTCATGTAGCATTTGATATAAGTACTAGTTATCTCCTTAGAAGATTATTGCGAATCTTTTACAATGTTTTGCATTTCCATTTAAATCAAATACGTAAAGTATTTGTGGTCATAATAGCTGTTCTACTTAGAAAGTCTAGATCAATATTAATGTGAGGAAATTTGCCCTTGCATATTTTCACATGTAATTTCTTTAATTGGTTTTATGCATTTTGCATAATTTAAATACAGACATCTGGGCAGTTTATTCAGCCAGCACAGTGTTTTGTTTTACTGGAAATATCTGCAGAGTCTTTTCTGAATTGGTTGCCAGCAGTTAACTGTTCAACATTTAAATAAAGAATGAAGTTTCTATAGTGGGAAGTATAATGGAAATTAAACTGCTTCAGGAGTTTTTCTGTGTTAAAAGGCAGTGTTAATTATATTTACCATTTTGCTCCCCCTTTACCAGTAGTCCTAGGAAATTTGAGGCTTCTAATAGAATTAAAATGTGATAAATGGGCATGTTCTTATATTTTACTTTTTTTTTTTTTGGAGCTTTTTGGAGGGCAATTGGAGTTAAGTGACTTGCCCAAAGTCACATGGCTAGTAAGTATGCCAACTGTCTGAGGCTGGATTTGAACTCAGGTCCTCCTGACTTCAGGGCTGGTGCTCCATTCACTGCGCCACCTACCCGTCCCATATATTATACTTTCTAAGTAAGTGTGGGGATTCTCTAGCCATCTATCCAGAAGCTTTTCTTTCAAACCCTATGGCATTTTATCATAATTATATAAATGAGAAGGTGTGAGCATTCCCAGGGCAGTTACAACTAGGTAGTGACTACTTAACACATGTTTTTAACATGCAGTGCAATGTATAGTGCCATAAGCCTTGTGGGCATTTGAAAAATTTTGATAATAATAACAACATTAAGGGTAGTTTTTCCCAGCATCTCTAGAGCAGTGCGTCTTAAACTGTTGGTCATGACCCCAGTCACAGTGTAACAAGTGCCAAAGGGAGGGGGGGTGGGGCCAAGATGGTGGTGTAGAAGCAGCAAGCTTCCGCAGCTCCCACACAACCACCCTAAACACCCATACGTGACCCCAGACAAAGTCTAGGACTCTCAGACTCACAAAAATACAGAAAACACATCTCTCGCTGAAGGCAGCTCGGCAGCAGGGGCTCATCGCGGCAGGCTAGGAGCCAAGGCCAGCCCAGCCCAAAACCAAAACCGCAGCCAGGCCAGGCCCCAGGATGGTTGGGAGAAGCTGAGCCACAGCTAGTCTACAAGAGAGAAGATCTGCCGTACCTCCAGCAACTCTACATCTACCAAGGCGTGAAAAACAGGGATTGGACAGGGGCAGCTCGGCAGGAAGGGCTCATCCAGCAGGCTGGCAGTCTGGGAGCCATGACCAGCCCAGCCCCAAACTGAAATGCAGCCAGGCCAGGCCCCAGGGTGGTCAGGAGGAGCCAAGCCTCCCAAGCCACAGCTTGAGTCTACCTCAGAAAAGATCTACTGACCTGAGGGGATCTTCACATCTAACAAACCAGGATTAGAGACAGTCAGTGAAAGTGAAACTTTGAAACTTAATTTGGGAGAGGAAAAGTTCGGCCAATCTGGCCCCAGGGCAAGGAAGCAGTGGGGGAAGGGTAGGAACTGCTGTAACTGGCAGCTCCCCCCACTGGGCTGCTTCAGAGCCCCTGGCCTGCGGACTCTGCAGCGGGACTGAGTTGATTGATCAGGGACAAGTGCTCTTGCATTGAGCGGCCTGGATCCGGATCATAGTCTTGGGTGGTGGTCCTGGTGTGCGCTTTCAGTAGGCCAAAGCTGGGGGTGGGGGGTTGCAATACACCCCTAATAGCTCTGGCAGCTGGGAAAACCCCAGTGATTTGGAACAGAGCTTTCCCCCCTGGAAGCAGAGTTTCACAGAGCTAAAAAAACCAACCAATTAATTGACTGGCCAACATGAAG
>CM053595.1:193904656-193926916 GCA_028646575.1 Pseudocheirus occidentalis | reverse complement strand
GAAAATATTACAGGCTTCCAAGAGAAAACCATTTGAATACTGCAGAAGCACTATCAGGATAACCCAGGATTTGGCAGCTTCTACATTGAGGGATAGAAGGGCCTGGAATATGATATTTCGAAGATTAAGGGAGCTGGGATTAAAACCAAGAATCAACTACCCAGCAAAATTGAGCATATTATTCCAGGGGAAAATATGGTCATTCAATGAGGTGGAAGACTTTCAAGCATTCTTGCTGAAAAAAACAGAACTGAACAGAAAATTTGACAATCAAACACAAGAAGTGTAAGAAGATAAATGTGGGAAAGAAATCATAAGGAACTTATCAAATTTGAATTATTTACATGCCAATATGTAAATTTGAATTATTTACATGCCAACTGTTCTTAGTATGAGGATAGGGGAGGGGAATACAAATGTATAGATAAGTATACTTATACAGATGTCTAAATAGGAGGCTATATATGTGTATGAATACATATCTGAGCATGAGGGTATATGTGTATATAGTAGGTATAGGATGAATCGAATATGAAGGGATGATACTTTAAAAGGTGAAATTCTGAGGTGGGAGAGGACTAGAATGAGAGGAGACAGGGAGAGACAAAATGGGGTTAATTATCCCATATAGAAGAGGCAAGGGTTAACCGTTACAACTTTACTTTCAATTACTCTCATTGAATTTGGCTTAGGGAAGAAATGGCATAAATGCTAAACTGTGCATCATGCCACACAGGAGAATAGGGGACATGGGAATGAGAGGGGGGGATGATGGAGAGGAGAGCAGGGTCTGGGGGAGGGATACTGGAAGCACACACTTCAGGAAAGGGACAGGGACAGGGTAGAGAATAGAACAAGGCGGGGAATGCGATAGGAAGGAGGGACATAATGATCACTCTCACAATATGTCCACTATGAAGATGTCCTGTATAATCACACATCCACAGCCTGTATTGAATTGCTTGTCCTTCCAGTGGAGGTGGGTGACAAGGGAGGAACTGAAAGAATCTAGAATTTAAAGCTCTGCAATACCTGTGGCTGGGAATTAAGATATACAGGGGCTGGGATAGGGAGACTCTCCCTGCCCTACCAGAAAGTAAGAGAGTAGATCAGGGGAAGGGCTTTACAGTGGGATCATTGTTTTGGAGTTGGGGTGGGGGAGAGATGGGGAGAAAATTTGTAATTCAAAAATGTCATGAAAATGAATGATGTAAACAAGAAAACAAATTTAAAAAATTTTTTAAAAAAGTGCTAAAAGAATTCTGAGTGGAAAAGCTTTTAAGAAGCCCTGCCCTGGAATCATATCCAGCAATTCCTGTACCCACCTGTGAGGTAAGCTTCACCTAGCGTGACCTAAGAGCTGTATTTATTTGGACTGATTACATGTATCTGTTAACAATTAACTCAGATATTAAAAAAAACAAATTTTTAAGTACCTGCTATGTGTGATCCACGTAGCATAGAAAAGTGAACATAGAACCCTCTTCAGATCTGGGAACCCTGGCTTTGTGACCTTGAGAAAGTCACTTAACAGCCCATTGCTCTAGACAACTCTGCAAGATGCTGAGTTGCAGGGAAAGTTTTTAGTGTTTCCTTATTTCTTCATCAGAAATTCCCTATGCCAATGAAATATTAGGGCCAAGATCTATTCCTATCCCTATGTACAAGGTATAATGCTAGGGAAAATACAGACAGCCTCTCCCTTTAGGGGGTTTACATTCTGCCAAGTACTTCTAAGGCCCAGTAATACTTAAGTTTAAGTGTTAGAACTTAAGTCTTAAGAGTGATCTACTGTTCTTCCCATCCTCTGTTGTTTATTTGCTTAGATGATGCACTTGGCTTTGCTTATAACGTGATACTTGCTTGTTCCTCTCTGCTTCTATTCCTTCCAGATTTGGGGCTTTCTCTTTTTTACCTGGACTTTTTGGACTCACATGGGCCTCTCTGTTAAGTGATCTCTCTGATTTTGACTCCTTGTTCATTACAAATTGTGCTCTTTCACAGATCCTTCTTTACTCCTTATCCTTTCAGTAGAAATGGCCTGGTTTGTTGGTTGCCACAGAATTCCCAGTATTATATTTTAATCATTTTCTGTCCCCACTACCAAATCTGTTCTGCCCCTAATTCTCTTTGTCTTCGTACCTTCAGTATGGAACAAGTCTAGTGAGTAAAAGGTAGCTAAATGCCGCAGTGAATAGAGCTGTTACTGGAGTCTGAAAGAGCTGAGGTAAAAATCAGCCTCAGACACTTACTAACTGTGTGACCCCAGTTAGCCAGCTGTGGTGCCACAGGACTATAATCTCTGCCACTTTGTAGGCTGAGTCTAGTGGGTAGATTGAGTTCAGGAGTTTTGAGTTTCAGTAGGGTTAAAGCCTGATGTTTTCTGTAAGCCTGGCACCAATTTGATGAGCCCCCTGGAGCAGGGAGACACCAAACTGTCTGAGGAGGAAGGGTGAACTGATTCGAGTCAGAAGCACACCATATCAAAGCTTCCATGTCAGTCAAAAATGGATCTGTGCTTCAAGTGGTCACTGAACTTCCAGCCTAAGATAGCCAGACCCCCAAATCCCTTTCCCGGCCCAAATTAATTTGGCAGCTTTGTGGAAGATGGATTAGAGAGGGTAGAGATTAGGCCAGTCAGATCAATCAGGAGGTGATTACAGTAGTCTTGTGAAAGGTGATAAAGGTTTGAACTAGAGTAGAGGCTGTGAATAAAGAGGGGACAGATTGAAGAGATATTATGGAACTGGATATATAAGACTTGGTTTGATATGGGGATGAAGGGTGGAGAAGTATCAAAGATTACTCCAAGGTTATTCCAAGAAAATCATGAGGTGACCAGATCTCAAAGGATATGGGAGGGGAATGTGATCAAGAGCATAAATATAGAAGTTCGCTTTAACAAGCAAAATGCCTACCTTCTTTGCTAGACTGGAACAAAGGAGGAAAGAAAAGGCTATGAAGAAGAGTGTAATTGGGAGGAAGAGGAAGTTGGAGATGACCTTTTTTCATTAGAACATGAGATAAAGAAGCCCTCTGCTTAGAGAGGGTCTACAGAGGAGGTGGTATGAGAATCCTGAGGAAAGAGACAAAGGTTGGGAACTTTCACTCTGGAGAGTATGATAGGATTTAATCTAGGGAAGAATAAAAGCATCACTTTTATGATCAGCTAATTGAAGATAAGTTCCATTAAGATTAGATGAAATATATAATGAACACAGTTGATGGAGTTGACTGGACATGAGTAGGCATAGAGAAAATGCATGTAGTCCAGAGTTCTGGTTTGATAAGGTGTTATTGGTAATTGAAGCAATTTCCTAGGGAGTCAAGACTAGTTATTGATGTGTGATTGAAGTAGTTAATCCAAAGCTTCAAGACAATGAAAGGAAGGAAATTAAGAGTAGAAACTATGGATTAGGAGAACCAGAAAGGTCTGCAAAGGATGAAGAATAGGTCTAGGAACAGTGAGGCAGGAAGAGATTGAGGGATAGGAGGTTGTGGTAGAAGAAGAGAATTTCCATGTACTAAACCATGGAGATGGAACAGTTATAGGTGATGATCAGATCAGTGGTATGACACTCCCTGAGAAAGAGGGAGACTGAAGCTTGCGGAAGTTTAGGGAGTTGATGAACTAAGGCGCCAGAATATTTGAGAAGACATTGAAATGTATGTTAAAGGACTCAACTGTGAGGTAGGGGTTGGAATAGAGAGTAAAGATTATATGCCAGGAACCCAAATCCTTAGAGAAGGGAATTGCCTAAAGAGCAAGCACTCTTTATTTTTTGGTCTTTGTCTCTTCAGCATCTAGCACACTGCCTAGTACATAATAGGAACTTAACAAATGCTTGCATTGAGAGAAGAGGGAAAATAGAGCCTGGAAGATGATAGATAGAATCGAGTTTTAACTAGGCAGTTAAAAGATGGGTGGAATGAACTTCAAAATGAGGTTACTAATGATGGTGTCAAAGGCATAGTCAGGAAATGAGTAAAGAGTATGTCTGCTCTTCTTCCTGACCTCTTAACACATGAGAGAAGAAAGTGGAGAGGGTGGCTCGTAATGAAGGGTTTTCTGGAGAGAGTCAGGTTTCTGTTTTCTCAGGGAGATGGAAAGAGTGTGAAGTGAAGGAAAGAGGAGAGAGAGGACAGGAGGAAGTTAACAATAGCGAAGTGATTCCAGAAGATACAAGAGAATGGGAGGGTAGAGGAGGAAAGCGAGGGATGAGCATATAGGAAAAGATGAGAAGAACCTTTCGCCTCTGCTGTAGCTGATTTTTAATCATGGAGATAATGGGAGGAGTAGATAATAGGAAGCTAGCCTAAAATAGGTGAGGTGAGGACTGGTCAATGAGGGCCACTCCCTCTGTGGGGTCGCTGGATGTCTGTGGTGCACTTGCTGCCTGACATTTCCAGAGGAAGCTAGTGATTAAGTTCCTCAGGGCTACACTGTACCCTCATTTTGTACCCAATTCCGAGCCTCCTCTCATGATGGTGCTTAATATATGGCTTAGATCACTATCCTTGAGTTCCTGGAAGCAAAGGCTCCCATATTTCCTTAAGTGTCCTGAGGCTTAGACTTTGTGATGTTTTTGAGGCTTTTGTTAAGCATGTTGTCTAGTTTTGTCTCAGTGGTACCTGAGGCCTAGGTAACAGAGTTAGAATTATACCAGACCAGGCCCTCTGTTGCCCTGAACTCCTGGAGACTAAGCCTGGGATAGAAGTAACCCCCTTGTGGGACCATGCTCCTATTTTCTCTGATTCCATATGCCAGGATATTTTATAGTTCTATGACACTTTTGAAAACATAAACAGAAAAGCTTAAGTATTGACTCCTTTTAGGGTCTTAATTGAATTTTCACTTTAAGCAGCTCCAAGATTTCCATCTCAAGACATCCAGATTAACAATATTCTTAGTCTAAAAGGAGACTTGAAGTTGTTATTGCAAGGGCAGAATTTTCAGTGGAATTTGAGGCAACAGGATATCTATCACTGCTTAGGGGTTTTTGTTTGAGGAGGTCTAGAAAGTCACCTTTAGGTGAGTTAGGCCTCTCCCTAGAGGAACCTTCCAGAAATTTGCATCTCTAGCAAAATCTCACCTACCCAGAGCCTTTGGGAACCCTCAGATTTCAGAATGGCTTTTTATAAAAAAAGTAACTGCTCCTCTTTCCATTTTCCCCTACTCTTGTGAAGTGGGAGTCCTTCAGTACACAGTTAGCAAATGTTCTGAGACACCCAGGGTGTCTGATTGACACCCAAGGAAGTTGAACTTTTTGGGACAGTGTTATTAAAAGGCCAGTCTTTTTGCACAAAAACCAAGAAGTGTGGTAGGAGAAAGAGAAGAAATAAGAAAGGAGAGAAAGAGAATGAGGCTCTTTTGAGGTTGGAAGCAACTGTAGTTGTGAGCAGAGAGGACCGCTGTTGGAGGAACAGGACGTGGATGCAGAATGGTACTGTAATACTGTATTACTGAAGGCACAGATGATAGACCCAGGAATCAGAGAGGCAGAGGCAGATAGATGACTGTATCTGACTGACCTCCAGAGAAATAAGTACCATTCAGCCATTTGGGGGATAGAAGCATTCATTAATAAGGCAAGTAATTCAGCTTATTGTCTGAATTTTCCACAGAATGGAGCAAAAATTTTTTGAGGGGAGGAATTATGCATCTTATAATGATTTCCATTAAAAAAAAAGTTAAAAAAACCCAAACAAACCAAAATAGTGCCACTTGATCCTCAGGTATCTGGGAAATTTGTTCATCTAGAACAGTTTATTTGTTCATTGCTTGAAGGTTCCAGGTAACCTTGCTGTAGTTGGCAAGTAATCTTAAGATCAAGGAAACTAAGTGGCCTGATGATAGACAGCTGGACCTGGAGTCAGAAAAACCTGAGTTCAAATGCATTCTCAGATACTTTCCTGGTTAGTCACTTAATAGCTGTTTTCCTCAGTTTCCTCAACTGTACAATGAGGAATAGCGCCTAACTTGCAGTGTTATTCTGAAGATCAAATGAGGTAATACCTTAAGGTGGTGCCTGGCACATAGTAGCTGCTCTGTAAATGCTTATTCACTTCCTTTCCCCATAAAATCAGGAATGTGGTTTCCTAAGCAGACTTACTTATAAGAACTGGTTCTTACTTTAAAGCAGTGGTTCTCAACATGTGGGTTGCAATGCCTTTGGCGGAGGTGGGGAGGAGATGTTGAAAGACCCTTTCACAAGGGTTGCCTAAGGCTATTGGAAAACAAAATGACAGTTATGAAGTAGCAACGAAAATAATTTTATGGTTGGGGGTCACCACAACATGAGGAACTGTATGAAAGGGTTGCAGCATTAGGAGGGTTGAGAACCACTGCTTTGAAGTTTTAAATTGATTTTTCTAGTACTGGTCAGTGGGTTTTTGTAGTACCAACTTGTTTTCTCCACGTATTTATCACCCCTGTATAAGCTAATATATATCAAGAGTTCACACAGTTTAAAAAAAAAAGAATTCACATAATAATGCAGAGAATGTTACACATTAGATTGTGAACTCCTTGAGGGCAGGGACTGTCTTTTGCCTCTGTGTATCACCAAAACTTAACACAGTGCCTGGCATGTAATATAGGCCTATTGACTGAATGAATAATAGTACACTTGGGGCCTCTTCTGACCATTACCAAATTGGCCATAAGTGCCAACCAAATGATCTTTAACTTTTAAAAATAAACACTTGTGTAATCAGAAACCCGCTAACTGTAGGTATCCCTCAGATTTCTGTCTAGGCTCCTCTTCTCTTCTCCCTCTATAGTACTTTGCTTGGTGATCTCATCAACTCCCATGGGGTTTAATTACCAGCTCTATGTGATGATTTTCAAATCTCTGACCCAAACTAACTCTCTGGTAACCTCCAATCTCATATCTTCAGCTACCTTTAATATATATCTTGAACTGGATGTCCAGTAGACATCTTAAACACATGTCCAAAGCAGAGCTCATCTTTCTCCTTAAACCCTGTCCCTTCCTACCTCCCTTCTTTCTGTAGGGAGAAATACCATCATCCCAGTCCCATAGGCTTGCAACCTAGGGGTCACACTAGATTCCTTTATCTCTCACTCCCAACATCCATTCTGTTGCCAAGGTCTGTTGATTTCACCTTTGCAACATCTCTTGTACATGCCCCCTTCTCTCCTGACACTGCCACCACCCTGGAGGAGACACTCATCATCACTTGCCTAGACTATTGTGATATCCTTCTGGAGGCTCTGCCTGCCTCAAGTCTTTCCCCGCTCCAATCCTTCCTCCCTTTCAGCTGCAAAAGAGATTTCCGAAAGCACCTCATGTTGTCATCATGTTGCTGCTCTGTGGCCAAAACCCATCTTTCCCCTCCTACTAACCTCCCCACTTGATAAACTCCAGTGATTCTCTCTTTTGCCTCCAGGATCAAATGCTCTGTTTGGCATTTAAAGCCCTTCACAATCTAGCCTCCTACCTTTCTGGTCTTAGACCCTAAATGTTATATTCAATCCAATGACAATTACTTCCCTGCTGTTCCAGGAACAAGACACTTCATTTCTGCCCCAAGCATTTTCTCTGGCTGTTGCCATGCTTGGAATGCTCCAACTCTTTAACTCCACATACTGACTATCCTGGCTTCTTTTTGGTCCCAACTAAAAATCCCACTTTGTATAGGAAGCCTTCCCCAACCACTCTTAATTCTAGTGCCTTCCCTCTGTTAATTATTTTCTATTTATCCTGTATATAACTTTTGGGCAGTTAGGTGGTGCAGTACTGTGGATGGCGTGCCAGGCCGGGAGTCAGGAAGACTCATCACCCTGAGTTCAAATCTGGCCTCAGATACTTACTAGCCATGTCATCCTGGCAAGTCACTTAACCCTGTTTGCCTCAATTTCTTCATCTGTAAAATGAGCTGGAGAAAGAAATGGCGAACCACTCCAGTGTCTTTGCCAAGAAAATACCAAATGAGGTCTACTAAACAATAACAAAAATGCTTTGCTTTGTATCTGTTTGTTTGTGTGTTACCTCCTTTGGACTGCAAACTTTATGCTGGTAGGGACTGTCTTTTGTACCCTTGTTTTTGGTGCTTAATTAGTATTGATAGGTTGATTATCATGTGCTCCTAATTATGTGTGAATTGTTGTTTTCTCTTGTAATGTTCTTTAAAATCCTAAATCCTTTATAGTTTTCTTTTTATCTGGGTAAGCCTGGTTGTCAAATGCTTTGTTCAGTCGCAAAATATGTGTGGCTCTAAATATTTTATCTGTTTCTTTGGGGATACAGTATGCCTGTAGTTATGGAAGGGGGTGCCAGGCTGTGCTATGCTAAGTATTCTATCTTGTCAAAGAGGTGTTTCATAAATTATGCATAACAGTACATGCCACTCAATAAATATTTAATATGTGATAGATATTTTCATCTGAAATTACTTTTTCACTTGAACAATGATTTAAACCCTAGTTTTTAGTTTTATGAGGTGACACTTTTATAATATCATGTAGTAGTAGAATGCGGTTTGAATGTCAGAGAGCCGTAGGGCAGCATTAATCACAAATTCATTTTCCCCCCTGAATCTTGGAAAACTTTCATATAATTCAGCTTTTGCCAGTGCGTGTATGTGTGTCTTTTCTGGTCCAGGTAATGCTTTTGACCTGAAGAAACTAATGTTCTATATTTGAAATGTTCTTCAAAGTCCGTAAGCCTTGAATATTTCCATATAAAGGGTTGCAGTGGGAAAAATGAATATTTAACTGGGAACTAGTCCAAAGTAATCTATATGTTATAAGGTTACTGTTGCAGGTGAATATTGCTTCTCTGGGTGGGGAGGTGGGATTCTCATTGTTTTGCACACTTCTGGGGTGAAGAAAAATATGAGGGAAATGTTTTCTCTTCTGTGAATAGTTACTTTTCATATGTACTGGGATGGGCAGAGGCCTGACACTGTTGTGGGGCTGCTGCCTGCAATCTTGTTAGTGTTTGGGATTCAGCTGTTTCTCCAGATTGGCCTGATTTATGGTATGGGGCTATGTGGTAAAAATTCTCTTGGTATAATCATACATGTAAAAAAATATTGTCTCCCCAGCTTTAATGTAGCTAGCTATGAACTTTACTGAAAGGAGAAAATATACTAATTCCACTAATGCCCTCAGGTGAGAGTGGAGGGATCATTTTCTTCAAGATTTACAAGGACCTTTGTGTAGTAAATCAGCATTATTGAAGTCACTGACTTTTATCTAAAGCTAAGATTCTCAGCAGTTTTTCTGGTGCTGGATACATATATGAACGACAGGAAGAACAGGTTAAGGGCATTGTTGATTTTGACTCACCCCACAAATCCTTCCTTTCTTAGTCTCTAATTTAAGTTATACAGGGCTCTTTCTTTCCCTTTGCTGGGTGTTCAGTGGAGTTCAAATTAATTTGCTATCTTTTCAGATGTTCATTTCTTGAATTTCTTCTTAACCTTCTGTTTTGACTATTCTCTCCTCTCCCCCCTCACCCTCAGATCTCCCTCCCCCTCCTCTTAACAAAGGTTGGCATTTTCTTGCATGGTTCCAGGCCTTCAAGATACTTCCAGGACAGCTGCAGCTCTGCCAGGCTTCCCCTTGCTCTCCAGCTCCTCCTTAGGGGATGTTTTCCTCCCATTAAAATATAAGCTACTCAGGTCTGTTTTGCATGGTTCTCTATATTTCTAGCACTTAGCTCACTGTTTGTTGCATGTAGTAGGCACCTAATAAATGCTATTCTTCCTTCCCCTCCAGACAGATAACACATACATATTTACATGGACTTGTGGGAGTGATCGATCTTCTACTATATTTTTATTCACTTAATATCTTACAAGCAAGCTGTCCCAACATTTCTGAGTTCTATTCATTTAATATACATTTATTGATTCCCCATTGTTTATAGGGCACTGTGGTAGTAGCTGCTTATTAATAGCACTCCCATAGCAGATTGAAAATCTTTGATTTAGAGAATGTCAGGTGTTGATTGTCTTTTAACCTTTAAACTACATGTAAGATGTTTGCTTGGTTTCATTCCTAAATTGTTTGAAAGTTCTTCAGGAAAGTGACACATTTGATTTTTATTTTTATATATATATATAGTTGCACAAGGTAGGATCAGAGAGTTGGGAAGGATCTGCATGGGAGGAGCTATATGCTGAATATCTCCTAGATGTGTCTTATTCCCTCCCATCATGTGAGGAGACTTGAAGATGGGTACAGAAAGGGAGTTAAGTGTAGTTCAGAGGAGCCTGATCACTACCTTCCTCTGGAAATGTCAGGCAGCAAGGGCACCTACTGATTCCTTGCTCAGTCATCCAGTGACCCCAGAGAGGGGTGGCCCCTATTAACTGGTCCTCACCTCATCTGTTTAAGGCTAGTTCCCTGTCTGCTCCCATTATCTCCATGATTAAAAATCAGCTACAGCAGAGGCGAGTATTCTTTCCCCTTCTCCTTCCCATCTTTTCCTATATGCTCATCCCAAGTTTTCCAAAGTCCATATCCTTGTTTGCCCTCCCATTCTCTTGTATCCTCTAGAATCGCTAATCTGTTGTTAATTTTCTCTTACCTGTATCTCTTTTTTCCTTCAATTCACATTCTTTCTTTCTTCTTGAACAAACAGAAACCTGGCTCTAATACAGACCCTGCATTACTAGCTACTCCCCCAAAACAGAAATCTTGTCCATAGTATCACTGACAGCCTTCTAGACGCTATTTTAACCCATCTACTGCTTGGGAACATACTATAAAAAAGATTTTATCATAAAAAATTTTGTAAGTGAATTTTTTGAATTTCAGAGACAAACTGGAAAGAAAGGAAGGAAACAAGCATTATTAAGGGCTTATTATGTGCCCGGCACTGTGCTTTGCAAATGGTATCTCATTTGAGCTTCACAATAACCCTGGAAAGTAGGTATTATTATCCCTACTTAACAGTGAAGGAAAAACAAGACAGACAGGTTATGTGATTTGCCCAGGCCCACACAGCTAGTATCTAAGACTAGATTAGAGTTCATGTCTTCTGACTCAAGGCCCACCACTCTATCCACTGTGCCACTTAATAGTAAATGAAAAGGGGTAATATGTAGTATAGTAGAAAGACACTGGATAGAGAGTCAGAACATGTGGACTCTTTGATCTTCTATTTCACTTACTAGCTGAATGCCTTTGAAAAAAATGAGTTAACTACTGTATTTCACCACATAATCTTCGCAGTTTTTATGCCAGATTTTTGCAAAAAAGTGGAACACGACCATTTTGTGAAGCTTTTAAAAATTATGCTAGTATTGCTTAAAAATCATACTGAACTATCTTTTGTGCAACATTAGGATATACAGAAAACTTGTGAATACGTGTTAAAACTGGGAAAATGCAAGTCTGACCATATCACATGACCTACTCTTGGCAGCTTCATCTGCTGCCAGCTCCCCTTGTGCCAATGACTCTTCGTTGGGTTGAATGACAATACCATAAGTACTGCAGCTCTCTAAACAAACCATACAAGTCAAGTTGTCTTTCAGAAATATACTGACAACACAGGGGCTCTGAGAATTCTACGCTCAGGAGTCACAATGGCTGAGAGATAACTGTATCTATATGCTACTGGTGAATACATAGCTGCTCTGTTTATCTATTAAGTGGCTTGATGAGCATAATTATGCCATGTGACAATTATGTGATGAAAAGTTATAAACCAATTTTTGGACCAAAAAAAAAATCAAAAACAGGGTGCAACAATTATGTGGCAAAATACAGTCGTCTTGGCTATAGTTGTCATATATAAAATAGAGATGATACTCCTCCTTTGCTTCTTCCACATGGTTATAGTAATAATGATTAAGATAAAAACTTTACAGACTACATACGTTCCTCACCACTATCTTATGATGTGGTACTACAGATCATATTGTGCCCATTTCATAGGGGGAAAAATAGGCTAGAAAAAATTAAGTGACTTGCCTATGGTAGGATAATTAGGCAGTGTCCAAGCGTAGGATTCGAACCCAATTCTCTAACTCCAACTCTCTTTCCTTTTACTACATTGTCTCTCACTGTTATAAGGGACAGATGAACTATATCAACATTTCTTCTTCTTTTTAATATCAACATTTCTTAAACTACAAAATGATCTACATTTCTGAGGGATAAAGAGATTAGAAATGGTAAGCGATACCCCTTCGGCATACTTCTCAAATTTGAGGATGATATAGTGTTGGGAAGGGTCATGTTGGATGACAAAACCAGGGTCTGAAAAGGAACCTGAAAGGCCAGAATGAGAAAATGAATATAAGCAGAAAAGTATATCCTGTGTGCCAGGCACTGTGCTAAGCACAGGGAGTACAATTAATTAAAAGAAAGACAGTCTCCGCAGTCGACTAGCTTAGAATCTAAAGGGAGAAGGCAGGGTGCAACAAGAGCCAGGAAAGGGGGTGATGGGACACCAAGTGGGAACATCTTATTCCATGGAGTTGAAACCAGTCAGAGAAGAGTATGGAATGGTCTGAGTCTAGTTAATTGAAATAAATGTAAAGGGTTGAATGTAGCTTAAAAAAATCAATTCTCCAAAGTACAATATGAGAATGTAGGTGGGAAATCCTAACCACCAGCAATCTGTGTAGACATTGTAAAGGTAGAGTGGGTTCAGAGGAGGGTGGGTGGGACTGTGAGGCATCTGGAAACCATGGCTAAAGCAGTAGGATACTTACCTTGGGGAAGAGAAGACTTGGGGAAAATACAGTGATTGTCTTCAAATATTTGAAGGATTGTCATGTGGAAGAGGAAACAGACTCATTCTGTGCTACTTACAAGGGCAGAACTAGAGAATTCTTAATAAAAAGAACTGTCCGAAAAAAATGTAATAGATTCCCTCACATATTATTTGTGGTTTCCCACCACAACTCCATCTCCTTTGTTTCTTACCCAGGACAGATCTTGGGTTGCCCAAATTATTTATGGTCACATAGTTTGATAAATATTCAGATTTAATCTTGAATTCTTAGCATTTCCCCCAAATTGCTGTTCATTTTAAAGGCCTTTTAAACACTGTTCTTACAGTTCCATAATAATAATAATAATAATAATAATAATAATAATAATAATAACTGACATTTATATAATGCCTACTATGTGCTAGGCACTAAGCTAAAAGCTTTAGAAATATTGTTATATTTGATCCATACCAGTCTTTTGTATTTTTCTTTGGTTGCATGTATCCTTTAAGTTGTTTTAAAAATCCTTTAAAAATCTGACTTCTTTGGAGCATAGTTTATAAAGATATATCATTCTCTTTAGATGTCTCTAGAACCTTTTTTTCTTATTGGGATCATTTGTGATTATCTAGTTAGAATTTTGCCTCCTTTTATTTGAAGAACATTTTCTTTTGTAGAGTCTCTGCTATTAGAACTTGGGGAGAAGGGGGGTTGTCACAGTTTCTTTAAAAAATTTTTTTTAACTTGAACTTAACAATTTTCAGTGAACCCAGGTATTCCAGCATACAAAGCACACAAAAAAAGATTGTGTGTGAAACTGGCCTTTGGTTATGCAATTTTTAGAGTTTATATTAAATTATATTATATATTATATTAAATTTAATATATTGTATACATTTCTGAATTTCTTTTTTTAACCCTTTTTTTTTCTGTGTGTGTGTGGTATACTTGTTGTTTCCCACTAACTCACCCCTTGCAGTACTGCAGTATAGTCAAGTAAAACAAATCCATGTGTTGGTCACCATGAATATGTGTGTTTCATTTTGCTTTTCTAGTCCGCCATTTCTTTGCCAAGAAGTGGGAGACATACTTCATCATCATTAGTGGTGTATACATTCTTGTTACATGTTTTTATTTCTTCCTTTATATCTCAGCTTTCTGAAATTTTGTCAGATTTAATGCAAATTTCCTCCTCAGTTATTTACTTTCCTTTTAATTATAATCACATCCATTTTTGAACTCCAATATAATATATTGTTTTAGTTTTCTTTCTGGATTTCTGACACTTTTATATCACTCAATTTGTCATTGAAATGCATTTTATTGGTCATGTTCTTAATTTTTCATGTATCACCACCTGTGGATTGTTCTTCCCTCTTCAAACCAAGATCAAAAGTTGAGTCCCCTAGGATAAGACTACCCTAGATTCAAACAAGTAGTATTCTGTGGATCATTAAAGAAGCATAGAATTTGAGGTGGAAGGGATGTTGGTGGGTATTTAGTTCAACCCATGAATGAAAAGAATCTTTGGTATAATACACCTGATAAGTGGTTGTGCATCCCCTATATGAAGACCTCCAAGATTGGGGAACCTGTCACCTTTCCAAGGAGGCCATTCTACTCAAATATAGCATGAACTCTCACTGTAGTGCTCATTTTTAAGCCAGGTTTTTCAGTAAGCACAAAACAAGCAGCAGTTTTATCAGAATAACAGTATGAGCATGCCTAGTATGTGCTAGGCACTGCACTAAGCCCTGAGAATACCAAAGGAAAGTAAAAAAGAAAAAGAAAACTCCAATTCCTGTCCTCACAGTGCTTATAATCTACTGGAGGAAGACTACACCCAAAAGGAAGCTGAAGGGGGTGAGGGTGGGGCGTGATGATGAAATTTAGAGGATTGTAGCTGTATGGGAAATGAAGGGAGAGCTGGCCTGGGCTCCCCACTTAAACGGAAGTTCTGAGAAGTGTTCTCCATCTCTCTCCAGGTGGAGGCCATGGTCTTTTGTGCAGAGGGCCCAGATGAGGTGGGAGTTCCAGGGCTTAAGTGTTCTTGTAGGATGCTGAGATTCCTTGGGCTTGTCTAGATGAGTGCAGCCCGATGGGAAGTGAATAACAAAACTGCTCCCAATAAGCCTGCTATTCACTTTCCTATAAATGGGTACCCCATTGGAAGGAGTGGGCACCCCAGAATACAGTAGTGGAGAGATGCACATTGAGTGCCTTGATAGAGGCCCAAATGTGTGTGTGTGTCTGTGTGTGTGTATGTGTGTGTGTGTGTGTGTGTGTAAAACATGATAGCTTACACAGCTGGTACCACTGCACTTGAGTGTTTTTTTTCTCTATCCCTTTCCCGACCCCCTTAATTATCCTACTTCCCCTCTGTTGATTGTCTCCAATTTTTCCTGTATGTTTTGTTTGTACATCATTCTCATGGTGTTGCCTCTCCCTCTCATAGACTATGAGCTCTTTGAGAGCAGGGCCTGTCTTTTACCTTTCTTTGTATCCCCAGCTTGTAGCACAGTGCCTGGCACCTAGTAAACTTGTAATGTTGTAATATCGAATGAGTGATTCTCATGGTGACCTCATGTCACCTCCTTCTGGTGTCTGCTGATCAAGTCCTTGTCTGGGCCCAATCCTTTCTGCAGATCAACTCTGGAAGAGTGATTTTTCTCTTCTGATTTGGATTCTTCTTCTGTAGCTGGCTTTCTACTTAATGGCCCGAACTGATCTCAAAGAATTTACTGGTTGGTATTTTTATATGGGCCTAAGGATCAGCTAGGTGGGGCAGTGGAGAGAGTGCCTGGCCTGGCATCAAGAAGACTGGAGTTCAAATCCAGACTTAGATACTCATTGTGTGGCCCTGGGCAAGTCACTTAACCTATTTACCTCAGTTTCATCCTTTGTAAAATGAGGTGGAGAAGGAAATGGCAAACCACTGTAGTATCTTTGCCAAGAAAATCCCCCAAATGGGGTTGGACAGGACTGAACAATAACATAAGTGCATAATTGATCACTTTCACTATTCTCTAGACCAGGGCTTCTTAAACTTTGTCCACTTGTAACCCCTTTTTGCCTAAGAAATTGTATTTCACCCCAGATATATACAATAGGTATACAAATCAAACGTGAAGAAATTGATTGTAAAACAGTTCTTTGATATACATATAATTTTTACCATTTATTAAAGACAAAAGCAAATTTGTATGGTAATGAGATGGATGTGCTTGTTTGTTTTTGCATAAAGGATTAAATCTTGACTAGATATTTGATACTGCAATATGTAGAACATCTTCATCGTTTCTTTCTAAGTTGATCTGTATTTTGATTTTATAATTGTCAATGTTGAGAACGACACTTCACATAAATATATAGTATAACAAGCATAAGTTATGTTTATGGCCATTTTAGAAATTGTTGGAAATTCTGTCCTAATCCCAAGCCAAAATTCATTTAATAATTTTTTTTTTTTAGGAAATTCAAGTTTTAAACCTTTAAACCTAGTCACTTAGTAACTAGGCAAATTCTTCTTGAACTTTAAATGGCAGATAACAGATGACTCAGTTTCATTTGAGTATGGTTTACAAACCCAACTTAGTTTTTTAGAATCAAAGTTTGAAGGGAAGTATTTCTGAAACTGTGTCTCCAGGCACTTCAGATGATGACTTACATCTCTTACAATTAAATCTTTGGGAAGGTTATTTTCAATTATAGAATCATCTGTAGCTATAAACTTTTCTAAAGAATGATTTCCTGCCCTATTCTTCCATATGTTAACTTTTTAGTAAAATTTTCAATTTTATCTTTTAAAATACATATGTTAACATCTTTTCCTTGAAGTGACATGTTTATATCATTGAGTTTTTTGAGAATATCTGACAAATAACACAATTTAGAAAGCCACAAGTCATTACAGATTTCTGCTCAATCAGAATATAACAGCTTCATATTTCAATAATCTGTTTAGACTTCTCCCTCTTGAGAGCCACCTTACCTCTACATGTAGTAATAAGCTTTTTTAATGAGAGTCCATCTCTTTGCAAAGGTTTGAAAACAAATGACTGTTAAGGGCTTGGCTTATGATGAAGTTAAGTGAATTTGATGGTATTGCAAAGCGCAACATCTAACTGTTGATTTTTTTTTTTTTTGCTATGAGTGTCTCACAATGAATCATGCAGTGAGTAAAAGTGATGTGTTCATCATCACAAGCTTTAACATTAGCTATAAATCCAACATCCTCACCCATTATTGCTCCAGAGCTGTCTCTACAGACTCCAATGCAACTTTTCCACTGTATACTTTCATTTGTGAAAAATTCATCAGCTTTAAGATGTTTATCTTCCACTTTTGTGTGTCTTTCCAAAGGGTGACAAAACAATAATTCCTCATGTATGCTTCCTTTATAAATATATCTTACATAGACTAACATCTGTGTGATGTTAGAAATATCAGTTGTTTCATCTAATTGAATTGCAAATTTTGGGCTGCCCTTAAGCCTGATTATAAACTCTTGAAAATGGTCATTATAATTTCAGTAATTATTTTGGAAATAGTATCAATCAATAAAGGAATTCTATGAATTTCATCCCCATAGAACTATTTCTGACATTTTAATAACAGTGGGGAACACAAGATCTTTTCATGTTATGTAGGGCTTTTTAGTTTTTGCAATTAAATAAGAAGTTTCTTAAAATGCAAATAAATACTTTTTATTGACAGTAACAAATTTCTAAAAACATTTTTCTTTATTTGAAGATTTTAAAAGCTGTTCAAAATACTGGTTTATTGTGGTACACTACATGCTTGGTATTAAGATGTCATTTTAGTTTGCTGGTTTCATGCTCACCGCAGGCAAGACTTCATTACCAATTAAGCAAAGAGGTTTTTCCACACCATGATTAGAAATAAATCTATATTACAAAAATGATTCAACATATTTTCTTTTTGTTGACAGTTTAGGTGTATTACAACCTGGTAGAGAAGACTCTGCAGCATTGTCATCAGTATTTTTACCTCTTCTGTCTAAATTTAAGTCACATCCATAACTGAAAAATATTTTTGTCCTAAAATAGAAATAAATTTTGCTAATAACTTCTCAAATAAATATTAACTTTAGTTTCTGAAATTACATTTGTGCTTAATTTTTAAAAATTGATGTTCACATTTATATACACATACATCAGTGTGATGGTGGAGGAATATCATTAAAGGACTTTTGTTATTACTTGCTGCAGTTAAACACTTATGTTTCCATAAAAGGAGATAACAGCAGTTTCTTTCTTTCTTTCTTTCTTTTTTTCTTTCTTTCTTTCTCTTTCTTTCTTTCTTTCTTTCTTTTTTTTTTTTTGTCTTTTTTGGAGGAGGAAGGTAGGGCAGTTGGGGTTAAGTGACTTGCCCAAGGTCATAGTTAGTGTTAAGTGTCTAAGGGCAGATTTGAACTCGGGTTCTCCTGACTCCAGGGCTGGTGCTCTTTTCACTTCACCACCTGACCACCCCTGATAACAGCAATTTCTAAAATCAAACATTCTAACACAATGCAGTCCAAAGACAGACTAATTTGCTACTTGCGTGCTGATGGTAGAAAAATATTAAAAGTCTTTATTTTCCATAATTAGACTATTATGATTCTTTAAGAGCAGGAAACTTTGCATGTACAGTAAAAAACACTACAATTCATAACGTATAATAGTCTTGAATCTGAACTGAGGTGTTTCTGGCAGCATTTGTTGGCATTGCATAGCATGATTGCACAGACAGGGCAAAGTGCACCTGTTGTGTGTTCAGAAACTAGGCTGCAGTGAAGTCACACAAGGCAACATGAAATATCTTGAATTCATTATGCATTTGATTTTGAATTAATTGTTGAGAAAACTCTTTGTGTTGCCAAATTTTTTTGTGACCCTCACATTCAGTTACAGGATCCACATTTTAAGAAGCTCTGCTCTAGACTATGTAATATTAGTTACCTGTTTAATGGCCTAAACCGTATAATCCATTCTGGTTGGTTAAGGAATGAATTCTTACCTCCTAAAAGGCTAAAATTCTTTACAATTCCTTCACACTGCTCAGAGCCTGAAACAGACACTTTATAGGATCAAATGGAGTTTCTTATAAGTCTAAAAGATGCTGATATTTTCATTTTGCAATCTTTATTATGAGCTCCACATGTTCTGCAACTACTTACATGTGAAAAAGCCACACTTCTCATTTCTTCTTCACTATTTGATGGAAAACAGCATTCTTCTGATGATATCCTTCACCCTGCTCCCCACTCCTACTTTTCTGGCTTGCAGAGTAGGTTTTGTAAGCTCTTCCTTGTTTGATTTCCCTTACTGTTACTTCCTTATCTGGTAGAAAAACAGGTGATATTTATTTTGTCATTGATGAGTAGTCATTTGGCAGTGTTTTATTGACTACACTGTATGGAAGCCCTTGTGCTAAAAGGAGAGTAGAGTAGGAAAAAACCCTGGAAGTAGAACAGAAGACTTAGGTTCATGGTCTGACAGCCATGTAACCTTGCTGAATCATTTCCCTTGTGGGATGGGAGATACCGCTTTTATCTGGTGTATTCTAAGTTTAGTTGAGGAAACAGCATTTAAACTAGGTCTTGAAGGATTTAGACCTAAGTAGCTCTGGAAGTTGAGTTGATTTTATCTCTAGAGTTGAATGTGAAAATAAATATCATGAATAATTCTAGCATGCAATGGGATTTCTAATTGAAATTTATAACCACACTTTCAGCATGCTTTCCTGGTTTTTAATGAAAAGTAAATCTTGAGGCATTTAAACACTCTATTTAAAGAATGTAGTTTTCTCTTTAAACATTTCAGTTGACTTTTCTCTTTCAGTTGGCTTTTCTTTCAAATAAATTTAACCTTTAAAAAAAATTTCCTTTCATTTTAGGAACAAACATTAGCCCTGAGGAAAGAAGGAATTGGAGTGGTTCTGGATTCTGAGCTGCCTCATCTGATTGGCATTGATGATGACCTACTGAGTACTGGAATAATCTTATATCACTTGAAGGTAGACATAAATCTGATTAGTCACTTAACATGGCTTCTGTTGAACATTATAATTATGTTTTGTTTTCTTTCAACATATTTTATTATTCTACCCTATGACTATGAAGACAGTCATTGAAAGCTGTATGGCAAAAATCCAAGTATCATAAGTTCATGTAATTAAAATATAAAAGTAGAATTATATAGTTTTCAAATTTACCCTTGCCTGACCAGTTTTTTTGTATTTGTTTAATAATTCAGTTTATCCCCAGTTACATGTAAAAACAATTTATAAAATTTGTTTTTAAAACTTTGAGTTCCAAATTCTCTCCCTTCCTCCCCCTCCCCTCATTTCTGTATTTGCCCCCTCCCTTTCCCCCATTGAGAGGGTAAACAGTTGCGTATAGGTTATATATGTGTAGTCATGCAGAACATATTCATAATAATCATGTTAGAAAAGAAAACATAGACAAAAAAACTCAAGAAAAATAAAATGAAAAGCAAAGAACAGTTGCTTCAGTCTGTATTCCCACGCCATCAGTTCTTTCTCTAGGGATGGATAGCATTTTTCATCACAAGTTCTTCAAAGTTTCATGGATTGTTGTATTACTAAGAATAGCTAAGTCATTCACAGCCAATCATCTTAGTATATTACTGTTACTTTGTACTCAGTACATTTCACTTTACATCAACCCATGTAAGTCTTTTTTTGTTTTTCTGAGAGCATCCTGCTCATCAGTTCTTATAGTACAGTATTAGTCCATCTAAATCACATACCACAGCTTGTTCAGCAATTCCCTAATTGATGTGCATCCCCTCAGTTTCTAATTCTTTACCCCCAGAAAGAGTTGCGATAAATATTTTTGTATATATAGATCCTTTTCCTTTTTTTTTTAATCTCTTTTTGGGTACATACCTAGAAGTAGTATTGCTACATCAAAAAGTGTGCATGGTTTTGTTAGCTCTTTGGGCATAGTTTCAAATGTCTCTATAAAATGGTCGAGCCAATTCACAACTTTGACAACAATACATTAATGTCTCATTTTTCCCACATCCCTTCCAACATTTGTCGTTTACCTTTTCTGTTCCATTATCTAATCTAAAAGGTATCAGGTAATACCTCAGAATTGTCTTAACTTGCACTTCTCCAGTCATTAGTAAGTTAGAATATTTTTTCTTTTTTTTGCTTTTTTGGAGGGCAGTTGGGGTTAAGTGACTTGCCCAAGGTCACACGGCTAGAATATTTTTTCATATGGCTATAAATAGCTTTAATCATCTGAAAATTGATAATAATTTTTGATCTTTTATCAATTGGGAAATGGCTCTTATTTTTATAAATTTGACACAGTTCTCTATATGTTAGAGAAATGAGACCTTTAGCAGAGCAACTTGCTTCAAATTTTTTTTTCACAATTAATATTTTAAACTATTTCCCTCTATCATGTTTCCCCCCACCCATGTTAATTCTATTCTCTCTCTCCTTTCACGAGATCCCTCCTCAAAAGTGTTTGCTTCTGATTACCCCTCCCCTAATAGTCCCTTCAGCTATCCTCATACTGAGAAAGTCTCATGAGTTACAATTATCGTTTTTCCATGTAGGAATGTAAATAGTTTAACTTTAATAAGTTCCTTATGATGTCTTTTTCCTGTTTACCTTCTCATGATTCTCTTCCTTCTTGTATTTGAAAGTCATATTTTCTGTTCAGCTCTGGTTTTTTCATTAAGAATGCTTGAAAGTCCTTTATTTCATTGAATGACCATATTTTGCCCTGAAGCATTATATTCAATTTTGTTGGATAAGTGTTTCTTGGTTGTTTTTGTTTGTTTTGCTTTTTGGAGGGTGGGGGGCAGGTCAGTTGGGGTTAAGTGAGTTGCTCTAGGTCACATGGCTAATAAGTATTAAGTGTTTGAAGCTGGATTTGAACTTAGGTCCTCCTAAGCCCTAGGGCCTGTGCTCTATTCACTCTGCTACCTAGCTGTCCCTGATTCTTGGTTTTAATTTTAGCTCCTTTGACCTCCAGAATATCATATTCCAAGCCCTTTGATCCCTTAATGTCGAACCTGCTAGGTTTTGTGTTATCCTGATTGTGTTTCCACAGTACTCAAAATTGTTTCTTCCTGACTGCTTTTAATATTTTCTCCTTGACATGAGGTCTCTGGAATTTGGCTATAATATTCTTCGGAGTTTTCTTTTGGGGATCTTTTTTAAGAGGCGATCAGTGAATTCTTTCCATTTTTATTTTGCCCTCTGGTTCTAGAATATCAGGGCAATTTTCCTTGAGAATTTCTTTTTTTTTTTAATTGATTTATTTATTTACTTTTAGTTTACAAGATTCAGTTCCAGAATCCCTTGAGTTTCAAATTTTCTCCCCTCCCTCTTCCCCCTCCCCCATGGCAGCATGCAATCAAGTATAGGATCTGCAAATACTTTCACATTGGACATTAGTCTGATTGTATAGAAGGGTTGTAACCAGTGGAGTGAACAGTGGGGAAAAAGAAATCCAAACATGGAAAAGAATGATAGCATATAGACTGCTTCAGTCTCCATTTAAACTCTGTT
>CM053595.1:193886837-193904156 GCA_028646575.1 Pseudocheirus occidentalis | reverse complement strand
TTTGTTTGTACAGAAACTTTTCAATTTAATGTAATCAAGATTATCCATTTTGCATTTTATAATGCTCTCTGACTCTTCTTTGGTCATAAAGTCTTCCCTCCTCCATAAATCTGACATGTAAACTATTCCTTGCTTCCTCAGATTACTTACAGTATCTACCTTTATACCTAAATCATGCACCCATTTAGACTTGATTTTGGTGTACAGCATTAGATGATGGTTTCTGCCATACTATATTCTAGTTTTCCCAGCAGTTTTCATCAAATAGTGAGTTCTTATCCCCAAAACTGGGGTCTTTTGGGTTTACCAAACAGTACATTACTATAATCGTTGACTACCGCATCTTTTGTACCCAATCTATTCTGTTGATCCACTACTTTATTCCCCAGACAGTACCAAGTAGTTTTGATGACTCCTGCCATCTGGCACAGCTTGGCCACCTTCCCTAGTATTTCTTTTCATTAATTTCCTTGATATTCTGGACCTTTTGTTCTTCTAGATGAATTTTGTCACTATTTTTTCTAGCTCTATAAAGTAATATTTTGGTAGATTGATTGGTATGGCTCTAAATATGTAATTTAATGTAGGTAAAATTGTCATTTTTATTATATTGGTGTGACCCAGCCAAGATCAATTGTTTAATTAGATCTGATTTTATTTGTGTGAAAAGTGTTTTCTAGTTGTGTTCATATAGGTACTGGGTTGAGAATTTCTTGAAGGATGATTTCTCGGTTCTTTTTTTGATCATGGCTTTCAGGTAGTCCAGTAATTTTTAAATTATTTCTCCTGGGTCAGTGGTTTTTCCAGTGAAATATTTCACATTGCCTTCTACATTTTCATTTGTTTGGATCTGTTTTATTGTATCTTGATTTCTCATAAAGTCATTAGCATCCATTTGCTCCAGTCTAATTTTTGAAGTAATTATTCTTTTCAGTGAGTTTTTGAAATTTCTTTTCCATTTGGCCAATTCAGCTTTTTGAGGCCTTCTTTTCTTTATTGACTTTGTGGACCTCTTTTGCCATTTGAGTTAGTCTATTTTTTAAGGTGCTATTTTCTTCCGTCAGCTTTTCGACTTGCTTTCCATGATTTTTGCATCATTCTCATTTCTCTTTTCAATTATCCTTATACTTCTCTTACTTGATTTTCAAAATCCTTCTTGAGCTCCTCCATGGCCTGTAGCCAGTTCATATTTTCCTTGAAAGCTCTTGATGCAGAAGTTTTGACTTTGTTGCCTTCTTCTCATTCTATGTTTTGATCCTCTTTGTCCCTCAGAAAGGATTCCGTTGTTTGTTTCACTTCCTCTCTTTGCTCCTCTTGCCAATCAGACTTTTGAGCTCTTTGCCACAGTAGAACTTGGCTTCCAGAATTGAGAGAGCTATGTCCCAAATTGCTGGGGTTTTCACAGCTGTCAGAGTTGTCAGAACTATGAGGAGGGCCCCCTCTCTATAGCCACTACAAGCTCTGGCACATTGGCGTTCCTCACTCCAGGACTACCACTCAACACCAAGACAATGATTCACATCCAGGCAAGTCAAGGTAAGAGTGATTACTCTCTGAATGGTCACTCGGTCCTCCTGTGGTCTGCCAGCCAGGAGCTCTGGAGGCAGCCACGTGGCACCAGCTGCAGCTGCCCCACCTCTGCCACCCTTTGCCCTGGGGGGCAAGGGCCAGACCACATTCTTCTCCCACTCATTTCCAACAGAGTTTCCCACTGACATTTTACTTTTTCTTTGACATTTATGTGTTGAGAAGTGTGCAAATTGCCACAGCTGCCGGTGATTCACTCTCCAGAAGTATGCTCTGGCCAGTCTGTGCTGCTGGTTGTGGCTATCCTGGGTTTGGATCTGTATGGCTCATGTAAGACTGTGTTCAGCGCCCAGCCTGGTGTGATAGACTCTTCCTGTCATCCTGCCAGGCTGCCTTCAGTGGTAGATTTATTTCTCTTTGCCATTTTGTGGGTTCTGTAGCTCTAAAATTTGTTTAGAGTCATATTTTACAGGTATCAGAGGTGACTGGAGCTGGAGCTCAGCCAAGTTTCTGCTTTTACTCTGCCATCTTGGCTCTAGCCCTGATAATTTCTTGAAAGATGACGTCTAGGCTCTTTTTTAATAATGGCTCTCTGGTAGTCCAATAATTTTTAAACTATCTCTCCTGGATCTATTGTCCAAGTCAGTTTTGTTTTTCCAGCGAGATATTTCATATTCTCTTCTATTTTTTCATTCTTTTGTTTTTGTTTTATAATTTCTTTATTTCTCATAGAGTCATTAGCTTCCATTTGCTCCATTCTGAGTTTTAAGGAGTTATTTTCTTCAGTGCACTTTTGGACCTCCTTTTCATTTGACCAATTCTACTTTTTAAGGCATTCTATCCTCATTGCCTTTTTGGACCTATTTTGTCATTTGGTCTAGTCTATTTTTTAAGGTGTTATTTTCTTCAGTATTTTTGGGGGGGTCTCCTGTAGCAAGGTGTTCATTCATTTTTCATGATTTTCTTACATCACTCTTATTTCTCTTCCCAATTTTTCCTTTACTTCTCTTACTTGATTTTCAAAACCCTTTTTTAGCTCTTCTATGGCCTGAGACCATTTCATATTTTTCTTAGAGGCTTTGGATGTAGGAGGTTTGACTTTGTTCCCTTCTTTTGTGTGTATATTTTGATCTTCCTCTTCACCAAAGTAAGGCAGACTATGGCCTGAGTTTTTTCTACTTTTTGCTCATTTTCCCAGCCTAATATTTAACTTTTTAACTCTTTGTTAGGGTAGGTCTATGCTTCCAGTGGGCATACTGTCCCTGGCTTCAAGGGTTTTGTGTAGCTGTTTTCTGAGATACTTCTATCAGTTTTCAGTTCTTCTAAGGTCATATGATCTAAGGAAAGGCGTTTACTCTTCTCCTGGCTTGTGCTGTGGTCTATGAGTGACCACAAGCACTCTTCTCTTCTGGAACTGTGAGGAGACTTCCCTCTCCACTGCTGCCACAAGCTCTTCTATGCTAATGCTCCTTCTTGCCCCAGCAGGGGGCCACCCATGTGGTGCCACGCAAGAGTGCAACCAAAATCCAAGTATGGGCAAAGCAACAGAGTCCTGCCTCAGTGCCAGCAAAGAGATCCCTGTAAACCTGGTATTAGATCCCCTTACTGTCTGTAGATTGAGAGCTCTGGAAGCAGCTGCTGCTGCTACTGCTGCCACCACTGCTGATTCAGTTTACTCCCAAGACCTGCTCCTAGTTTGTTGTGGCTGGAGCTTTGCTAGGGCCATGTCTGGACTCATCTTTGTCACCTAGGTGCAACAGACCTTTCCTACTGACCTTCTACATTGTCTTTCCCGCTTATGTGTTGAGAAGTTCCCTGAGGCCTGCTCTGGGGCTCACTGTGCTGGCATGGCCTGTGCTGTGTTCCTCTCTAAGCCTGGTGCAGCAGACCTTTCCTGTTGACCTTCCAAGTTTTGTTTTTTTTTTTTTGCTGGAAAGTTGTTTCGCTGTCATTATAGATTCTACTGCTCTAGAATTTATTTATAGTTGTTTTTTTACAGGTATTTGGAAGGGTTTGGTGGAGATCTCAGGTGAGTCCCTGCCTTTTCTCTGCCATCTTTTCTTCCTTTCCCTCCTCTTTCCCGCCCCGCCCCCCACCTTTTTCAAGGCTGTACTTTAGTCAGGTCTGAGATGGTGTGGGGGGGAGGTCCTATTTTCAGTATTATCCTATAACTTAAGGGGTTGGTGTTAGAGTTGGGGGAGGGAAGAGGAGGAAGAAGGCTGAGAGAAGTGGTAAGCACCTGACATAAGACCATAAAATTTTGTTTCAATTTCGTTAAATGCTGTCATTCCTTATAGTTTTAGAATTCAACATAGCACCTGTGTTCTTGGGTTATATTGCAGTGTATTGAAGTGATATTTGACTTGCTGAAAGTCTTCATGGTGATAATGTTAGCAGTTTGGCGTAGAGTCCAAGTGAAAGAGGGATTCCTTGGGAATAGTGAGAACCTCCAGATCCCACACTCCTGTTTGGCACTGTGTTGATTGCATTAAGAGCTGCAGAGGCTCCTTGAAGAGGAGGTTATAGAACTTGTTCACTGATTTGTATATCTTGGAAAGACAGTAAAAGATGGACAGTGATTAGTGCCCAGAATTTTAAAGTATAAAAGAATGCTAGGGAGTTGTAAGACACTTGTACATGCCCAAATTTTTGCATGAAAGCAGAGAACAATTTTTTTAATATTAACATTTTTCTAGTTATGCTATGTGGTAGTGAGATGAGGAAAAGCCACTGCCTCTGAAGAAGAACTAAAGATGAGCACTACACAGAGGTCACTGAAAAGGCTCATGACACATGTGTGAACAGGTTGCAACATGTAATCATCAAGGAACTCTGAAGAGTAACAGGAGTCTTAGAATCTGTCCTTATGAAATCATATGCCAAGAAGAAAAGGTGATTTGGTTATATGGCAGGCAGGAGGAATGACAGATAGGCAGCCGGAATGTTTTGCTGATACCCTTTCAGCAGAAAGTGAAAAAGGTCTCTAGGTTGTTAGATGGCTCTTGTGTGGAATTTTGGACACAGAAGGACGTGTATTGCATGAGATAGGTAGGAATGGATAGGAATACCTGAATCAATGAAATCATAGATCTATTTGAATATTTGAGAATATTCGAGTCAAGAGATTAGAATCTTCTACTAGGATGTATTTTTTCCTTTGACTGTATTCTGATGGCTAGATTTGGAGCCAGAAGACTTGGCTTCAGAGCCACTGCCTCCTACTGCAGTTTGGCTTCCTGTGGGGCCTTTGCCAAGTCATTTACCCTCAGTGAACTTCAGTTTCCGTATCTCTAAAATTGATTGAATGGATTGGATTAGATGACCTCCAGAGGTTCTTCTAGCTCTACATTTTTGGTCTTGACTCTATGATCTTAAATATATTTTTTTCCTGAAACTTGGTTTAAAGTGAGGAGCAGGATAGCTGCTTTGTAGATTTCATCATCCTTCTTCAACTACCTTATTGGAAGCTTTCTAGCCACTGCAAAAGCAAGGTCACCAAAACAGTGAACCAATGAGATATTGGTTTTTGGCTAAGTAATTCATTATTTTTAAAAGATCTATGATGTTATTGACATGGATATGCTTTCTACCAATGAAGGTAGTATTAGGCTACATTATAGTGGAGATGATATGTATGAGTTATTGTGGAGGGAAAAATTAACTGGTAGACAACCTTCTGGGCTTAATGAACTTAAGTTCGACTGGCCTTTAGATGATGTGTATATAATTTGTCTTCAAGTCTATATGGCAAGTCTGCTGGAGATATGCTAATGAGTGGATTTGACTGGCATAGCCTTTATAAACCTGATATCACATAAAGGCCACAATGAGGATTTAGTGGAGATATAAAATATCTTCAATCAATCAATCAATAAACAAATAAATAAAAATATATAAACATATAATGTATAAACATATAAACTTTTGAAACAGTGAAAAACAATGAGAACAGAACAAAGTCTGAAGAAAGCTTAAGAGAGAGACTTAAATGAACATATCATCCCTGTTGTGGTTGGAATGATCATTTTCAGCAACAGCATTAAAGGAACATTTGGACCCTAATGCCGCAGCATCTTGTGTGCCCTATGAAGCATCAGTGATAGTTACTAAGATCAAATTGGGAAGAATCACTACCAGATAAGTATACTCTGATGGTTACATGTTAACAGAATTTTGAAAGCCCCAAGGAATTAATTTAAAAGATACCTTGGGAAAGAAGATATCATAAGAATAGAAAAATTCATGAACCATATTAAGATAACTGAAATAAAGTCAATAACCCCTGATCCATATGGTTGTTTTCTTATCTTTGTAAAATCCTTATGAGAGTACATACCAGGATTATCTTTGATTAAAAACAGGAGAAGGGCTAGGTAAGTTTTTTGATTTTTAGATGTAGGACAACCCTTATTTCCTACAGTAATATGCATGACATACATAGTTCTCATAGGAGCCCTCACATGTATATGGAAAATACACAAGTGCCTTTGGGCGCTTCAAAACTTAGCCCTCAGAGGACAGGCAGGCTTTTGCAATGATCTTTACAGTGGACAATTATGTCTTTATAGTCATGTTTTTGACTGAAAGGTACAGAGAATATAGTATCTTGCTGTTTGTTGATTATACACATATAAACACACACAGATATTTGATTCAGGAGAGCAAACAGCTTCCAAGAATATCCTCTGACACATCTTTTATGCATACATTGAAGTCATACAAAATTCCTTGATAAGTGAAGGGATAGATATGTTTCAAAGTCCTGATTATTAGTATTCAGTGGTGTATAAAACAAGGAGATAAATGTTTTCCAAAGGTGTTTGTCACTATAATGGAACATGTCTTACACAATGGAAGAAGTCTGCGTAGATGAAGAACTCCTCCAAGTGTTCCTACTTTTAGATGAGTTATGCTAAATGCAAGAAGCCCTAGGGCAGTGGTTCTCAACCTTCCTAATGCTGGGACCCTTTAATAGCTGTATGTGGGCATGTCTGCATGTGGACGGACCCGCTTGGAGATGGATAGAGGAGATTCCTAAGACCATTGGAAATATGTATTTTCCCATGGTCTTAGGCAACCCCTGTGACCTCTGTGAAAGGGTCGTTCAACCCCAAAGGGGTTGTGACCCACAGGCTGAGAACTGCTGCCTTAGGGCATCGTAAGTTGTCCTTACTGAGATCCAAAATAATTATTCAGAAGTGATTCACCTAATATATCACATAGGAAAAATGAAATAGATTTTAAAAATACCTATTGTCCAGACTATTGACATGGATTGGTATGAATAGTCATTCAGTCAATCATACTGTCTTTTGGTAAATGTTCCAGGCACTGGAATAAACCATTGAGATAGTCCATTAGTACATATAAAGAGTGTCCCAAAAGTCCTTTTCCCTTAAACCCTCCCCGCCACCCCCCATTTCATAATCTCTTTTTAAAAAATTAATTTAATTTATGTTTTGGTTGCATTTTAAATTTCTAACTTGTCTCCCTCTTTCCCTCCCCTCCCTGCCCTAGAGAAGGCCATCATTTGACACAGATTTATAAATATATATAAAACCATGTTATGCATACTTCTATTTGTCATTTATTTATCTGGAGGTAGATAGCATCTTCCTTCACAGACATAGGTCATTTATAGATGATATGAGTATTTATAACATTCAGAATAATGGACAGTTATTCTTTGAACAATATTGCTGTTATTGTACACAACATTCTCTTGGTTCTGCTCACTTCATTTTTGATTATTTTGTGCAAGTCTTTCAATTTTTTTCTAAAATCAACCAGCTCATCATTTCTTACAGCACAGTCATACTCAATCATATACCACAACTTGCTTAACCATTACCCTTACCCTCTTATTTCTTGATCTACACACCCTTCTAAGATACACACCCTTATCCAATTCCTTGCCCTCCTGTTTCTCTGTAAGTTAAGAAGACTTTTATACTCTTTTGGATATCTGTGTCATTATATCTATGTTCTAGCACTACCAGGTCTCTACTTCTCCTGCCTCCAGTGTAGCAGCTTTTCCATTTGTGGCCTCCATTTGAATGGGATAATTGCTCCATTTTAACCCTACTGACCCAGTTTTATTTTTTAGGATCCTCCCATCATACTCATCTCAACCCCAAGCTTTCTATGAGTATATGCTTTTTCAAACTATTCAACTCAGCCCCAAGTCTTCTATGAATGTATGCTTTTTCAAACTACTTAAGTAATGTTAACACTCTTGGGAGTTAAAGATAACATTTTTTCATGTGAGAGGTAAAGATTTTAACCTTATTAAAACCTTTATAGTTGGTTTAATGTTTACCTTCTTATATTTTTCTTAAGTCTAGTTAGTACATTAGATTTTCCATTTAGTTCTGATTTTTTTCTTCACAAATACATAGAAGTCATTTAGTTCATTAAGTATCCATTTTTTTTTTTCCCCATTCAGTATAACACACAGCTTTGCTGGGCAAGTTATTCTTGGTTGCAAGCCGAGCTCCTTTGCTCTTCAGAATATATTGTTCTATAACGTTTGGTCTTTTAATGCAGAAGCCACTAAATCTTGTGTTAGCCTGATTGTAGCTCCACAATATTTAATTCCTCCCACCTCCAACCCCCCCAGTCACTTATAGTATTTTCTCCTTGCCTTTGGGCACTTCAAAACTTAGCTGTGATGGTCCTACAAGTTTTCATGTTGATGTCTCTTTCAGGTGGTGATTGATGGGGTTTTTTCTATTTCTGTTTTACCTTCTTGTTCTAAAACGTAAGGGCAGTTTTCCTTAATAATCTCTTGAAGTATAGTATGTAGATTCCTTTTTTGATCATAACTTTCAGGTAGTCCAACAATTCTTAGATTGTCTCTTCTCAGTCTGTCTTTCAAGTCAATTGTTTTTCTAATGAGATATTTCACATTCTTTTATTTTTTTCATTGCTTTCATTTTGTTTTATTACTTCTTAGTGTCTTATGAAGTCATTAACTTCCCCCTACCCAATTCTGGTTTTTTTTTTTAGGAATTATTTTCTTCCACAAGTTTTTGGGCCTCTTTTTTTCAGTTGGTTGAATTTCTTTTTATATTTTTCTTGTATTACCCTTATTTTTTTTCTTCCTAATTTTCCTTCCATCTCTCTTATTTTATTTTTAAAGTCTTTTTTAAGCTCTTCCAAAAACTCTTTTTGGACTTGTGACCATTTTGCTTTTTTTTGAGATAGAAACTGGATTTACCTCAGTACTTTATTATCTATAACACTAGCTAAAGCTATTGGGAATAGGCTTATCTGTGTACATGCACAGCTTGCATCCAAATCCCTTGCCCTGTGCCCCATATAATCATATTAGGTGAGATATCATACATAAATGCTTGACAGCTGCTAAAGCACTATATACATGCTAGCTTTTATTGTTGTTATTTTTAAGCCACCTCCCATAGTCTTCCTATCCCACAGCACTTGAATACATATCTCCCTTCTTGTTCCTCTCATATGCTATTCAGTCAGTCAGCAGTCTGTTAGGTGGTAGGCACCGTGCTAAGTACTAGATATACAAAGAGAGGTAAAAGTCCTTTTTGCAGAGAAGCACACAATTGAATGAGGGAGGCAGCATGCAAATAACTATGTACAAATAGGATGCATATGTATGTTTTGTGTGTGTGTACACACATATACACACATTACATATGTGTTTATATATGTGTCTATATATATACATATATATGTATATTGTAAATAGGAAATAATCAACAGAAAGAAGTCAGGAAAATGAAGAGTTATTGGGAAAAGCTTCTTGTAAAAGGTAAGATTTAAGTTCTAGGAATGAAGTCAGTCATTCAGATACCCTTTTGGATGTTTTGTCTTAATTGTTGTTAATTGAAATTTACATAGTCTTCCACTTGCCCATTCTGAGTCAAAGCTTTGTTATATTGCAGGCTGTCCTACTTACTGAACCCGTAAATCATGGTTTTGAGATAATCTTAGTTCATTTTGGATTAAATGAAATTGCATTCTTGTGCTCACTCCAGTAGCTGTTTGTCCTTTAAAGCTATCTGGTTTATCTCATGTGTCAGTTTCTTAGATTAATGACCCCATTTCGCTTCCCTATTGAATTTCTCCTTATGCCCTTAGGGTGACATGGTAAAATAACACATTTTTACATGTAGCTACCTGTGTAAATTGATGTGTAGCCCTCTTCTTTGTATGCTTGGACTGGCTTTTATCTCAGGTCTTCTCTGTCCTAGTGCTTTAACCAGTTTTGACCCCTATTCACTGTGCATGATAGTACCCATGAAATGTGAAAAGGGCTAGAAGAAGGCCTCTATTATATTGGTTGGATATTCTGTGAAACACCCACAAAATAACATCCACACAAATCATATAGGATTAGAAGATGTACATACAGAAGAAGTCCCTGTGTTGATGAGTTCATGGGTCCATTAAAATATCGAAGTAAACAACTTTGCCCAGAGAGACCCCAAGACACGGGTACTACCATGTTATAGACACTGATGATGTACAGAGATTGCCAGCAGACCGTACTTCAATAAATTCTGAATATATGCATTTCAGAATTGGAAGAGACCCCAGTATCCCTTTAGTACAAAAATCCTGTCCATAATATATTTGAGAAGAAGTCTAGGGGAGACTACCTCCCACTTCTTTAGGCAACTCATCCCACTTTGTGATTTATCTCTAGTTGCTATGAATCTTTGACTTCAAGCCTAGATTTATTTTGTAATTTCTAATACAAACTTAAGTCAAAGAACATCAAGAACTGACTATTCATAAAATCTTTTACTAGATGCTAGACATACAAGAATGAAACCAGTCCTTTCCCCATTCTACTGGGGAAATATAACGTGTAAGTAAGTACAAAATATATTTAAAGTGAGAGATGGGAAACCCCAACAATTTGGGGACCAGGAATAGTTGCCTTATATAGGAGGTGTTACTGGTCTTTGCTTCGCTTTGAAAGAAGCTTGGAATTCTAAGAGGTGCAAGTGAGGAGGAAATGCATTGGAGACATGAGGGACAGTTAGTGCAGCAGCCAGGAGGCAGTAAGGGAGAACAGCAGACAGGCCAGTGTGACTAGAGCAGAGAAAGCAGGAAAGGGAATGATACAAAATGAAACTAGAAAGGGAGGGGAAACCAGATTTTGAGGACTTTAAATGCCAGGTTTGGAGTTTGTCTTTTACTTTAGAGGCACTAGGGAAGGAACAATGATGATTTTTGAATAGTGGAATAGCCAGATCCTGGCAGTCAGAGTAGGAAAGTGGAAAAAACAGTTGTGCTGAGGTCAGAGGACTTGGGTCCAAATCCCACTTTGAACTCTCACTACCCTTGTAATCTTGGACAAGTCACTTAGCCATGCTGGGCCTCAGTTTCTTTATCTGTAAAGTGGGCTGAATGAACTAGATTTGTATCAATGAACTAGATTTGTATCACCCCTACCCCACTTCCAGATATATTTCCTCTAATTTGTGATTTAATAATGCCATTTTGGCAGGGAAGGAAACCAATTAGGAGACTATTGCTCTAGGCAAGCTAAGAGATAAAAGGTCTACCAGGTAGAAACCATGTGAATAGAAAGAAGGGGTAGATAGGCAAAGGGTTATGGAGGTAGAATTGTCAAGACTTAGCAACTGAGTGGATATTGTGTTTGGGTGATAAAAAAGAGGGGACAGTTGAGAATTACTCCAGTCTTGCAGACCTGAATGACTTGAAAATATGGTGGTCTCACTTTAAAATTTATTTTATATGCACAAAAATAAGTATGAATGTGTGTGTATGGTTTTTTCCTTCCCCCCCATTAGAACTTAAGCCCCTTAAAGGCGAGAACTTTTTCTTGTCTTTCATTTTGGCTGTACTTGACGCAGTAACTTGAATATAGTAAGCCCTTAATGCATGCTTGGTAATTGATTGATTGCACTGGGCACCTGAAGGCTGAGATTTTGCCTGTACTCGTGTCCACTTCAGAGTAATCCCTCTGCCACCATGGGAGCCAGAGGTAAAGGCCTCAGGTATCTGTGACATGTAATCTCTACTTCTTGTCCTGCCCTACGGGGCCAACCCTCTAATATCTGCAGACACTTTGATATTCCTTTCTAAGGCTTCTCTTTATTAAGCTAAATATCCACAGTTTCAACAACCAGCTTCAAATGTTAAGAACTCAAGGCCCTTCGTCCTCCTCCTTGCCCTCCTCTCTATCTTCCAGCTCATCAATTGCCTTCTAAAGATGGGATGTCCACAGCTGGTCTTGTCCAAGTCCACTGGGACTCTGTCTTCTTTCTGGATTTGATGCCTCTTAATGAAGCCTCAGATCTCTGTAGCTTTCTGCCGGCCATCTCTCTGGGGACTCATTAAGTGTAGAGTCTTCAGAGCCTTTTCAGCAGCACGTCTGCCTGGCCAAGGCTTCCCCATCTTGTACTTGTGCAGTTGAACTCCAGTGTAAAGTTTTTTATCTGTAAAATTCCTAGGGATTCTGTTAAATTCCATCTGATTAGATTCCACCCAAGAATACTGGATCTTGACTGTGGGGGTCGCTTTGAGTTCTGAATGTTATTCATGGTGGTAATTATCCGTCCCAGCTTGGTGCCATCTTCTCGTAAGTTGCCAGGTTTTGTCAGTTGTAATTCTACAAACTCTTTTCGTTCATTGTCCCCTCTGTGCTCCTAGAACCTCTTGTCCTCATTCAGGGTTTGAATGCCTTTTGCCTGGATGATCAGAATTACCTCTAGTAGTATTCTTTCTTACAATTTATCCTTCATCTAGCTTCATTTAGTATTCCTAAAACAAATAGGGCATTGTCATCCCTTTCTCAAGAATCTTTAATGTTCCCTTTTACTTCTAAGGGTAAAATCCAAACAGAAAAGTACCCTCGCTCTTAGCCTGATGTTTAAAGCTCTCCACAAACTGGTTTTCACCTGTATTTCTGGACTTCTTTTGTTTTATTTTCCTCCATTAATTCTCTGTTTCAGTTAAACTGATCTAGTAAGCTTTTCCTGCTGCATAATATTCTCTTTCCTGACCCTGTGCCTTTACACAGATGGCCCCCATATCTGGTAAACAGACCTCTTAACCTGACCTCTCAGAATCCCCATCTCCCTTCAGAGTGCAGCACAGCTGCCAGCACTTCCCTCTTGAAATTCCTCTTTATTGACTCCTGTATTTGTTATATCTCATTAGAAAATAAGTCCTTTGAGAATAAGATCTTTTATTTTTTTGTTTTTGTTTCCAACTCACCTCACAGTGCCATGATCTTGATTGATACTTAGTGTTTATCTATCGAATCACATTTTAAAATTTGATAAGGATGCCATCTCTAGCTTGATCCAAGTTATTGATGACAATATTAAACAACGTAGTCACAAGCATAGATCCCTGAGGCAGTTCCCAAAGAATTTTGTCCAAGCTGCAATCTAATCATGAATGACTTTTCTTTCATTTCTGAATACACTAATTATATGTGATCTAGCTTATAGCTCTCCTCCTATCCATTTAAAAAATATATATCATTTGGAGACTGCTAAAATGCTATGCTAAACTCCAGGCAAACTATATTTAAAGCATTCCCGTAATTAACCAGGCTTATCAGCATGACAGATTATGAAATAAAACTTGCCTGTTATGGTCTTAACTTAATATTATTATTAATTTATTTTAGAGCTCAATATCTTTTTAATAATACATTCTTCAGTATTGATATGAATCAAAGTAAAGCTGTATTTTTCAGACTCCATTCTCTTTTTAAAAAAACGATTGCATCATGTATTCTTACTCAATCCTGTGAGTACCCTTTCTAGTTCTTTATGATTCTTCAAGTATTATCATTGCTGTCTGGAAGTAGTGAGGTGGGGGAGGGGGCAGGGATCAATAATCTCACCTGACAGCTCTTTTCAGTATCTGTGTATATAGTTCATCTGTCTATCTTGAATTTGTTAGAGGGCAGGCATTTTCTTATTATTTCTTTACTTATCTTGGGTATCAGCACCCTCAATAGGCATTTTTGTTCTCTTCATTCTATTCTAAACTGCCTTCTCCTTGTCTTACAAAGTAAAACAAGAGGTCATCAGCTCATCCTTCTCTCTGCCACCAGTTATTATCATATTCACCCTCTGCTTTTCATGTAGATGGTGCTTGACAAATGTAGATTGCTTGGTCAGGAAATTTTGTTTCTTCTTAATTCTTTTTCTTCTATATAACTAAAAGAAATTATCTTGATTTTGTTTGTTTTTGATTGTCTTAACACATTCAGAACCTCAGTACTCAGAACAGTATTCTTATAGGACAGTGTTAGGCTTTTGTATTTATTCTAATTTGCCTTCCCCAGAGGATAGAGTGCTGGGCTTGGAGTCAGGAAGACTCAGCTTTCTGAGTTCAAATCTGGCCTCAGACACTTCTAGCTGGGAAGTGGGAAAGTCACTTAACTCTGTTTGCCTCAATTTCCTCATTTGTAAAATGAGCTGGAAAAGGCAAAGGCAAACCACTCCAATATCTTTGACAAGAAAACACCAAACGAAGTCACTAAGAGTTGGATGTGACTGAAAAATTACAGAACAACAAGTCTTTATCTGCTTTCTTCCTCTGACTTTTTTTACTCTAAGTTGATTCCTGAGTTTCATGTTGATATCTTAAGACTTAGGCCCTTTGGCTAGGCCACTCCTGCTCCCACCTTCCGTTTCCAACTTAATCACAAATTATAAATTAAAACGAATACTTTCTAACAAGGTTCTCATCATTTTCCCCTCAGCAGGCAGTTTATCCATCATGGTGGAAATCAGATTCCGAGCACTTCCTTCATTGGTTTCTCCTCCTTTTGAAGGATAAAGTTATTAGTAAAACAAATCAGGATATTATAAACTGCTCTGCTTTTGTTGGGGAGGGGACAAAAATCTTATCAGACTTCCAGATGATTGTAGTTTCCCCAGACACTGTTCAATTCAACAGGCATTTATTAAGTGCCTGCTATACTGAAGGTGGAAGAGACAAAAAACCAAAATAGTGCCTGGTCTAGGAGATTACACCAAGGAGGGCAAAGGAGAAGTGGTGACATGGCACATGACAGAATAGAGAGAGGCAAAGTCAATACAGTGGCGACAGAATAGTCAGCGGTGAGGGCTTCTGGAAAGTGCTCACCCCTGAGCTCAGAAGTGATGGAGGAGGAGTAGGGAGGTTTCCTGTGTTCCCCAAACCCATCATTTTTCAGTTCAAAGACTATTGATTAGATTTACAAAATTCCAAATAATAATAATTATATATGTATATATAGTATATATAAGAACATAATTCTTATCAGGCATTGTTAAATGTGTTCCCTTCTTGACCAAGAGTTATCTTTCCTATATTGTAAGCCGTTGACCAGAAATCCAGATCTGGTTTTCAGATTCTCTCTTCCTAACTTAAATTTTCTCTTCTTTTAATTTTTAATCAATTTCATTGAAAGGAGTGATCACAATATAACCTTTGCCTGTTACAGATATCATTCTCTTCTTAAGACTATCATTTTTATATAGCTTTCTGGGTTCCTTCTGGCAGTAATGTTTCTGCCCGTATGCATCACTTGAAGTTGATAGTAGTCATTGACCTTAGACAAAACATGATATTAAAAAGTAAACTTAATTATTCTTTTTCCTGATAAGAATATGTGTTTTCTTCCCAGGAGGGTCAAACTTATGTTGGCAGAGAAGATGCTTCGACAGAACAAGATATTGGTAAGAAATATATGGCACATCTTTTTTTCCTTTTAGCTATATTACTTAAGATATAGGCAATGAATGACCTTCCATTAATTGGTCTGAATTTGACTTGGCATAAGTAAATAACCTGCTTTTTAAACTATATTTTACATTTTTGTTATTTTGAAACCTACCTTAAAACTGTAACATGGAGAGCAATTCTAATTCAAAATAAATGAGTAAACTTGCACTTGCTCCCTGAAACACACACACATGTGGGTGGATTTTATATTTCTTTGTCACTTAAATTTGAAGGGACTCAAGAAGATAGTAAGGTGAGAACAACAATGAGGACAGCTGCAGCAATAGCTGGGATGATGGCAGGGATTTGTATGGCTCCTACTGTGTGCCGGGTGCACCACGGTCCTGGGAGTTAGATGTTTGTTGTTATTATCACCATTTTGTATTAAATAAGCTGAGGGAAACAGGGTGACTTGCTGAAGGTCACACAACGAAGTAAGTGAGGTGGGATGTAAACTCTTGTCTTCTTGCCTTCAGGCCCAGTGCTCTGTCTATCCACTGTGCCACGTAGTTGCCTGATACTATTGATAATTTGCAACTTTGGAGAAACTAAATAATGACATTTTGTGAGTAAAGATATAGATGAGTTGAACACTAGTGCCTAGCGTAATCATCCCATACTTCAGTAATCCCTCTTCTCCTGCCTCCCCAAAGGAAAAAAGCAATCAGTGCTTTGACTATAGCTATGCAGAGCACAACCATTTTTTGTCTTTAGTTTTTGTGAATGGACAGTTCCAAAACAACAACAAACCACACCTAGTTATCTACCCTCCGGTGATGAACCTTGTCAGACTTGACTTGGATGATCTCCGACAACAGAAACTGTCCTTTGCCAGGCCTATTGACAAAACTTTTCTAGCATAATAATATCCAGACTAAACTGGTGTTCCATTGGTATAGTTTTAGAACTGGGGTTTAGAGCCACATCCCAATAAAATATCAAAAGAAGACTTCAGTGGAGGATTTCAGAAATTGTCTGTGACTCCCACAAAAATGATGCAAACTCTTTTGATTTTTGATAGATGAGGTGACCAGGTTTATTATAACATTCCCATCTTTTCTGGATCATTCCCACAGAAGAGAGGTCTTCCCCAAATGCTGCAGACTGTGTCCCTTGAATGTGTCTTTAGTCTCCTTTCTGTGGGGTCCTTTGGAAAAGTGTTGTATCATTCCTTGAGCATCCTAAGTACAAGCCTGAGCTACCGCTAGGATCCTGGTTCCAAGGCATAGAAAGCGGCTGTGCTCTTTTGCCTGCATCAGTCCATTCTTGCCTCCTTCTTAAGTAGTTAATTCACGGGCTTTCCTATCACTTTCTGTGGCAGTGAAAAATCATTGATATGAAACAAAGTATGGTAGGGAAAAAAATCAATTATAGGACTGTTTTAGCTCAGAAATATAAAAATAATCATTTTTGAAAAGATTATTTTCCTAAGTCAGTCATTCCTGTACTTTGTGAAGTAATCTGTGACTATCTTTTATATTCTGAAGTATGACACAAAATTCCTAGGTACTTGTAACATATAACTTGGGATGTCCTTTAATGAAAAGTTTATATAGTCTAGAATCATAAATTTGGGTGGCACCTTAGAGATTAATCTACAATTCATTCCTGTTTTGTGCGGATTATGAAACTGAAGCCCAGAGAGGTGAAGGAATGGATCCAGAGTAACAGGACTAGTCAGGGGCAAAGTTAGGATTTGAATCTGGGTCTCATGCTTCCCAGTCCCCTGCGTTTTGTACCATACTCCCAGCTTCCATTTTATAGAATACATTTGTAGAGCACAAAAGGATTTGTAAGATCAAAGAAAGTATTGTGAATCCATACAGGGTGACAAAAGAAAAGAGCTCATATAAAAGAGCATCTTCCTCATTGTTTGTTGATTTATTTCACAATACAGTTCTTCACGGCCTGGATTTGGAAAGTGAGCACTGTATCTTTGAAAATGTCAATGGAACAGTGACTTTGATACCACTCAATGGATCTCAATGCTCCGTGAATGGGATTCAGATCTTAGAAGCTACACATCTGAATCAAGGTATTTGACAGAGG
>CM053595.1:193865649-193886337 GCA_028646575.1 Pseudocheirus occidentalis | reverse complement strand
AAAAAAAAAAATAAATGCTTTTTGGATCAGTGCTCCCTGTCAGAGCTGCCAGCACCATAGTCCCCAGTCTTTGAGCTCTTTACCTTCAGGACTTTCATCTTCACACTTTCTTTCTCCCTTTTGAAAGCTTTTTTTTTTTTTTTTTTTTACTTAGAGGGACTCCAGGAAACCAGGATACTCTTCTTGCTGTTTCATTTATTCTTTGGGATTGTTGGGGTTCTATGACCTAAAGTGAGATACTAACCCCCATGGCTAACCTTATTGCTGTGGAATAACTGACATTTATACAGCCAGTTGCTTTACATGTCGTATCATTTGATACTAAAATCAACCCTGGGAAGTAGGTCTTGTGTATTATTATCCTCAATTTACAGATGAGGAAAATGTGGCTTGGAGAGGATAGGTGACTGGCGCTGTTCACGTAGTTCTTAAGTGCCATCAGCGAGATTCACATTTGTGGTAGAACTGGGGTTCTCTCAAAATGCCATCATCTCCTTGAGGTATATTCATGCTGCTTCAGGGCAGGTAAGCTGCCTTTTTGTGAAAGCATTCAGTGACTCATTTTCTTTCAGTATTGAACCTGAACTCAAAGGTGATTGGCATCAGGCCAGTCGCAAACAAAGTCCCATCTCTCCTGACTCTGTGTCTAGCTTGCTTTTCTCTACACCATGTTGACTTTCTTATTTTTCAAAATCCATTGTCATGAAAGATGCTATAGGCTGCAATCCACCTACAAGTTTAGGATTACCAGCATTCAGATTTAGGATTTACCTTTTATCCTAACTTTTCATCTCCAGAAATTCTTACTCTGATACCTCACTGTGTTATAAAAGGCTATTCCAGCAGAATCTAAACTATGGCATATTGTATCATACTTGAAATATTTCAAGTATGGTAATAGAAATAGGTAGTCTGCTTTCTGAGAACCCATCTAGCCTAGGCATAGAAAGGTTCAGCATCAGGATTTCAGTCACGTGATGACAAATTCTTCAACCCTGGCAACTTGCAGAGTAAAAAACAAAATAAAACAAAATAATACAAAATGGCGCTCAATGTTGTGTTGCCTCCTTCTGCTCTTATAATGACAGTGGTCAAATGATAGAAAAAGGAGGTAAGGGTGCTATGAATTAGTTACTAAACTATCTGTAAGCTATTACTTAGCTGCCATTTATCCAAATGTGGGGTCCTTATCCATAGACCAATAAGTGAACATACCACTGTATCAATTTAAATTCTCACTTTAAATCCAAACAAAAGAAAGAAGCAAGTTGTAGCTTAATGGAAGGAATAGATCATAGCCTTTCCTTAGGGAGACAAATCAAGAATTCAGCAGAATTGGTTTTATTATGCATCCAAAAGCAATAGGAAATAGTCATTTTATAAAACATTTAGTCAACTCATAATATTTTTATGATATTTACCCAAAAACAACCCCATGAAAATAATTGCTGCTTATGCACCAGACTTTTCTCAAAAGATCTGAAAAGAAATTAATAAGTATTTATTACATGCCTACTACATGTCAGTAATTATGCAAGATGCTGAGGATTTGAATACAAAAACAAACCCATTCATTGCACTCAGATAGCTTGTGTTCTACAGGGATAAAGAGGTAGAAAAATTCTACGACAAGTTTAATTAGATCCTCTGAATTAAATCAATATATAAGCATGTGATACTTGGCAACTTCAGTACAAAGTCAAAAATAATGGAGGATGTCAAGAAATATATTGTAAATAGGGATCAGGTATAAGGAATGAGAGAGCCTAAAGGCTTATAGACTAAAGCCTGTTGCCTTTCTATGCAGTGAACACTGTATTTGAGGAAAAAAAATATGTATCTCCAACTCTTTATCTCTGTCTGTCTATCTGTCTATCTATCTATCTACCTATCTATCTATCCATCTTTACAAAATGATATATTTTAACAAAGAGGAAATAATTAATGGAGCAAGGGAATCATTCTTGATTTAGCTATTTGCCTATAATCAGATGAATATCTTTTTAGAGCAAAAATAAAAATTAATGTAAAGTTAGAATGAGAAAAAGATACTACATAAAATTGAAATAATGCAATTGACCTAATCATATAATCAACATTCCACATTAAATCATATCTTTTCCATCATATAGTTGATTGAGAAATTATAGAGCATAATAATTCCACAGTATGTATTGCTTATTACATATTTTTTAAACAAAAAAAAGAATTCTATTAAATAGAACAAAATAGATGGAGGAAAGTGGGCTTAATTTCTTTGAAGAAATTGCAAAGCCTTAATGATTTCAAACTTCTTTGAACAACAGAAACCCATCCTTTTAATATGAAAGTTCTAATAGTGTTGCTCCATAGCTCTGAGTAATAGAAACTTACTGTCTTCAAAAAAATTAAAAATGTGTATTACACAGAGGACAGTGGGAAGGTGCTTGATTACTATGTAATATGTGTGAGCAGGCTGTAGCTTATTACAGGTATACAGTTTTGAAGAAGGAGAGTAAATTATATCATTAGAAGAAGTATCAAGAGCTAGTTATGTGTCAGTAATGATGGATAACCAGTGACTGGTTCATGTGCTCTACTTGGCAGTCAGTAGTCAGCGGACATTTGCTGAATACCAACTATAAAAAAGAAAAGCAGTCCCTGCCATCAGTCTAATGAGGGGAGACCGCACACATACACACAACCTTAAAAGGGGTGGGGGAAGGAGAAGTATCTGGAACCAACACATGTTGGAGAAATCAAATAAGCCTAAAATGGGTTGTCAAGTTGTCCCTCTCCTTAAATGAAGGCACATATGATTCCTCATTCCAGTCAGAGGGGCAGAGGGTATTGATCAGGCATGAGTAACAAGGCTGTTTATATTGCATTGAAAGATGATGAAATTTCCTATTTATGAGTTTACTGGGATTTGTCCTGGTGCGAAATCAGATGTCAGACTCTGTTATTATCCTTGTGAAATCAGAAGAAGTCAAGGAAATCTTATGGCATGTTGGATAGAAAACCTGTAGCAAACTTAATACTCAAGAGTTGCATGGGATAGAAGACATTTTTTGCTATTTGCACATTATGTTGTAAACTCTTATTCTTGGCTGCAAAATAAATGAGGTGGGGAATACATTGTTAGTAATTTATGTGAAAAAAATTTCAGGGTAAGTTCAATATGGGTCAGCAGTGTAAGGTGGCAGCTAAAGAAGATAATGGGATGTTGAACTTCATTAAGGGAGATACCACTTCCAGAGATGGGGAGGTCATAGTCCTTTAGACACTATATCCTAGTGGATAGAGAGCCAGCCTTGATGTTTACAAGACCTGGGATCAAGTTCTGTCTACAATTAATACTGACTGAGTGACCCTGGGCAAGTCACTTAATCTCTGTGCTCTTCATAGTGCTTAGGTTATAATTAGACTAAAATTGCTAAGATTATAGATGGCAGAAAAGATTCCCAACTGCATTAACAGAGGGAGTTTCCTCTACCAGTGATATCCCCAGTCCGGTCCCTGTCTCTATCTGGATACTATGTTTCAGAAGTTCAGTGTTAAGCTAGAGCATATCTAGAGGTAGTTAGCCAGGAGCATGAAGGACATCTTCCTTTAGGACATCTCATGGGAATCACTTGAAAGAACTGGGCATGGTTGGTTTAGAGAAGAGAAGACTGCAGGGACAAGATTGCTGCTTTCAGTTACTTGGAAGCCTCTGATGTGAGAGAAAGATTAGACTACATGTTGTCTGGTTGTGTAAGGCAGGATTGGCAATAAAGGGCAGATGAGCAGAGAGCTCAATTTAGGTTTGATGTCAAGAGAAACTTCTTAACAGTTGCAGTTGTCCAAAGTGGAATGAATTGCCTCAGGGGATTGTGGGTTCCCTGTCTTTGGAGTTCTCAAGAAGGGACTGGACAACCACTTGTGTGGTGTTTTGTAGTGAGGATTCGATTCATGTGTGGGCTCTGTGAGATACCTGCCAAAAACCCTTTCAGCGTGTAATTGTGTGATTCTTTGGAGGAAGCATCCAAATAGATGTAATCTCAGGTCCCTTTGCGTATTTGAGAACAGCTACCCAAACCCACAAGTTACTATAATTATCCATTTGTAGCAAGAGCAAAGTCCCTGTCCTTCAGTTCTCTCATTGCTTATTATTTTTATTCATTGACCTTTGCCCTCACCTGAATTTTCATATGAACAATGCAAGTTCATTCAAACATTTATTGTCAGCCTAAAGATGATTGGAGCTAAAAACTTTTCCTTAAAATTAGTTATTAAAGTCACTGTATGGCTTATCCAAGGAAAGTGGTTGCATTAATTGGTATTCAAGGTTAATTGTCAGGATGTTCTTTCCCTGAAGGGTGCTATTAATTGTTTTACTCCTGTGATGGCATGATTTTCAATTCTGATGGTTTAGGACACCCCTGGCATTCTTCTGTGCCATAGACTTCTCAGTACCACTGTTAATGAAATAGAGGTAAAATGCTATGTCAGAAGGTATTAGGATGCTAGAGTGTAGGGTCTAATTGTCCTGAACAAGTCTAAAGGCAATGAAATCCTACATTGTGTTATTTCCCAAGGCAATACATGATATAATCAAGTAGCAATGTGATTAAGATTTTTTTTTAAATTTTACTTAGGTATTGCAGCACTCCAGGCTATATGGATGTCAAAAACTATAGAATTAAAGGATTAGATTTAGTTCTTCCGTTAATTTAATCCATTTTATTTCAACACACATTTAGGTACCTACTATGTGTGCAGGGCATTGCAATAAGTCCTAGGCCTACAAAGATAAAAAACAGCACGACTTCTACCCTTACATTCTGGTAAGGAGGATTCACACAATGACTGTAAGACCATTTTAAGATAATTCAGTGTATTAAGGAGGTCAAACAAATTGGCACAGAGCTCACTGATTAATCTTCTTGTGAACAATAATCCTGCATACCATTTTACCACATAAGAAAATTAAAGGTTAAGATATATGTGATTTGATTATTAATAAGAATTGGCCAAGTGAGCCAATGATACCTTTTAGTTAAATTCAAAGGCTAGTCTGATGTTCCCATAACTTGAAATATATAATGGGGTAGATATGCAAACAGACATACTGGAGGGACTTCATGTTGCCTCCAGGATCAAATACACACTCCTCACCCTTTAAGGCACTCCAACAATCTGCATCCAACCACCTTTCCTGCCTCATCTCATATTACTAAACTTCAACACTCTGAATTTCTATCAAACTCAGCTGCTAGTTAGATGCTCTTCTTTACATTAGCACCTGCATTTCCTAGAATATACTTCTTCCTTATCTCCACCTTTCCAATACAGTCCAATAAACATTCTCAGTGTTTATTTAATTAATTTACAATATTTATTTACTTATAAAATTTATTCACAAAGCTGGGTGCTGTGCTGAACAATCACTTGAGATACAATTAATAAAAAGTAAACTCTCTCCTACCCTCAATGAGGGTACATAAAAGAAGGCAGGAAAATGGGAGTGGGGTGGTTGAGGGGAACATTAGGGATTACCCAGCTTAGGGGTATTTTGTTCCACAGAATTGACACCAGGAGGGCCAGCAGATGCAAAGTGGGTGAACTGAGAGTCCGCTTTCTGCCCTGTGTAAAGCAAGACATTGTGAGGATCTTGACACTCTACTCTGCCACCCTCCACTCAGAGGGGAGAGGAGGCTGAGAGAGGTGGTATTAAGCAAGGTTTGAGTTAGCAGTTTGGTGGTGAGTTTAGAAGCGGTGAGCTTATTCTGGAATGGTAGAGTTGAAAGCAGGCACAATAGTTGATGCAAAGTAGAGTTTCATCTTTCACTATCCTTAACCACTTTTAAGGCTCACTTCATATGCCATCTTTTCCTTGAAGCCTTCCTTGATGACTTGTCCCCCTGCCTTCTCTCACATATATCACTGATCTTTCCCTCAAATTACCTTACATTTATTTATGAGTGTACATGTAATATAGTAAGTTTCTTTAGGGCAGACTCTTTTATATCTGGCTTTTTTTCCTCAGTGTCTAAGAATAATTCTCCAAATATAGTTGCGTGTTAAATTGAACCCAAGGCAGGAAAGAAATGAGGTGTCATGGGTCAGGTGATTCTCAATCCTGGCAGTATTTCAATGGATGAAAATGAAGTGGCCCCAGTTGTAGTTAGATGGGGACAGATGCACAGACACAGATGAAGGCAGGACATTTGGGGAACAATTATCACAGTTTGGAAGAAGCCTAGAATGTAAGAGAAAGGAACACCAAGGTTAGAAAAATTGTGTAATTCAAGTGCCAAGCAAAGGAATTTGTATTTTGTTTGGTAGGTTGTAGGGAGTACATTGAGGGGTACCTCACATTTAAATAGTGCTATAAGGTTCATGATGCATCTTCAGAACAGATTGTACCTTGACTACATTATTAATATGACAGCTGGAAAAGTCTGATGATAGAACAGAAGAGAATGTGCATTTAGATTTTTGACAAATTTGGATTATCTGTGTATGTATCTATGTTTATATATTTATATTTCAGGGGCATAGAATGAGGAAAGAGTTTAGACCTGTGATTTCTGTGGTATAAGAGACTCCTATTGAGGATATTTTCCATCCTTGCAGATTGGCATCTGGTTTGTTGCTTATTAGAGCTTTGCCTGGGCTATGAAAAGGAGTTGGTCACATACTAGTCATATGTGACCAGATATATCAGAGGCAGGACTTGAACCCAGGCTTTGCTACTCTAAGATCACTTCTCTATGCCCCATGCCATTTTGGAAGAAAATAAGGAATGAGATGCTAAGGAGAAGTGATCGCATGCTATTTTCATTGAGAAAAATTTTCTGGTTTGGGGAAGGAGGTGTTAAAACATGGAGCAGCAGTTGAGTTTAACTTAAGAGTGTCTTGAGTATTATCATTTCTCTTTATAATTAATCTTACATTTTAAAGTTTGATTTCGGCATAACACAGTCATTCCCATTGTTGTTCTATGCCCTTTTTGCACGTTGATATTAATTCATTGTCTCTGCGTTCTTGGTGCCAAACCTCTAATTTTATAGCACTGCGTAACTGATTTACTTCTCTGCTCCTAATACTGATCTTTGAGACCAAACAGAACAATCCTCTCTGTCTCTCTGTCTCTGTCTCTGTCTGTCTATCTGTCTGTCTGTCTCTATCTCCATCCCTTTAATTGCCTGAAGATAGCTCTCATGCTTCTAAACATGCCTACATGGAACCACTTGTCCCATCTTCATCCACCGAAGTCCCCCGTGAAGCTTCTTTTTTCCTTCCAGCCTTGAATCCTGCTACTCCTACCCCAACCCCATACCTCCCTAATTCTTCTCTATGCTAAATGCCCTCAGATCTTTCAAATTCCTCAAATGGAATGAACTTGAGGTACCTTGCCTTCCTGATTGCCTTTTGTGAACTTTCTCTAAGATAGCAACATTCTTTCTAAAATGTGACCTCAAAACAGACTAGAATACTGCCATTTAGTCTTATCCAAGAAAAAGTGTCATAGGAATTTCATCTTGATAGTCCTGCTATTCTGTTGCTCTTAAGACAGCCAAAGATTGCTTTAGCTTTCTTGGACGCCATATCACATTGTTGACTCTCTTTGAACTCTTAATTTGCTGTCTAATCCCACTTTCTCTTTGTACTTGGCAAAATGATTCTCTAAACCCAAATGTATAACAATACTTATCCCAGTCACTTTTCATCTTATTAATTTCAGGTCAGTGCTCTAGTTTGTCAGTATTGTTTTTTTTTTTTTAATCCTGTCATCGAAAGATAAGCTTGGGCAGTTTTCTACCATTCTGGAAAGTCTTAGTCTATGGCTCTGGTAAATTACCAAGTCTTTTTTTCCAAACACCAACCTATGAAAAGACTTATTACTGGTAGCTCACCAGTTGGCCATGGAAACTGATGAAGTGAAAGAGAAATTTGCAATCACCCTCCATCACCTTTTTTTGTCCCCTTCTTTTTCTTTAGCCTGACAGAGTGGTAGGAAAGTAGCCATAGGGTGCCAACTGTATTGAATTCTAAATATGAGATCCTTGTTCTATGCCCAGCAAGTAAATATACTGCTAGAGGAGGACTCTTATGAATCCTGATTGTTTTGCTATGAATAAAACCAAAAGAAAATAATGGAAGAATGGGTACTAGGAACTTCTTGGAGAAGAAAAGAATATAGTTGGTAGAGTGCATTTTGTTTTTTATTGAATGTTTTTATTTTATGTTTTCTCACTTACATGTTAGAGCAATTTGGGGGGCAGTTAGGTAGCACAGTGAATAGAGCACTGGCTCTGGAGTCAGGAGGACCTGAGTTCAAATCTTGCCTCAGACACTTGACATACTTACTAGCCATGTGAGCTTGGGCAAGTCACTTAAATCCAATTGCCTTGCTTTCCCCCTCAAAAAAAAAAAACAGCCCAATTCTTTTACATTTAAAAAAAAAATAAATTTTGAGTTCCAAATTCCCTCTCCTCTCCTTGAGAAGGCAGGCACTTTGATTATACAAAAATATACAATATATGCATTATATATGTGTATACGTATGCATACATATATTTTACATGTGCAATCATGCAAAACATTTCCATATTAGTTATGTTGTCAAAGAGAACATAGACCAAGAAAAAAAAAGAAAAGATAAAAGCAAGAAAAACAAAGCAAAAAAAAAAAATTGAGACTCCATTCGTCCTTTCTCTGGAGGTGGATAGCATTTTTCATCAAGGGTCCTTCTGCATTGTTTTATACCATTGTATTGCTGAGAATAACTAAGTCATTCAGTTGATCATTGTGTGATATTGCTGTTACTGTAGGGTACATTTTATCTTAAACCCAACCCAACTAGCAGCATGGGTCAGGAAAAAGGAATGAGAGAAGCCAAAGACTTAGGGATTACATAGGAAGCTCACATTTCTCTATCATGAACATTTTCTTCAAAAAATGAATTGGCAGGCACTGGACCAGGTGAGCAGCAAATTATACTTTTGGCAGATAGGATATGACTTGTTATAGAAGTGGAAATTTTCCAAGAGCCAGCCGACTGTTTCAGATTATCAATTTGTCAGCATCGTTATCAGATTTAGTTAGGAAAAAAAGGAAGAAAGTGTAATATTGAAAGAAAAGAGAATGCATACAATTAAAAAAACTTAATCTTGAACTATGTAAGCAAATAATTAAAAATAAATGAGAAATTTATAACACAAAAAACATGGACATTAATTGTAATAATTTTATCTTGAAGGCGATAGGCAATGTTAATTAATTGCAGCAACAAGGTAAAAGAAAGGCCAGACAGTGCCTTGGTCAGCAAGCCTCTAATTTCCTTGCCAAAAGGAGCAAGGTGTTTTAAAGGATTTTTATTTGATCATGAAAAAGCATTTGATTTTTTAGAACATAATTTTACCTTAGAAATCTGTTACAATAAGCTGTTTTGCCATCAGTACATCAAAATCACTAGAGATTTCTTGTAACATATATAACAGAAATAACTGTCTTTAGTGTTCCTTCAATAATAAATATCAGCTAAAGCATAAAACAACCATGTATTTTCACCAAAGGATTCTTCACTGTGATAGCTCAGATCTAATGCAGAGCCAGGGTCAGAGAAAGATTCCCTGTGACCTCTGAAATGTGGTCATGGTTCCCATGCTGACTGTATCGTGCCTATTACAGAGTTTTGAGTTATCTATAATGAATGACTTAAGACAATTTGGGCAGACTCTTCACAGAAGAATCAACAAGCCAATTTGTCTGTCTATGGCCCAAATTTTGCTCCCAGTAGAGCCTGGCCATCCATATGTATATATCTAAGACAAAAAGTACAAATGGTCATGGGTTAGGCCCACAACTAAATAGTAGGAGAAGAGGTACTATTGCTTTTTGGAAACTTAAAAAGATTTTTTGTTTGTTTTTTACTGATCCTAAGCTTCCCATCAAAGGAAAGGCTAATCTTTAAAAATAGATTTTTATTGTTATCCTTTGTTTTCAACTCACGTATATTTCCCCTACCTCCACCCCTCCTGTGCCCCCATACTTATTTTTCACGGCAAAGAATTTTTTTAAAAACAGAGAATCAAAATCAATACATTACAAAAAAGCCAAACCCCCTGATATTATTACATGCAGTTTTCCATACCTATGGTTACCCCACCTCTTGCACAGGAGTATAGGGAAGATATCTTCTCTATCTCTTATTTGGGACCAAGTTTGTACTTTGTAATTTTGCAACATTCCTGTTTTATTATTTTATAATGGTGGTTCTTTTCACTTTTTACATTGTTACAGTCAGTGTCATTTTTAAAATTTGTAACCGTTACTTCCTTTTCTAGATTTTTCATCTAGATTAACCATCTCTTTTATGGTATATTCTAGAAATTTGCTAGTAATTAGTTAATTTCAGTGGTCTTTAGTTTATAGATTCTATTCTCAGTCTTTTTTAAAGTGAACATTTCTCTTTTTTCCTATAATATCTGTTCTATTTTCTCCCACATCATTGGTGATCCTCTAGTTCTATGAATACCTAAGAATTTGTATTTGGTTACTTATTGAAGAGAGAGACAGTGAGACAGAGAGACGGAGAAAAAGAGAGAGAGAGAGAGAGAGAGGGAGAGAGAGAGAGAGAGACTCCCAGTGCCCTAAACTATTAATGCAGCCTTATCAATATTCTGTCATTGTAGCTCAGCAAACAATTCTGTAACTAAGAGCGTACAATCAGTGTCATACTTGAACCTAAGTCTTACTGATTCTCTCATCAATAGTCAATGATGCCTGTCCTCCTTTATCTCCATATTCATATTAGATATCAGCTCCTCATTAACCCTTTTTTGATTCTGTTTTTTCCAGTTCTTGGCAGAGGAAAAAAACCAAAATTTAAAAACTTAGCAGTTCTTCCTTACTTATGGTTACAGATATCTCATTCACTCCAAACAGCAGGTTTTTTTTTATCTTTGATCCTCCATTTTCCCCTAAAATAGTTTTTTTAAAAATTCCTTAGCTTCCCTAACCCAAGTCATTTCATTTTGTATTTCAATACTCCTGACATTGTTTTTAAAAAAGAAATTTTCATTTATCTTATGTTTATGCATTACCTGAATTTTCCCCTTATACCATTCTCATGACATTATTCTTATGGAACCATGCCCGTATTTTATTTATGCTTTGTTACCTTCCCTTGATTCCATCTTCTTTATGTAACATTTAAATAAAGTTAGGTTGGTTCTTGAGGCCTCTGTGCATACTCATTCAGATAACCCACTCTTTTTTCCTGGCATCAAAAATGTTTCTCTTTATGTCTTCATAATTTTATTCTTAAGAGTTTCCTATCTCTCCTGAGCTAATTTCCCTTCATAGGATCCACAGGATCAAGCCCTTCTCTGTACTCTTTGAAATCTGCTTGCTTCAAATTTAGGGTACAAGAGAGAACATGCTCAACTTTTCTCTGTGTTCTGCCCTTAGAGTCACAAACCCTTAAGAGGAAGTAAGTGGTTACTTCTCCTTCCTTCAGTGGTTCATGTTATTCCCTAGCCAATAATCAGTTCTTTCCAGTTAGTGATAATTGGAGTCAGAATATAGTTTCCCCAATTTGCTTTTTCCACTTTTGAAGGATGAAATGATCAATTAGGTCCAGTCAAAAGATGATTGGTTGCTTTGCTTTTGTCCAAGAAAGATCTCCAGTAGATATATGTGTAATGGAAGCCCCCTATCATATTGTGCCTCTTTGCTAGACTTGAGGACCTGTTTGCCTACCTATTCCCTTTTTCTGTCCAGATATTCTGTAGTATTTATAGTATGCTTCAAAAACATACTTTCATTTCCCCCCCATTTGATAGTCTCTGAAATATTTAATAGCTACTATTATTCTGTACTATTAAGTAGTATACTTTGATGACATAAACACTTCCATTTCTCTCTTCATTGATATTCTTTTAAATGTTTTCTACCTTGCATCCCCACTCTAATTTCTGAATTTCTTTACCTTCTTGTTTGAGTACATTTTCATATCTTAATATGTTCTGGTATTCAGTACTACCTACCCACTCTCTCTGATCCTTTTACCAGATGTTATTTGAGGAAAGTAAACCCATCCAGTCATAATCTAGGCATGAATCTTACTCTGTCAGGACTCAGTGTTAAAAGGTCAAGTTTTTCTCCTTACATTAGTTTATCTTGCTGGTTTCCTAACCTTTGTGCATTTATGTGTAGACGTCTGTGTAGAGACATTTGCAGGCCCTTTTTCTGACCTTTGTCTCTTGTCATCTTCTGAGTGTCTCAACTTCATTTCTATTCCCACATTGTAACTACTCTATGAGGCATCTAGCTGAATGGATGAGAGTGGTTATTTCTTATTACACTCCTTTGCAGGCATGGTGTAGGTCATATTGTAAGCCATAGTCTGTGGAAGTCATAAACTCAGTTAAGTTTGAGTGGAACTCACTATTCTATTGGAGTTTACATGGTTTCTTGAATTTAGACTTGACTGTTTTTATCTAAAAACCAAATTTAGCCTTGTCTCTACTGGACAAAATGATAATTGTATTGATGACCTTCTTGTCTTTAACTCTTAGAATGCCCTTCTGGCTTTCCTGTGTGTCTTATTCTAGCCTTTCTCTTTCAGATTTAAGAGGGTACTAGATTGAATATTTTTATAGATTTGTCAGATTCCATCAGTCTCAGTTCTGAGCACTTAGCATTTAAGTTTTTAAATAATTTCTCTCTTTTTAATCTCTATCACCATCACCACCACCATTATTATCATCATTAAAGAATACTTGCTAAGTGTCAACATCAGTATGAACTCTGATAGCTTGAAGCTTATTTCCTTTCTTTTCCGTGTGATAACTAAGACCTCATAAAGCAAAATCAATGATTTTCAGGGGTGCAGAAACATCAAACTCAGGAAAATTAAAGCTGGGGCAGGCCTGGAAAAAGACCCATTTGAGGGAATTTTTCCTTTTTGTGGAAGGAGAGGGTTCCAAAAGAACTGTGCTCTGGTGCAGTAGGTAGAGAACTAGATGTAGAATTAGATGTCGCAGGTTTGAATTTGACATTGCCTCCTCTCCCCTTCTCTGGGCCTTAATTTCCTCTTCCTTAAGATGAATGTTAATTTAACTTCCCTCAGCCTCAGTTTTTTCACCTGTGCAAGGAATGGTTTGGCCTAAGTGCCCTCTGAGGTCATCTTCCAGCTCTGGTTGTGAGACCCAGTGATCTTACCAGTGATGAGTGACAGTTAACCACACCAGGGCATCCTCCAGATCAAGTGAAATAACATACGTTAGGAGTGTTATCAATCTTAAAGCTCCATAGCAATACCCGTAATCCTCTGCCTTCTGGCTCTAAATGCTTTGATCTTTCTACAAGTAGGTGTTACTGTTAATCCAGAGCTGTATGGGGATCTTGGGATCTAGTGTTCATGTGTTTATCTCAGCATTGAACCTGATCCCTATTGAGTCCACAGTCTGGTGTCCCAAAAGCTTTGTGTTTTCTGCCCTGGTTGTTTCTTCTATTGCTTGATATTCTGTATTTGAATGTGTCTTTTCATTAGTAAATTACTATTCATTTGGAAAAGTGTTACTTAGACTGTTCCATTAAAAAGCACATGTAGTAATTACCACTTCCTTATCCAAATTACTTCAAACACTTGTGAATTCCAGCTAATATGAACTTTGTCTAAATATAGCTGGTCCTCACCATATGAAGAAACATTCTATTTGGATCAGTTTTTCAGTTCAATTCAACACAGTTCAGAAAACACCTTCTATTTGCAAGTGGTTGGCCTTGGTGATGCAAAGAGCACTACAATCCCTGCTCATAAGGTTCCTACAGTCTCCTGACTCTTAAAACATTACATTTATTTGCATTTGCTAACTTTCAGGCCTCAGACTACTTGTGGTTTGACCTCCCACCCCCAATATGCCAAATAGGAACTATTTTCCTTTGATAGCTTCTTTAAAACACAGATTATATGCCTTTCAACAGGCCTATGAAAAAATACACTAAGAATGTTTTTAATTCCTCTCAAGTTTGTATAAGCAAAGGTGAGTTTTTCTCTTCTAAAAAAGTATATGCTGGTGATTGGAGAGCCTTGGGATCTTATGCAGACCTTCTACAAGCAATCAAGACATCTTATTGACTTACTACCATATGACCAATTCTGCAGGCAACCAAATTATTAAAGTGAAATTACAGAGTATTATTTTTGAAAGGGATCATAGTTGCCAAGCCTCCTATCAAAGTATAATCATAATTATAATAGCAGTCATCATAGCATATTGGATAGTTGGGTGTCTGGCCTGTGCATGGCCTTTTTATTCATTACAAATATGTCAAGAGTAAGTTGGCAGAGTATGTTTAGAAGGTACTTTTGTTTAACATTATTCTTATTTTTATGGTGATGTCCCTTCTTCTAAGATCTTATTAAATTCCACCCTTTTAATATTTATATTACTATGCAAGGTTAAAGATTTTATAGTTTTACATGGACAGCAAAAACATACTCATACATGTGTGTGTGTGTGTGTGTGTGTGTGTGTGTTTACCTTAGTATAAATATATATGGCATTTACTATATACTGTAGTGTATGGTATAGTATATAATATAGTATAGCATAGTACTTAGTATATAACTTAAAGAAACTTCTGTGGGGTGGCTAGGTGGCGCAGTGAATAGAGCACCGGCCCTGGAGTCAGGAGGACCTGAGTTCAAATCTGGCCTCAGACACTTAACACAAAAACCTAGCCGTGTGACCTTGGGCAAGTCACTTAACCCCAACTACCCTCCAAAAAAAAAAAAGCAAAAAAAAAAAGAAACTTCTGTTCTGAAGATAAAAAGATGCCTCCATTTTCAGTGATGAAAAAATTTGGAAATTTGGGATTATAATCACAAATAGACACTTAGGAAACATTGCCCCATATGGGACCTGATTCAAATAATTTACATTTTTATCTACTGGGGTGTAGGAGCCCATTATTATAAATTTCCTGCATATTATCCTGGAGTAATCTGAATTCAGTTGATTGAATCCCATTTTTCTTTCTTTCTTAAAAATTTGTGTTTTTGTATTACGGATTATGTTGAAATGATGGATTGTGTAACTATTCTCTCATGTCTCTTATATATCAGTAGTTTTTAACCTGAAATCTTAAATAATTAATAATGAGCTTTGAATTCTTTTCTTTGTGTTTTTCTAATTTCTCTTATTACTCCTCACTAGAAGAGTTAAGTAGTCCTTGTGTTGGATGAAAAATGATTTTTCTTAGTAATCATTATCTTGGAGACTCAGACATTCTCCCATCCCCCTTTCTTAGTAAGTTAAGTTTCTTCAGAAGGACCTAAAGATCTAAGCTAAATAGGTCCATTGGTCCATTCCTGTTCATTGTGTTGCCCTATGTTCCCAGTGGTCTTGGAAAATGTTGATTCCTCCCTATTGTCAACACTGGTTATGTGGAAATTAATATCTCTTTAACCAAGATTAAATGACCTAAGTCGGGTACTCAAGACCCACCTCCCAGTGTTTTGACCAATTGAAACTGATTGGCACTTCTTGGGAGCATCTACTCTTCAAAGGGCATATGACTCTGTACCCCAACCCCCAAATGAAGCCAATTCTGGACTGGCCTGTAATTCACTTGCAATGCATGTTGCCAGCTTGTGAGAGAAATTATCACGGACATACCCTAATTTCTTTTGTCTTTTCTTCAAATAAACTGTGAAAGGTTGACAGTTGAAAGGTCTAAGTTTTATATCCTCTCTCCTCTCTATCCCACATTTTTCCAGTTTATGTTTCATAAAGATGAGTTATAATCTTCATCATCTCTTATAACCTGAGGGGAGTTTCTCCCAAAAGACACTTACCTCCTTAAGGGGAATGACTGTGTTTTATAAAACTCTTATTTTTCCCACAAGTGATAGGGGTGGAAAGAGTCTTTAAGTTAAAAGTCTTTTAAGGCTTCTTATTTTCCTTTTTCTTTTGCCTGCCGGGCAACATACTTACCTCTAGGACCTTTCCCTTATTTCTATCCCCCATTTTGGTCACCATATTCAAAGTTTTCTTCTGTCATTTCCCTAAAGAAGGAAGACTAAACAAAACAAAGCAAAAACTATGTTCTTGGTTATATATTTTCTAGTATGTTGGTTTATGGAGAAAACTAACACCTAAGTATTCTATCAAAATCTTCTAGAAGGTACCTGTCTATAAATATCAGTCCATCCATCAGTGGGCAAGAATTTATTCAGTACTTACCATGTGCCAGACAGAATGCTATGTGCTAGGGATACAAATATAAAGAATGATAAAATCCCAATTCTTAAGGAACTTGGAAGTCTGTTGGAAGATAAAAATACACTTATTAAAGATATGCAGAATGAATATGTAGAGAATAGCATCAGAGTTTAGTCTAAGGTAGTTAGAGAAGGTTTGCATTAATAGCTGGCAAATCAGGAAACAAGGTGTGAAGCGTTTTTTTGTTTTTTTTTTAAAGAATGGGGAGACTTGAGCTTGTTTCAGGGTGGTAAACATGGAGCAAGTAGAAAAGGGGAGGTTAGAGCAAATTTGTGTGATTAAGGCAGTCTACTAAAGTAAAGGGGAGAGATCAAGGGCACACTTTGACCTTGGTAAGGAAAGGAGAAGGGTTCCCTTATTTTTTAGGCTTAGGGCAAAGGTGTTGAGAATGACAGATAATGTCAAGGGGTTTTGAGATGAAGAGAACAGGAGAAAAGGGAGTCAGAGCAAATTACCTCAGTTTTCTAAACAAGGTAAGGATGGAGGTTCTTAGCAGAGAGGGGTGGGTGGGGTGTATTAGTGGCATAAAAGAAAAGATTTTAGAACATCTGTGGGAGTAGTGAGATAGAGAATCAAGGAGAAATAAAATCATGGCCTTGTTGCACTGAGGGCTAAGATAAAATTATATAACATCAAGTAGCATAATTATATATTATTATTTTATTAGCTCAGATTTTTCTTTTCAACTAATTGGGCTATGATGAACTACCAGTAGTTCATATTACTCTGAAGAATAGAGTCACTCCTTGCTAAGGAAGATGCAGTTTCAGGAGAGGATAACATTTAAATTGCAGTCTTGCCCTATATGTAATACAGCTTCCACTGCTCTTGGTGGACTAACTCATATCTTAGATTTTCTTTATTTTCTTTTTTCATATTGTTTATTCATAAAAAAGTTAGGTAATGACATTCAAAATTCCTTTTTCTCAATAAAATTCTTTTGATGCCTAGAATACAACCGTTAGAAAACATCCCTTCACTTATTTTTAATTTTTTGTACTAAGGATGGTAGGTTTGAGAAAATTATAATACCAGTGAGAAATTCACAAGAGTAAGAATGAAGGATGTCATCAAGAAATTGTATAACAGAAGGAGAAAGGTGACCAATCTATGGCAAGAACTGGTGATAATAGGCAGACAAGAAGAGCGCTTTTCTCTTTCCCATTGTGAACTTCTAGGAACACATGGACAAGAATCCTTTATGCCATGCTGCCTCTTCTAATGGTAGTTAAGTTTAATCATATTAACAGATCCCACTGATCTGCTTGTTTACTAATCATAGTCTTAGGGTTTCATATAATGTTTATTGTAGCTCTCCCAATGAATATGCATCTCTTCTTTTTGAAGTACTTTAGAAATCACAACTAGGGAATTTACACTGATGCACATTTGAATGTGTAATGTTTTGAGTGTTGAAATATATTTGCATTTATTAAACTACTGGAAAGGGAGGGTAGGTGATTGTCTTGAGTGTGGAGCTGAGGGGTCTTTTACATAATTCTCACCTCCTTGCTGGATGAATAGAAATCAGTGGAAGATATTAGCAGGTGTTTGATGGTGACAAAAAAGGCAGTAGATCTTCAGTAAAAAATAATCTGGCCAATAGTGTATATCAGCAGCAGTAATTCTTTTGCCCACTTGAAGATGTTGCAAAAAAGGTCCTATGATTACATGAATATATACTCTCATTAACTTTATTGAGTAGATCCTTCCCCTTTACACAGTATAGACCGGCTGTTTCAATGTGTACTACCGAATAGCTGTATCAGTAAGTTTGTTATGTGAATGTTTGCTTATATAAATGAGAATTTTGCCTTATTCCTTAGCCCTTTTTCTTTTTTCTTAGGCTTATCAGTTCTCATCTTACTGATTTTCTTTTTAGAATCTTACCTTCAGCTTTATGTTTCAGTCATTTGAGTTAAGGGAAAAATATATCCAAAAAGTGAGCATTTGGGGGGAACTGCTATTCTGTACTTAGTTTTGACCAACAAAGAAGAATTGATTTGTGAAGCTAAAGTGACAGGGATTTTGGGAGAAAGTGACCATATAATCCTAGAGTTTATAGTAGTTTTTTTTTTTTTTCCCCGTAAGGGACCATCAGTCATACTCATATAAACTCAAGATTTAAGGAGAGCAAATTTCAAAAAAATCCATCAAAAATAGCTTTTTTCTTACAATGCATGGATTATAAAATGAGAAAATATCCACTTAAGTATACAGAGAAACAAGTATTTAGTAGATGTAAACAAAAATATAAACTCAGCAGAAATATGATCCATAGAAGTCATTACCAAGATAACTTGAGACAAAGTAATTATAAAGATGCAAATTTTGAATGGCTGAACATAAGCTTTTAGAATAGTGTGACTAGGATAGTTCTTATTACTTAATATTCCACCTTTCCTTTGAAATTAGTTAGCTATGCACTATGTAAAATTAAGTCATCATGAAATGATTGCCCCTGACTGGTGATGTTTTCTGTAGCTATTTGGCTTTTGCTTAAAGTTAGATTTGTATATTAAAAGCAATTCCTAGTTTTATGACTGGGTTGCTGCAAGTATAACATGATCCACAGATGCCTCACCCAGTGTTGGGATTTTGTCTTCTTTTGTACAAGTTAATGTATTGGTTTTCTCTCAAAACCCAGCTGCTTGGATTTGGGTAAATATTTTTCTTAAATATGTATTTTATGAAGAGAGGCAAATCTGTTTTTTGTGTCTGTTTACTGAAAGAATTTAAAAGTATGATTGCAAAAATAAAACTATAGTAAATATGAAAAAATGCTCTAAATCACTATTGATTAGAGAGCTGCAAATCAAAACAACATTGAAGTAACACATGACACCTATCAGGTTGGCTAACATGACAAAACAGGAAAATGATAAATGTTGGAGATCACATGGGAAAGTTGGAACACTAATTGATTGTTAGTGGAGCTGTAAGCTGATCCAACCATTCTGGAGAGCAATTAGGAACTGTGTCCAAAGGGCTATAAAAATGTGCATCCCCTTTAACCCAGCCATTCCACTTCTAGGGCTATATTTCAAAGAGATCATAAGTATGGGAAAGGGACAACCCATATGTACAAAAATATTTGAAGTAGATATTTTTATGGTGGTCAAGAAATGGAAATCTAGGCGATGTCCATCAATTGGGGAATGACTGAACAAGTTGTGGTATATAAATATAGTGGAATACTATTGTGCTAAAAGAAATGATGAACAGGTGAACTTCAGAAAATCCTTGAAAGACTTATATGAACTGATGCTGAGTGAAGTGAGCAGAACCAGGAGAATATTGTTCACAGAACAGCCAGTGTGCAGTGACTGATTTTGATAGACTTAGCCCTTCTCAGCAATGCAAGGCCCTAAAACAATTCCAAAGGATTATGGTGGAAAATGCCATCTACATCCAGAGAAAGAACTATGGAGAGTGCAAAGCAAAGCAGACTCTTTTTTTAAAGCAGATTTTTTGTTTGTTCTACTTTGTTTTGCTTTTTTTTCTTTCACATGGTTTCTCCCATTCATTATAATTCTTCTGTGCAACATGACTAATGTGAAAATGTATTTAATAGGAATGTATGTGTAGAGCCCATATCAGATTGCATGCTTTCTGACAGGGAGGGGTAGGGGAGGGGAAGAAAATTTAAAACTTATGGAAGTGAATGTTGAAAACTAAAAATAAATGAAATGAAAAAATAAAAAAAAAAGATGTGATGGCAGATCCTCTGTGTTTGAGAACTTATTTAAAATAGGAGAACTGCCCAAATATTAGAAACTGATAGGTTTTTTTTTTCCTTTACTTTATAATGAGGCAAAGTAGTTACTGCCCAGAAATTACAGGACCAGTGATGTTGATTCTCAGCAAAATTCTAGAATGAAAATACAACAAATGTTTTCTGAGGAATTAGAAATGCTAGCAATGGTTTCTATCATGAATTCCAAGAGCAAATCATAATCAAATTAAACTCATTGTGCTTTTTTGTACAGTTATTCTTGAAATAGACCAAGAAATTAATATAGATATTTTAGGGATAAAAGTTCTCTTCTTGTCTTTTTGTGGACAAAATGAAACTATCTGAGCTTCATATTAGTACGGTAAATGTATTTGTACCTGGCTGAACAACTATACCCTCGAAGTCTTTTTGAATGGAACCTTGACAATATGGAATAAGGATCTGAAGGGTTGTTAATACAAGGTTCTTACCTTTATCCCATCCTTTAAACTATTGTAATTATTGACTTGGATAAAGATAGAAAAGGAAAACTTAGCACATTTGTAGCTCAAAGGTGGGAAGGACTATTAACATTATGGGTGAGTCAATATCTTAAGATACTTTCACAGACTAGAATTATGGGTAGAAAGAAGACAAAATGTAATAGGGAAAAGTTCTGTTGATCTCCTGTAATGTAGCTGTTGACAA
>CM053595.1:193777034-193865149 GCA_028646575.1 Pseudocheirus occidentalis | reverse complement strand
ATGTTGTACAGTACAATGTAAACTTCTGGAGCAGGGTACTATTTTGCTTTTCTTTTGTATCGCTATCATTTAGCACAGTGCTTGTCATGGAGTAGCCAATAAATAATGATTTATTTCAATTAGTTACAAAAAAAAAAAAAAGAAAGATGAGTCTTCCTGACTTCAGGCCCAGCACTCTACTCACTGTGCCACCTAACTGGTGAAACTATGATGCAGAGAATGTTAATTTGTAGTTTTCTACCTCTGTATGCTGTGGACTGGGATCCATTCCTATTTGAGTTTGATGGAATTTTAGAAACTGTCAGAGCACAATGTTATCAAATTTAGTTTTTGTTGGATTTTTGTTCCTGTTCTTTCTATTCAAGGCTGATCAAATGAAATGGAAACTAGCACCAGAACATGTCTTTGCCACCAAAAATGTACCTTCAGTGTGTTTAGTCTCAATGTAGGCAAATATTCAAGATATATTTTAAACTTGAGGGATGATTAAAACATACATAAACCAATTTGCCATTTTAGGAAGTAGGAGATGGAAATGAAATACTTTTTCCTGGACCTTTATATTGAGGAAATACTTAGATGAGTTCTGTTTTTCAAGTTCCTGCCTTCCCTTAGAGACAATCTTCTTATTCCCTGTCAGTAATGAAACAGTCGGCTTATGTAATATTAGAAATTGCGAATCCCAAAGCCAGTGAAATACAGAGCAAAAAAGCTCATGGGACACCTACAGACCCCTCTTTTGCATTTCTCTAGTTAGGTTTTTTTGCTGCGTACTTAGGCATCATTGAGTATTGTGACAAACTGTTTAGAACAGATTAATCTTAAACCTCTTCATTATGTGTATCCTCATATTCTAATAAGAAAAATAATTTTAGCAACTAGCATAGCAAGTATTTTCATGTATCTGTTTTCAGTAGGGGAAAAAGGGGGAAGCATTTTTAGAAAAATTAACACTTCCCCCTTGTAGTTTGTGGAGCTTAACTTCCATGTTCCACAGATGAAATTGATCATATTAGATATTATTGCTCCACATAAAGTCTTAAAGATGATCACATTTTCAATTTTTCTCTTTCTGTCCACACTGTAAAATCTAAAATTAGAAGCCAAACATGATATCAAAACTCAGTTAAGGGGGCGGCTAGGTGGCACAGCGCATAGAGCACCAGCTATGGAGTTAGGAGGACCTGAGTTGAAATTTGGCCTCAGATGCTAAACACAAAAGTAGCCGAGTGACCTTGGGCAAGTCACTTAACCCCATTGCCCTACCTTCCCCCCTTCAAAAAGCAAAAAAAAAAAAAAAAACCAAAACCAAAAAACAACTCAATTGATTTTTACCAAAACACAAAAGTAATTCTTTTTTTTTTTCAGCTTTCTGTTCACATCTTTTTCGGTGGAATTTACATGCATATTTTCAGATAGTTTATAAATTCTAAAGCAGTCACTGGAAGAGAAATATATTTTTAATAAGAAGTCAAGCTTTTGTTCAGTGCCTGTTATGTACCAGCACCGTTCTACAAATGAAGTAGTCCAGTCTCTGGTCTCAAGGAAGTCTATTAGGGGAAACAACATATGCATGTATAAGCATATGCAAAATAAACATGAAGTAGTTAGAGAGGGGACAATATTTATATTTTACCATGCGCTAAACATGGTTCCTGTTTTACAGAAAGTCCATTCACTGTGATTAGTCAGATTCACAATTAATCAAGGAATATTTAATTTAATTTTAACTCTTGAAGGCCCCTTAGAGCACATATCAATCCCAACCTCTTTTTTCTTACGGAGGAGGAGACTGGGTCTAGAGAAAGGAAGTGATTTGTCCAAGATTATACAACAGGTTAGTGGCAGAAGCAGAGCTAGAGCCTTATTCTTCCACTTTCAGGTTCAGCTCTCCTTTGATCATACCATACTGTGTCCAACATCATGTAAATACCATAGTTTTTCTTGAACCAGTAGCTTACGGGGGGAAAGATAAAAGAGATAGCCCGCAGCTATATGGGAGCTTTGCTTTTTGGGGGAGGTTTGTTTTGTACATTTTCTGAGACATATGATTCATAGTTATTTTGATGGCCTAAAATACCATGAAATATGTGAGTACAATGCCATTCCATTTTTTCCCATTAATATTTCAATAATGTACATAAGGGGTCTACAGAACCTGTGTCTTCTGGGCATTTCAGTGACAACAACAAAGAAGATTCAGCTATAATTAATTACTGTACTTTGACACAATTGATTATTGTTTTATGTGTTATAAATGCACATAATTTTGGTGAATTGTATTAGTAAATGAAGGAAGTGTTTAAATTTTGGAAAGTTCAATGATACCTTTTATTTTTATATCACAGTTATTTCTGGATTAACCCTTCTCACTACTACCTGTTGTGGTGGTGATTTTATAAAGTCATATATTCTTGTAAGAAAGGGAAAAAGTAGTTAAACCAAACGAGCCTGATGAAATGGTGTGTGTAACTCTTCCACAAGAGTCCCCCTACTTCTCCCTGAAATTAAGGAGGTGCATTTCTTCATCCATTTCCCACCATTTTTCAACTTTGTTTCCTTGTTCCTTTTTGTTTATGTTTTTGTGATTATCATACATACTGTTTTCTTGGTTCTGTGTACTTGACTCTGCAAGTTCATTTAATTTTTCTAATATTTCTCTGACTTTCTTAAATTATCATTTCTTAGAGTACAGTAATTATTCCATTATATTTCTGTGGCACAGTTTATTTAGCCATTTCTCAGTCAATGGGCACCCTCTTTGTTTCTAGTTCTTTGCTACAAAAAGCGACAACAACAAACCATTGTTGGCATCTTTCACTTTGTCCACAAAATAGATTCTGACCAGTTAAAAGTCTACTTGATTAATAGATACCAAGTGTTAAAAACCATAACATTCATTATACGACAGTGCCTTAGATATATCATTTCTCTGACACATAGCCATAGTCCATTACAGTTTAGGAGTATAAAAACCTTTCAGAGCTTTTAAGTATAACTGGAGGAGCAGAATCTTTACATTTTTATAAGATTTTATGGGTTAAATTACAAAAAAAGAGAGAAAAACCTTTCTTTTGGTCATTAACTGGAGATTGTGTTTCAGTTGTAGAAATCTGACTTAAGATGCTACCAGCTAAATGTATGCATCATGGTTGGATGTTAATAATGACGTATGCTTTCTTAGGTGCTGTTATACTTCTCGGGAGAACCAACATGTTTCGCTTTAACCACCCCAAGGAAGCTGCCAAACTTAGGGAAAAGAGAAAGGTGAGAGAAATTAAGTCAATTACAGGTGAAACATTGTGACTGGGCTGAATTTTGGAGATGCTTGTTATCTCCTAGGTGCCAGAGCTACTTGCAAAGTCAAGGAGGGGGCATGTCGAACCAGGGATCTCTGTCTCTGTTCTGTGATGCAGTGCTGATTTTATGGGTCTTCTTTTCCTGGCTCTTACTTATTTGGGGAGGATGATAGATATCATCTAGAGCAGGAGTCAAAGCACACCAGAACCCCCATAATTCGGCTCTTCCTAAGGGCCCAAATTTCACCAGGTGCATTACTTGTTCTTTTGTACAAAACATAGGAATCTCATGGGTATGGTAGATTACCACTACCTACTTTCATGCAATCACTCAGTAGACATTTATTATGCACTTACTGTATGCTGTGCATTATACTAAATGCCAGGGATGCAAAGAAAAGCAAAAGACAATCCCTGCTCTCAAGAAATCAATGAGGGAAACAACCTGAAGACAACTGTGTATGAACAAGAGATATACAGAATAAACTGGAAATAATTTGTAGAATGGAAACAGTAGCATTATAGACATAAGAAAAGGCTTCTTATAGAATGACTTTTTTTTTTTTTTGAGGAGGGAAGGCAAGGCAGTTGGGATTAAGTGACTTGCCCAGGGTCACACAGCTAGTAAGTGTGATCAAGTGTCTTAGGTCAGATTCGAACTCAGTCTATCCTGACTCCAGGGCTGGTGCTCTATTCACTGCACCACCTAGGTGCAGGTGGGGAAAAAAAAGATGAAATTTTAACTGGGGCTTGAAGGAAACAGGAATTCTAGGAGGTAGAGATGGGTAGGTAGAGAATTCTAGGCATGGGGGAATGCCCAGAATCTTGAGTGGAAGAGAATATGGGCTGGGATGGATAATAAGGTGTGAGAAGCCTGGGAAGTGCCAGATTGTCAAAGGCTTTGAATGACAAACATGATAGTATATTTGATCTTGGAGGTGATAGAGAGTCATTGGCATTTATTGAGTAGAATTACCTGAACGTTAGAAAGATTCATTTGATGTCAAATGATTAGTGGTCTCAAGTAGGGAGATAGTTGAGGCAGGGAGACCAGCCAGCAGACTATTGCAGTAGTCCAGGCAGTCTTTCTTCACCTTGACAAATGGTACACTGCAGAATATGGTGGATTTGGAGTCAGCAGACCTGGGTATGTGTCTCAGTTCTACTGCTCATCTCTTGGTAACCTACATGGCAAGTTGCCCTAGGTCTCAGTACTACATTTGTGCGATTAGGTGGCATGACTAGATGGCCTTCCAGCTCCCAAATCTAACTTAAGGATCTTATAATTTAACCTTCCCCCATCTTTATTTTGAGTATTATGGGGAATTTCCCAGTCCACAGAGTCCTCTGTAATCTGTCCCTGTGGAGTACCAAGCGCCTGCTTTAATGATTCTGGAGAATTTGTTTTGGAAAGTATTTATATACAGGCATACATCATTTCTGTGCTTCATATATATCAGTACTTTTAATTCTAAAAAGGAAAATATATTTGTGCCTTTCCCTGAAAGTCTTTTTATGACATGGAGATGTCCTGGTCTTCTTGAAGACTCTTGCCAGCAGAATGTGGCAGCTCTGGCAGGTTTGACCAAACTGGGAAAGCTTTTAATGACCTAGAGATGGACTATGTCTGATAACCAAGGACCAGCCGAGCTAAATAGAGAGGCTTCTCTGTACTGCTCATTGACCTCAAGGTGGTACATTTTTTCAGATACATAACAGCTCACTTAGACTTCTCACTCAGGCATGGAGAAACTGCATTCTGCCTCGGGCCAATCAGTACCTACACCAAGAAAATAAAAACTTCTTGAAGTGTGATAGTTTTCACTTGTATGCTTGGTTTTCAGCAATAAAAAGACAGTTTAGATGATATACGTACTAGGTTTTGATTATTGAAAAAGTTAACAGACATGCTTTGTGCTCTGTTCTTAGAGTGGACTCTTGTCTTCCTTCAGTTTGTCAATGACTGACCTCTCAAAGTCATGTGAGAATCTCTCAGCTGTCATGTTGTATAACCCAGGGTAAGTGATTATTAAGAGTTACAGTTTTGATTATTAATTCCAATATTTTTTTGAGTGTTATGGGATTTGTAGCAGTTGAGATAAGAATGTTGGATATATTTTCCTAGGTTCCAGTGAAGGAACATGTCAAATACGAAAACCAATATTTACCTTTTGAGAAACAATGAGGACGAGAACAACGATTGAATAAATTGACTTAAAAACTGTGTAATTATGGTTAAATCACTGAACTTCTCTAGGCTCAGTGGCCTCACTTGTCAAGTAGGAAAAAACCAATCTTTTCTGTGCCTGAAAGCAAAGGATGATGTTTTGAGAGCTCTTTTATTTCTAAGATCTAGGGCTCTATGAGTCTATAAATCTTCTTGCCCATCAGAAATTGTGTAATTCTAAGATACTCCGACACAAAATGTTTGAACCAAATCTTCTAGTGAATGAGTGTCCCAAAGGATCTGATGGGCATTGATGAGAAGTAGCTTATTTATCTATGAGATCTAGATCAGCAAACCCAAAAAATACTATTCTAGAGGCTCCTGGCTACATTTGGTTTTGGAAGTCATGAAAGACCTACTTAGTTCTTCACACAGAAATTAATTAAGTAGTGCTCAGAGGCCCCATAGAAGGAATGCCTTACCTAATGATGGCTCACAAGGAGTGTGAGTGTTAGACTAGTACATGTACTTGGATAGTGGAATTTAGAGCAGTCACAAGGTCTTAGGAACCATCCACTCCATCCCTCATCCCAAGTGAAACAGCCATTATGGCAGCGTTGGGATTGTAATTCAGGCTTCCTGATACTTAATCCAATACATTTTCTCTTATCTTTGGTTAAAATTTACTGCCTGGGCATTATCAGGCTTGTCGTCAGTGACTGACTTCTCAAAGAAAACTAGAAATAGCTCCTTGGCTGTATAACTTGCTATTTAGTGGTCTAGGTTTGTGTTTTAGTACAATTGCCATAAAGTGAGCTTTAGATTATATCTCTGATGTATGATAGTGTGTGCATATGGTTAGATGAGTGATAACTTTCAAAGGGACTTGCTGCTATGTTACTTATGTCTTTTAAATTTATTGGAACAGTTCTAGAAAATGTGTCCTCTTGTGACTGAGATAAAATAGTTTACTAGGTTGTTTTGTTTAAATATTAATAATCAGTAGGGAGAACTCCAGTTTAAATACTCTATCCATCTCTAATATTATTTAACTAAATTAATGATTCTGACTGCTATATTAGAACTTCCCAAAATCCATATGGAACTGAGGACTGCTTGTCTTGTCTAAACATTACCCTATATCATTATTGCCACTTTGAGTGTATATAATTTCTGGTAGATTTTGGTAGTTTAACTTGATTTCAACATTTTGAGAGTCAGAGAGTTTAGTAATAAGCCACTTTATCCTTCCATCCAATCAAGATCTGACTGTGTTTCTCGGAAGATGTCTAACAGCAACTTCTGTACACAAGAATATGTACTTTAAAATACTGCCTAATTATTAGGGTTCTTCAGAAAAAGGTCATCTTCCCAAATACCCCAACTTTTCATGTTGATGAGATTCCAAGGGAGAAACTTAGTTCAAGAATTCTGCATCATTCTGGTAAAGGCTATTATCAAGTAATGTCCCCAGGTACAAGGCTTATTATCAAGGAATTCCACACATAGTGTTTAGGGAATAAAACTCTCTCAAGTGGGATATTTCACAGAAAACAGTTCAGGTCAGTGGCTAATCTCCAAATCATTCCCAGTACAACTACTTTCTCCTAGCCACTTCTTGAACTTGCAGATAAAGGGAAAGACCATGTGTACTAAGCACCAGAGATACAAATACAAAAGCAGGGCAATCCTTCTTCTTCAGGAGCTTACATTCTGTTTGATAGCTGTGTATGGGTTCAGCTTCATGGTGTATGGCCTAGGCCAGGAGCTATTTAGGATCCAGTAAGTAAAGCATCAGTCAGATGATGAGGCTTGGAGGACCTTGGGAAGGAGTGCTGGGGCAGATGGTCCCTGGCTAATTAATAATCATTTGAAATTAATAATCATTTGAAAGGATAGTGGAAGGAGGTAACCAAGTTGATTTAGGTTCTGAGTAATGTCTAAAAGAAGTGGGCCTGGAGGGAGGGGGATGGGAGATGGGGGGTTGGGAGCCTGGTTCAGCATCCAACCAAAAGGAAAAGCCTAGTTCTTCTTAGGAGCTTGGCTGTGAGAATTGGAGTAAAGAAGAAGAAGGTCCTGTATTTGTTATGCTAATGGTGGCTGTTAGAAAATGTGTCCTCTTATGACTTAGATAAAATAATTTACAAGGTTGCTTTGTTTAAAAAATTTATGGTTTGGCACTGCCGTTTGATAGACTAGGGGAAGTTTGTCATACTCTCAGATCATAAGATCATGAATTTAGGCCTTCAAATGACCTTAGAGACAATCAAATTTAGCCCCCAGACCTCATATCCATTTACAGATAACAAAACTGATAAATAGATTAAATTGACTTAACTAGGATTTTGTAGCTAGTTAGTGTTTCAGTAAGAATTGAAACACAGGCCCCTTAGATTCCCAGTTCAGTGCCTCATCCCTGTGCCATGAGAGTGCTAGTATTGGTCTGCCTTCCTCTTAATCATTAAGGCTGCATAGAAGATGCCTTCCATATTCACTATTAAAAGTATTATATATTGTTCTCTTTGGCTTAACAGAAGATTTTTCTGTGTTGATGCAAGATTTATTATTCAGATGTCATATGAGCAGACTACTGCCACCCTTATTTTACCTCTTGTTGTAAAAGAAATTCTTTGAATCAAAATACACATTGCTTTATTAAAAAGAAAAAGTAGATATGTTAGGTGGCTGGGCGGCACAGTGGATAGAGTGCTGGGCCTGGAGTCAGAAAACTTATCTTCCTGAGTTCAAATGTTATTCAGACACTTACTAGCTGTGTGACCCTGAACAAGTCACTTAACGTTCTTTGTCTCAGTTTCCTCATTGTAAAATGAGCTAGAGAAGGACAGCGCAAACCATTGAAACAACTGAACAGCAACAGCAGAGACGTTTCCTGCTCCAGTGATTTGACAAAATAAAACTGTATTAAAACTATATTTCTGATATTTATTTCTTATTATCAATGTTACAAACTTAGCAGGCACAGAAATTTTCAAGGTTAAATTAAGAATCGCAGTTCACAATGGAAGAACATTGAAAAGCATATTTGTTACTTGGGGCCGGCTGAGCTGGTTGACTTTCAAATCCAGATACTAAACTAGTGACAATGATGTCCAACCCCAACTTGAAAAGTAGGAATGAAACTGCATTGCCTATAGGTCATCTAGATTGGAAGAAAAATACATCAGGACATACCGATTGTTGTATGTTCATCACTAGGCTGAATGCTGTGGAGAGCATAAAAAAAGTGCTAGGTGAGTCAGAAAAATTACAGTCAGATGACAGTAGTTCAAAGCACAGAAATGAAACATTTGAAACAGCAAGATGAAGCGATGTTTGATGATGAGTAGAATGAGGAGGAAGTTGTAGAGGGGTTGTTGTTCAAGCTGCCTGAAGCCCACATGCATGACCTACCGCTACATTCTAGACCTGAAGACAGCAGACCCGTCCACCACAGGACTCCCTCTTTCCTCCCCCACTTCTCTCCTTTGCCTCAACTTTTGATTATTCTCAGGACTCGGATAGAATGGGAATCCATAACTGTTCCTTCTTGTGAGGTGGAGTACACCAGGCCCTACCATTTGCCCTGCCTCTACTTTCTGGGATCCTCCTGGCACGGTCATCTGATCTACTTAGTCTACTTATCTTTGGAGCTTGTCATCCTTTCCACCACTGCCTTATTAGAACTTTCAGGCCTCTCCCTCTGTCCTAGAAGTGAGTTTTCTGAAATTACAATGTGAGCATCTTGAGACTAGGGATTTTCTTGACTTTTCTCCTCGTATGTCCAGCGCTTAGCATAAAGTACGCACATTTTTATTCAGTCACTCACTCTTTCATCTATGAAGAAGGGCATGATTCCTATAGCTCTCTAGCTTAGCAGGCTACCATTGACAACAAGGTGGTAGCAAGTAAAGCAAAGGTCTGTTGTTTCCTCATCTTGTGTTGTTTTGTCTCTGGTTACTTCTTTGGTCATGCTACTTGCATTGACTTGTAATACCATCTTATTTCCGGTCAAAATTGAATCTTTTATTTTTGTCACATTGTTTGTACTTAGTCTTAACCAACAGAGCTACTAATTGCCAGCCTAAATTTTGTCAAGATGAGGCAGGAAATGCTTTTTGCTTCCCTGGTCGGGAAGGCTTTATATAAGAGTTTCCATCTGTTTGAGAGCTTAGTGGGTCTGAAGAAGCAAAGAAGTACAAGTAACACAGATTGCTTGACTTGGATGAGGAAATTCAAGGAGCCAGAAATGAGGGTAGCAGAGGTGGAAGACAGGTTTAGCAGAGTGGAAGGTTTATGTAGGAGAGTAATGGATGATGATCCACAAGGTAGGAAAAGCCACATTGTGAATGACATTGAGTACCAGGGGATAGAGATTTGATCATGAAGGCAATGGGCAGATATATATACACTTCCACACATACATACATACATACATACATACATACATACATATATACAAATCTACATGAGAACAAGAATGGTAATTGAATAAATTGCCCAAATCTACATCTATACATGTAGAGATAGAAGCATGGATAGAGAAATAGAGAAGATAGAGATAGCAATAGAGAAAAATAGATTATAACTTCTTGGTAGTACTAAATGAATTCTTGTGTAAGCTTTGTTCAGATCAATGCATTAAACATTTAATGAGTATCTACTAAGCAGAAGACCCTCTGTAATTAACAACTTATTTTAAAATATTTTATTTTAGTTACAGAAAGTAATATCAGAATACAGAAAATTACTGACCATACCTAAAATGTACAGTATGAGGCATGACAGAGAATTATAGCTTTTCTGGCATTTTTGTATCCCTTTTATTCAAATTTAGCTTCTGATCCATGTTAAATTAGGGAAAATATTCTGATATTCATAAGGGGAAAACCACAAACTAACCTTCACAAAAATAATTTAAACTTATACTAATCCTAAAGCTAACGTTAAAGAGTGCCACAGTAAATGCTTTGTCTCAAAAGACCAGAGTATGCAGTAGGATTCAGTACAATTTAATATGTATCTACACTTTGGTCACAGTAGAATTTTGTTGTAATGAATCTTTTTCTATGAACTGAAAATGAATCAGAAATAACATAGCTTCTCTATTTGAATTAACAAGTGATAAGAATTGTCATAAAAGTAATAGAATTTAGAGCCAGAAGGGACTCAGAAATCATGTAAACTACCCCATGCTAAAACCAACACTGTGCCAATGTGAAAACGATAAGTCAGGATGGGACAGAGAAAAGGGTGGTAGCTAGGTGAGAGGGGAAGTGATGTGTGTGAAGGAACTCACCAGAAGTCACAGAGCTAGTTATTGAAAGATCCAGCACTAGAACCAAATGACCCATACTCTTTAGTCCAGTGCCTTAAGACACTGAGTCTTAAGGAAGCCACCTCCTTTGAAAATGGTTTAAGATTCTGAAGACTATACACAAGACAAGCATGATGGAAGTGACTTCAGCACACATTCAGAATGACTCATTGATGTCAACTTTAGCATTTTCCTTTAGCTTTAATTTAAGTAGATATCTTAGAAATAAGAACTAATAACTTAAACATTTATCCATAGTACACAGGAGAGAGAGCTAGTTGAGATACTTAAAGTAGGAAAATGTGTTTAGTAAAAAGATCATTGTTTCCTTGAATTTAACCAGAAGAAAAGTTCTGTGAAGCATTCCAGTACACATTTTATCTTTTCTTCCTTACTTTCCTGCCCTTTAACTTTTACAGTCAGTTCACAAGTCACAGGTGAGCCTGTTTCTGAGTTCTTCAAACTACATGCAGATAGTCTTTATTTGTTATCCTGGGTTTCAGTCAAGGGCTTGCAAGTTGCAGTCTCCTGCCCTGTTAATAGTTCAGTTCTCCAAGGACCATATTACTATCTCTATAGATCTGTTATTCACCCATAAAATTATAAGCACTCCATTTCTAGGTCATCTGAAAATGTTTTATTTTGCATCATACATGGCTATTAACTTCTCTGACTGGATTGGTTGCATAGTGCAACCACGCATAGACTATGCATCTGACCGGTAGATGCATAGTCCATCATTGTCCTGTGCTCTTAAGTTTTTTCAGGTTTATAAGATCATCAGGATGATAGGTTTCCTTGGCATAACCATCAAGAAACTACAGGTGTTACCAAACTGTGATTTTAGAGAAGTATTTTGGAGGAGGCTGTACAGCTAAAGAAAAAAGAGATACATTCTCTTGGGATGGTGCATTTGGATCTGGTTAAGATTGATGTCTTATGACTAATCTGTTGTTTTGTGGTTAGATAAGCAAGGCTTTACTTACCTCTTTTGACTATGCCAGAAGCTTAAAATCTAGTGGAAAGGGGCTGCTAGGTGGCGAGTAAATAGTGTACCAGCCCTGGAGTCAGGAGGACGTGGGTTCAAATGCAGCCTCAGACACTTAAGATGAAAAACTAGCCGTGTGACCTTGGGCAAGTCACTTAACCCCAATTACCTTCCAGAAAAACAAAACAAAACAAAATCTGGTGGAAAAATAATGCCTTACATTGTGTTGAGCTTGACTCTTTGCAGTTTGTATTCCTATCCAATATCTCATTTGATTCTCACAAGTGACCCTGTGATGTTATTTATATGACCTTGGGCAGGTATTATCTTTTTATTCAGGAAAGAAATTAAAGCTTAAAGTTACTCTATGATGATCTGCCCAAGGCCACACAGCTAATAATGAATGATGTGAGACTTGCAGCTGGCAAACTCGTAGGGTAGAGCTTTCTAACTTCCCCATGCTGCCTCTCCCACCATATGCCCCTCAACTAATGTGGTTTTACTGCTGGTCCCCATTTCCTATACTGTTCCTCTCTTTAATATGAAAATTGACTGGGGGCCCTTTACACTATTGCATTTTCATCATGCTTGGGGACCTTCTTAACTTTTACATATGACTGGGTATAAATCCTATTGGGTATTAAAAAAAAATACAACTTAAATCTACGTGTCTGACCTTACAGACAATTTTCAAACAAAATAGGATTCCCAAGAGAAGATGTTTGACTTTCAAAATTTTTTTTTTCTTCTCCTTATCTGGCAAAACCAATTTTATTCCCAAAGCTACCAGGTCTTAACAAAAATAGAGAAAAGAGAGGATGGAAAGGGTTTCTTTTCTTCAGTACTAATAATTTATCAAAAGATTCTCTGAATCAGCATATGTAAGAAATTACCATTAACTTCCAAACCATTTAAAAGTAAAACTAGCCACATGTTATACTGACACCTGAGAATCCATTTTCAGCTCCTGTTGATTAATGAAGTCAAGGTCATCATTTGGCCTATGATTGTCTGAACTTGCTTTTGGCTACCACTTTAATCTTTTAAATCCATGATTTGTACACATACATGCATGGCCATTTGTTGCCAGAAAATTTTTGGATGAAGCTTGGTATCCCTGTTGCTTCCTTTGGGAACCAGTCTCAATTTGGACCAGAGCCCAGTCAGCCTCTTTGCCAGGAAGTAATTTCCCTCCAGGAGAAACATTCCCCCTTCAAATGACACAACGTCTTTAAGACAAGACTAAGCTGACTGTTGTAGTTCTTTTACTTTGCTCTGGGATTAGAAACAGCTGGTTGATTTGGCTAGGTTCAGGAGCTTTTGTAGCCTCTTGAATGTGTCATGAATGAAATTCCATAAATTCTGGGTTGTTTTCCATTTTGAAAATAAAAGAAAATTCCTCACTTGCCCTTTGCCTTCAGTCTACACCTAACCATAGGTTAGGTAGGTATGCATTTCCTGTGACAGGACAGCTAGAAGCCTCATGATTAGGACACTAGAACTAGACATGAGGTTACCGCTATCACCGTTTTATACATGAGGAAACCAAGTCTGAAAACTGTTCAATTACTCGCTTAGAGTCACAGCTGTTAAGTGTCTAAATGAGGCCGAATTTGAACTCAGATCTTCCAAATTCCAGGTCCAGTGCTCTTTCTACTGTGTCACCTACCTGTCCCTTATCTGGACCTAGGTATCTGCCAGAGGCCTTGTCCTTTTTGCTATATTAATACAAGGAAAAAACCATTGCAGAATCCAGCTTTTGTGCTAGTAACTACAACTTTTTTTCTCTTTCATCTTCCTTCTTGCCTTATTGTTAGCTTCCAGATTTTGTTCTGCCTTTTCTTGTTGACCTCAAGCACGGAGGTCTTCTCCATGTCTTTAGCTATATTTATGGTGTCAGCAGTTCTAGTAGTTTCACTGATTTTTAGCTGATGGTTACCTATTGTGTGTTTTATTCCATAACATCCCACCATTTTTCAAATTCTAGATTTGCTGCAAGGCCCATTTCTTTTTCTTCTCCAGCTTTGGCCTCAGTTTTCCTCGTATTTTTGGAACAATCTACCAATGTTATGATTGCTATAGATTGTTCTAAATAGCTCATTAAGACAAAGGGATGTTGGAAAACCATTGGTAGAAGCACTGTCTGTGGGTTTTATCTCTTTTTGTCTATGTTTTATATTAGATTAAGATTAATTGCTGGTTTCTCACCCGATCACTGAGTATGACACCATAGTGAGCCCTTTTAAACTATAAGCTTGCTGTGCACTGTATGATTTCAGAGGTAAAAAAGAAGATAAAATGTTGCATTTTAAAAAGAATCTAATTTAGGTTTACATTGTCTGGGTAGTATTTTGTCACTGTCTTCTATGCCTTGTGGAAATAATTTTAAAACTTAATTGGTAAACAAAATGAACTAATGTTACTACTTCACATGAAATTAGGAATCATAGATTAAAAAAAAACATTACACGAGTTGCTGTGAAGACAAATGTTTTTTCCTACTCTGCCTTAAATGGAAGCATGGTTTTAATTTTAAAATTCACACCTTGTTTGCTTCATTACATTTCACCAATGCCATCAAGTCATTTGGTTAGGCAGTTGCTAATGTGGTACATCTGTACTTATGTAGGCCAGCTTCCTTACGTTCCTTGGCCCATACTGCATTTGTAACCAGGATCTGGTCATTCATAAAGAAGTACCTTTTGTTATGGGAGAGTGGTAAGAGTGAAAGGGCCCTGTTGATTAGCTAGAGAAACATGCAAATCATATGTGCTATGAAGTTGAGCATTATCCTCTTTATAAAAGAAGAACAGTTTTATGATATTCTATGTAAACAGATAAACATTTTTCACAAGAAAGAGAAGCAGTCAAATAGGAAATGTAACTGATCAAATTGAATGTTATATCAGGATAGCTCAACATTTTGAGGTTTGTTTTTCTATTCCACCATAGTATACTATATAGTATATTCCACATTAGTATAGTACTAGCATAAGCTAGACAAGATTATAATATCTATTTGGAAGAACAAAAACTCAAGAATCAAAAGAGAAATAATATGACAAAGTAGAAATGAAGTAGCCATAGACACATCAAAGCACTAATCATTAAAACTTTTGGTATAGGTTAAAAACAGGAAAGTAGATCAGTAGAACATATTAGATAACCTAGAAGCAGAAGAGGTTTCACATAGTAAGCCAGTATTTGATAAACCAAAGAACATAATGTATTATAGGAAGGACTTGATTTTGATATGAACTTCTGGAAAAAAATGGAAATAAGTCTGCTAGAAATTAGGATTAGACCAACATTTTATGCTACATATCAAAATAAACTCAAATTATATAGCCAGCTTGAACATAAAAGTTCACATTGGGGGATAGATCTTTTGATCAAAGGGTATGGATTTTTAAATGCTTTTTTTCAGCATAATTCCAAGTTGCTTTTCTGTTCCAAAAATAGTTTATTATTTTTACCTGCTGGTATAATCCCTCCAAAACGATTTGTGTTTTTTGTCATCTTTGTCAGTTTGCTGGCTGTGTGGTGAGACCTCAAAGTTATTTTGATTTTCATTTCTCCTAATGTGAATTATTTGGGGCATTTTTTCATTTGGTTGTTAGTAGTTTGAAATTCTTCTCTTGACAATTGTTTTTTCATCTCTGCAACCACTTATCCATACTGAATGACTTTTGTGTCAGATAATTGTTGTATGTCATACCCTTATCAGAAATATCGGATGCAAGACTTTATTGACCACTTCCTTCATTCTAACTGCGTCGCTGGTATTTTATGAAATCTTCTTAATTTGATGTAATAAAAATGATCTGTTTTTTCTTCTATGATATCTTTCTGTCCCTTTGGTTAAGAATGTCTACCCTACCCTGGCCATGCTGTGAAAGGCACTTTTGTGGCTCTTTTCTGATTCTCTAATGGTGAGGCGTTTTATATTCAGGTCACATTTCTATTTTGAATGTATTGTGGCATATGGTGTAGATCAATGAATTAAACATTCTTTTAAGCACCTCCTATCTGCCAGGCACCATGTTAGACATGGGCAATGAAAACACAAAGGTGGAAATGTTCATTTTCATCAAGTAATTTACATTTTTATGGAAGAGAAAACATGTAGAGATATAGTATATGAAAACACGTGTACAAAACACATATAGTGCAAATACAAGCTAACATTGAAGGGGTAGGAATTTGCTACAGTGGGTGGGGGTAGGCAGGAAATACCTCGTGAAAAAGAACTTAAGTTGTAACTTGAAGGAAACTAGGGCTTGCAAAACACAAGAGGTGAGAAGAAGAGAGCATTCCAGAGACTAGGTAAAAATCACACAGATAGGACATAGAGAGCTATGTATTTGGAACAAGTGGCCAGTGGAGTACATGGAAGGAGATGATGTTAAAGAAGGTTGGAAAGTTAGTATGGAACCAGACCGTGTTATAACTATAAACAGAGGAGCTTATATTTAATCCCAGAAGTAGACTAGAGTCACTAGAGTTTATTGGATCTGGTTGGGGGAAGGGAGGCATTAAATTGGTCATAACTACATTTTAGGCCAAGTACAGTAGTTGTGTGAAGCATGTATTGAGTGGAGTGAAACTTGAGACAAGAATAAAGATGTTTGTTTAAACCTGTTATCTGTGAAAGTACTTTCTAATTTTCTTCCCTAAAATTATTTAAGGAACCAATCTTCCCCGAGCATTTATGTTCTTGGGTATATTTAATACTAGGATATCCACTTTAGTTATTTCTCATTCTAGCTTATCCAGTGTGTTCCACTGCTGTTTCCCTTTTCTTTTTTCTAAATGCCAAATAATTGTGATGCCAATACTTTATGATGTCCTTTAAAATCTAGAAAATCCCTGTTCTATTCTTAATCTCCTCCTTTCTGCCACAAAATTGTAAACTGTCCTCTAATCTTCTCAGACCCCCTGCAGGATTCCTTTCACTTTCTGCTTAGCTGAAGACATGAATTCATACTCACTGAAAAAATTGAGGCCATTTTCCAAGAGCTCCTCCTCTACCCTTCCTCCTCATTTCATATCCCTGGGAATCTTTCCTCACTGTCTTCTCCTTTACTGTTCTCAAGCAAAGGAGCCCTGCTTGCCAGGGTCAACTCCTTTACATATTCCCTTGATCCTTTTCCATCTCCAGCAATTTTCCTCAGTCATGTGCATTTTCTCTCTTATCTTCTCTTGTCTCCCTCTCTGCCAGCTTCTTACCTGGTAAGAATAGATTTGCCCCTATCTCCCTTATCCTTTAAAAAAAATAAAATCTTTCCATCTCTACCAGTTATCGTCCAATAGCTCTCTTCCCCTTCATAGTTAAACTCCCTGAGAAAGCCATTTAAACTCAAGGAGTCTGATTTCTTTCCTCTTGCTCTCTTCTAAATCCTATGAATCTGTCTTGACATGAACTGAAATTGCCTTCTCCTAAGTTACCTGTGATCTATTAATTATCAAAATGAAAGTCTTTTTCTTATTCATAATTCTTCTTGACCTCTGTAGCATTTAATAGTGTTGATTACTTTTTCCTACTGGATACTCTTAGGGCTTGTACTCTTGGATAGTAAGAGAATAGAAGAATTCAGAGAAATGATAGCTTTTCTGACACACTCTTGGATGATAAGAGAATACCATTCAGAGAAATGATAGTCTTATGACACTCTGCCCACCTCACACCACAACTGAGATTGAATTCAGTTCTAGGTGTCATGTTTTAGATTAGGAAGTTACTTGAATAAACTGGAAAGCATCCAGAGAAGGTCAGTGGAAGTGATGTAAAATTTTGAGTACATATTATGAGGATTGGTAGAAGTAACTGGGAATAGTGTAAAGTAGAAAAATCATGAAGAACTTAGGGGAAACGTAACAGTGTACTCTAAATGTTAGAAGGACTGGCATGTGGAAGAGACTTGTTCTGTTTATCTTTAGTAGATAGGATTAAGACTGTGAGTGGAAGCTGAAAAGAGATTGATTTCAATTTGTTGGAAGGTCAGACTTCCTGGCAGTTCAAAAATTGCAATATAGAAATACAGCGGGCTGCCTGAGGAGATCGTGGATTCCCCCATCACTGGAAGGCTGGGTAATTGGGGTCTGGGATATTAGAGGAATTCTTATTCAGGGACCTGTTAGACTAGGTGGCCACTGAGGTTTTTGGAGGATTCATAGCTACATGACCAGTGTTAGGGGACTCTATAGCTATTTAGCATAGAAGAAAGAGCCCTCATTACTTGGATGAAGAAGACAGCAGCTAGCTAGATTAGGCACAAAATGAGACAATGTTATCCTCTCAACTACACTCCAAATTATTTCTTTGCATTGAATGGAAGACATTGTTTAGCTATTTCTAATTCTCTCTCTTTTTAAAAAAATTTTTATGAAAGGTAAAGGGGAAGGAATTAATGAAAAAAGGAGCATCATTGAGATAATAAGGGAAATGGAAGATCTAGCATTCTAGCATTATTTTGAAAATCTAAATAACAAAAGGACTGATAAAGCTGTGCCAGAAGTAAAAGAGCTAGCAAAATGAGGAGAGGAGCCTCTCTCAGCCTCTACCAGTTTTCATGGCATTGTGTAATAAGAGAGAGACACATTAGAAGTGTTGACTAGCTGAACATATTAGCATATTGTCTTTCACACATACAATATGAAAAGAGTAAAAATGTGTCAAAATGACTTGTAAAATTCTGCACTTCAGTTTTTGTTGTTGCTGTGGAAGGATTTTTCTTAGTGTAGATTCTAGTATGGGTCGACGAAAAAACAATACACAGCCCCCAGTTTAGTTTTGTTCTCTGACATTTGAGTGCCCAAAATGGTTTAGGGACTGAAAATAATAGATTAAAAGGTATAACAGTTCTTAATTTCTAAATAAAAGACTAGAATTCTTATACTGGCAAACCTCAACTGAACATCTTAGTTCAGGACTTTGATTCCAGGCAGCTGTAGAATACTTTTTATAATTAATGAAAGGCTTGACTTCAAGTCAAAAGGTTTGGATTCAGCTTTGCTGCTTTGATGTGTGCCCTTAGGTAAGTCATTTAGTCATTTTAAGCTGTAGCCCCCTCAGTAGAGAAGAGAAAATATCTTTTTTTTATATAGGAATTGTAAGGGGAAATTTAGGCAATATAAAAAACAGATGTCAAATAAAATTCATTAAACAGTAAATAATATGTTCATGACCTACCTTTCAGGTTTAAATGATAGTTATTGTTTCTAAATAAACATGGGACAATTTGAATCAAAATATGTCTGCTCAATTTTATTCTTAAAAATAAGAGTACTTTGTAACAGCATCTAATTGCTATGTGCAAGACACTATGCTAAAGATAGAAAACCAAAAGCAAAATAGTCTTCACCCTCAAGAAACTTATGTTTCACAGGGATCTGAAAGGAGAGACACTGCATGTGCATAAATGAGAAGGTTCCAGATAAATGCTGTGTTAACTTAGTAGAAACTGTGCTGGACTGGGCTTCTGCTAGACTCCAGGTCTAGCTCCACTACTAACTAGATGTATGACTCCATCACTGAATCTTTATTAAGCTTAGTTTCCACATCTGTAAAACAAAGATGGCAGTACTTTAGCTCCATTTCTCATGGGATTCTTACAAAGACAAAATGAAGTCCTAGATATAAAAGCTCTTTTAAATTAGGAATCAGATGAAATAATATGTATGAAAATGTTGTAAAAACTATGCAAAAACTCAAAGAAGAGACAGTATGACATAATGAATAGAGATTTGACCTGGGACTCAGGAAAGCCAGATTCAAGTCACCTCTGATGCTTGCTATCTTCATGACCATGAATTGGTCATTTAAACTCACTGGGCCTCAGTTTCTTCACATATAAAGTGAGAGAGTTAAATGAGATTCCCTCTCAGGTCCCTTCTAGATATAGTTCTCTCCATCTAGGTTGTGAGATCCCACACAGGTTCACTCTCAGTGCTGTAGGCAGTTCTCCTTAAGTTGGAATGACGGTGCTGGCTGGTGTCGAGAGAGTGAGCTGCCTCATCCTGAAATTCCCTATCCCGATGAAATCACATGTCTATCCCCTATCTCTATAAGTGTAAAAGATTGCTATTATTATTAACGGCATGAGATTGACATTAGAGAATTACCCTCCTCTTTAACTTTTATTCTCACAGTTGCTTTGTTCAAAGTCTTTCTTTTATTGTCCTTTTCTGTACATTCTTCATTGTATTTCATGTAATTCAGAGATCTGTCCTGATAAAGTCAAGACCAACACTATGGTGGAAGGATGACTTGTGAGTTCTGACCTTCCTCATCTATAAAAGTCAGGGGCTGAAGTATATGACCTCTGATGTCATTTCTAGCTCTAAATCTCTGATCCCATGGTTCCGTGTTATTTTCCTAGTTAATATATTATCCTGATTGGGGGGCTCATAGTTGTTAAACTCTGTCTTGTGAAGACCCAAGATAGAGGAAATGCCCAGGCACTGAGCACTAAAGGGAAGATAAAATTCATAACATAAGGCAAAGAGGGGATCAAAGGTGGGAGCCATTTGAGGAAAGCCACATAATGTGTACAAGTCATAAAATAATACTCAATAATATAGCAGCCTGACTAGATTTTGTGCTGATTCTTCTTTACTTCTCCTGGCTTCCAGCTCCTGGAGATCATAAAGGGCCGGTTCATAGTTACTCTGTAAGCCAATTATCATGGATTCCAAAATTTCAATCTATAACATTTACTGAGTTCCTAAGGAAGAATTAGAGATTTAGAGGTAGAAAGACCCCTTAGTTTCTTCAGCCTTCTCAGTTTACTGATGAGGAAACTAAGGGACATAGAGGTTAACTGATGGTCCACACAGTAGTAGTAGTAGTAGTAGTAGTAGTAGCAGTAGCAGTAGTAGTAGCAATAGTAGTAGCAGCAGTAGTAGTAACAGTACTAGTAGTAGTGGTAGTAGTAGTAGTAGTGGCAGTGGTAGTAGTAGTAGTAGTAGTAGTGGTAGTGGCAGTAGTAATAGTAGCGGTAGTAGAGTAGTAGCAGCAGCAGCAGCAGCAGCAGCAGCAGCAGCAAGTCGGCATGGTTGATACAGGGCTGGATTTCTAGTCAGAAAGACCTGACTATTTTTGTGTTGTGAGACCCCTGGCAAGAGGGGAAGAAAAGGGAATAAGTATATGGCAGCTTCTATGTGCCAGGCAAAAATGCTTTACAAATGTTATCTCATTTGATCCCTACAACAGCCCTCGAGGGTAGATGCTACTGAGGCCCGCTGGCCTGAAGTTAGGAAGACTCATCTTCCTGAGTTCAAATTCAGCTTTAGATGCTTACTAGCTGGGCAAGTCACTTAACCCTATTTAACTCAGTTTCCTCATCTATAAAGTGAGCTGAAGAAGGAAATGACAAATCACTTCAGTGTCTTTGATATTTTCAGTATCAACCACCAAAATGAGGTCACAGAGAGTCACACATGACTGTGAAACAACTGAATAATGACAACATGTTGTATAATTCTGGTGCTTATAATGTGTCCTTTTTAGTTGAATGACTGGTAAACCTTCCCATATTGTACTATTCAACTTAAGATAAAGGTAGATTTTTGGATAGTAAGAGAATAAGTGACTTTGGTATTTAAACTCAGCTCATTTTCTCACATTGTTTTTTTGTGTCACAGACTCCTTGGACAGTATGGTGAAGCCTGTATGCTCTTCAAAATGATTTTTTTAAATTTTTTTTTGGAGGGCAGTTGGGGTTAAGTGACTTGCCCAAGGTCATGCAGCAATTTTTTTTATGTTAAGTGTCTGAGGCTGGATTTTAACTCAGGTCCTTCTGACTCTAGGGCTAGTGTTCTATTCACTATGCCACCTAGCCACCTTCAAAATGATATTTTTAAGTGCATAAAATACGGTTTGTAGAATTTCAGAGGAAACAAACCACTACCACAAAACCAAGTCAATGAACAGTTTAAGAATCCCTGAATTAGATTCCCTAGAGATGAGTTGTTTTTACAAAGCTATTAAAAAATAAGCTTTTGCTTCATAGCAATACATACGGATAGCTTCTGATGCCCTGACAGCGCCTTTTGGAGTAAGCCGCAGTATTGTTAAGAAAAGCGAAGGACAAGAGATCTGCTAAGATCTGCTTTCTGTTGCAGTATGCCTCTCTTTGTTGTCTGCCTAACGGTAGTGTGGTCCCTGGCTTTGCCTTCTGTGTGACTCTGTTTGACCGCTCTTGTGTCTCAGACTCGGGTTTCTGCCGTGCTCACACCAGAGACAGGAATCTTCACAAAGGCAAGACCTGGGACCTCATTGTTTATATTTACATTTTGTTCAGGGTTTTTTTTTTCCGTCACCACCTCTGCTTTTGATTTAATGATATAAAACGAGAAATTTGCATTCTCATTTTTCTGGTATTAAAATAAGAGAATTAGGTGTATGATGTCTGGTGATGGCTTGAAGTTATCTTCACTGCAATAGAAAGGGATATTTCTAAGAAAATCCATTTCACTTTAAGTTACCTTTTAGGAGTCTGAAAGCCTGCGTTATACAACACAGCGCCATTTAGTAGTCGAGAGTGCATTGGACGGCATGGATTTCCATTCGGATTTGTTATGTTGTGATCATCAGTAAATCATTTAGACCCACTGAGACTCTTAATTCATTTGTAAACTGTGGATAATAAAACAGATTGAGTTATAACATGACGTAATGGAGGCTCTGGGTTTGTGCTCCCATCTCTGACATGGGCTAGCTATGTGACCTTGGACTAGTCATTTTATTTCTTAGTGCCTCAGGAAGTTCTAAAAATATAAATTCCAGATTAGTTCTCCATCAGAATCACTGGATAGAGTTTCCACTCCCTCAAATACACATGTATACCCCCCCCCACACACACACCCCCCAAAATAAAACTTATAATACCTATCTTAGCAGCCGTTAAGAGGTTCAAATAAAAATTAAAGCACTCCATTGGACATAGGTTGAAAATTGTATTTATGGCAAAAGAAAGCCATGCTAATGTATGTTTATGTTTTCCCTTCTTTCTTCAGTATTGAAAGATAATGCCATGACTTGTTCCTAAGTGTATAATAAGTTTATCTTCTTTTCCCCTATTTCTGCTTGTGAAAGAACTGGATCATTAGATAAGTATCATCTTCTTGTTGTCAGAAATCATTCACCATCAGCAACAGCTTCACATTGCTTTGTGCTGGGCTGTCATCTCTAACTACAAGATTGTGACTTTTTCTCCATACCATTTACTCATACACACTTCCCTCGTGCCAAGATTGAGAAACCTCATGGATTTTCTTTAAAGGACTCTTATTTTTGAAGGAAATTCAGTATACTATTGGTTAATTTTCCCAATAGATGATGATTACTTTTTCCTTTATAAACCCTGGCCCCAAATCACATCTAGTACAGTTCCCCATATAGGAATCAGTGCTGTCATGGGGTATACTGGGTCAAAGAACATGAACTCAAATGACATTTCTGTCACATGCTAAATATGTCACAGTGGACAATTCATTTCACCTTTCTGGCCTTCAGTTCATTTTTGGATGACCTTTCATTTCTCTTTCAGCTCTAAATCTGTATGATCTTATGCTTTTGTAAACATGAAGGCGGAGTCCAGAGATGTGTTTCTCAGCATTTGTTGCTACAAAGACTTTTGAATATATTGAGATTACTTAGCGTTTTATAAAATATTAATGCTTGCCATCTTGTCAATATCCTGCCTCTTGGGGTTATTATGAGGATCAGTGAGATAAAATATGTAACATGCTTTAAAAATTTTAAAGTAGTATGTATGTGCTAACAACTTATTGTTGTTCTTATAAATTGAAGGTTTCTAGGGAACAGTAACTTATTTATTTATGTATGTGTGTTTATGTACATGTATATTTATATACATATATACAAATATACATATGTATGTATGTGTATATAAACATACATATGTATGCACATATATGTATGTGTGTATGTATGTGTGTGTATGTATATATATGTGTATATATAAAATAAGAATTTTAGAGCTGAAAGAAATCTTAGAGGTTGTTCTGATCACATTCCCTTTTCATTTTTCAGATTAAACAGAGACTGAAAGACTCAGTTATTTCCCCCAAGGTTGTAGCATTAGTGGTGAGCCAGGACTAGAAAGGGAGCATATCATATATTGAAAGGAAGTGCTGGAGTTAAAGTCAGTGAAGATTTGGATTCAAGTCTCCTCTCTGAAACTAGCCACCTAACCTAGGCCAAGTTATTCACTGAACCTCAGTTTCCTCATCTGAAAATTGGAGACAATATCAGTAGCTGCTACTCATAGATGGTTCTGAGGATTAGTCAGTTAATTATATATTATGTGTCAGGCACTGGGAATGCAAAGATGAAAACACAACACTCTCTCCCCTCAAAGTACTTATATACTCTCTTGGACAGACAAATTATATACATATAGATATCTACAAAGTAATTTTTTTGGGAGGGCGTCCAGGCTTGGGTGGGGAAGGGATCAGTAAGAGTCTCAGCGTGGCCTTTGGAGCTTTGAAGGGAGCTGAGGAGTATAGGTGAGGAGATAGCACATTTCAGTTTTTTGGACAGCCAACCAGGTTTATAGGACATCAGGCGGACAGGGTATGGGATGTGGTAGATAAAGAACAACAGATTAGAAGGGCAAAGGTGACAAGAAGACTGGGTCCAGATGATGATGATGGGCTTTTAATGTCAGAAGAGGTTTTCCCCCTAGCTTTTTTTCGGTAAGAAACTGCTAGATCATTTTGAGTCAGAGAATGAAACGATCACTTTAGGACTGTCAGCCCTTTATAAGGTAGACTATAAAGATGGAAAGAGAATTTAATATATGTAAAGAAACTCTTTTAAATACTTGCTCTTAGTAGAATACATAAGAGAATCATAAGTGAGCCATGGTTTCTCAATGTCAAGTTCCATCTACTGCCCATGTGCCCTCTCTGTGTATCCCTGGTGCTATAATAGTACTTTCTTATATGTAGTAGGCATTTAATAGATGTTTGTTGAATTGAAATTTTATTTTTGTATTGAATTGACCTTTTATGTAATGAGTTTGTAGCATGATAAAAAGAGTATTAGAGGAAAAGTCAGGAACTCTGGTTCTAGTCCTAAATAACTAAACTACGACCTTTGGCCAATCATATTATCTCTCTTAACCTCAGTTTCCTTGTTTGTAGATCCAGGGGATTAGAAATAATGATTTTAAGTCCTTTTTGATCTCAGTAAATACTTGTTAAATACTGTCATATAATAAATATAGTACTGATGGCTACCATATGCTATAGGACCTATTTATTTGAGCTATAGAAAGCATTGAATCATTGTATTTTTTATATATACTGCTAATTCTGGGGAAGATAGTAAAAAAAAAATTTAAATGATCTATTTTTTAATAGCATTACCATTTCAACTGGAGTTATACTGACTGTAACAAAGTATGCAAACCTAATAGATTTTAACCTGTTTTTTCAGTCTTATCATTTAGTTAGCTCCAAACACTAGTTTTAAGAAAGCAATCTTATTTTGTGCATGATTGTTGGCATTAAAGTGTCTGACTACTTTTCTCTTGATGATTTTCTTCCTTATTAATTCCTTTCATCACTTTGCTTTTTCTCTGCCTCCCCTAGCAGTCTTTTTCCTGTTAAAGGACCAATCTGTTTAAGGTAGAGAAACTTAATTTCTATTTATTGGTGACTGCATCTGCATGTAGTAGACATGTAGACTTGCAGTAACAGTACTTATCATTTAAAGGTCTTGTTTAATGCTAATATAATTAAATACTACTTTTTTTCTCAATAAAATTATTTACAATTCAGTTTGACAATTTATATACATATATACATATATACAAGCACCTAGGAACACATAATTTTATTTCTAACTGTAACAAAGGAATATTTTTTCAGTAGCAGTAGTACAAATAAAATACTTAAAGGCTTACTAATACCTTATAATTAAAAATAACCCTTTTAAAACTGACATTTGTTTTTTATAGGAATATGTATAAATGCTTGTATATGTGTTTGCACGTATCTGTGCGTGCATATGTTCATAGAAAGAGCAAAGTAGAGAAATATATTTACCCCCAAGTGACTTATTTACATTTGATTTTATTAGGCTTGAATTTGAGAGGCAACAGCGTGAAGAACTGGAAAAATTAGAAAATAAAAGGTAAGATGTACATGAATTATACCACCTCTATATTTTTTTAAGTTTGTATTTTTAAAAAATTACAGTCATACAGCTGACTTAATTTGTATTTTGAGTTTTAGGACATCTCCGTAACTCTTCTTCAAATGTTTGTTTTTCTTGCCTTCTCAAACTGCTGACCTGGGGTTCTTTAAAACACCTCATCATTTTAACCTCTTCTTTAAATATGGAGGCCTCTGAAATTCTTTCCAGCCCTAGATCTATGATCCCATGATCTAATTGCTGAAATATTTACTTTTGTGTTAATTTAAGAAACCAAAACATGGTTAAAGTTGGGAAGTATAATAGAGGGGAAAGTGGCTAAAGGAGATGCCTGAACAATCTGTTATCTCTCCTTTTAAATAAGAATACCTCCTTGTCCCATCAGACATTTTCCTCAGACTGCTTCCTGCTAGTGAAGTGGATGGATTAAACTTTAGTCTTCTTTTCTCTATAAGCCAAGATGAGACTGCAAAGGACAGAGCTCAGGGGAATCAGGATGATGATGATGATGATGACGACGATGATGATGATAGTGGACATTTATATATTGCTTTAAGATTTAAAAAAAAACTTTGCAAATATTATTTCATATTATCATCACAAGTCTGTGAAAGAAATGCTTTAGTGATTGTCAAAGTTTGACAAATATGATAATCACCTCCTGCATAATCTGTTAGTTGTTCTGCCTTTTACTTATTTTCTTTTGCTTTTTTGGATGGGGAAGACAGGGCAGTTGGGGTTAAGTGACTTGCCCAAGGTCACATGGCTAGTTTGTGTGTGTGTGTGTGTGTGTGTGTGTGTGTGTGTGTGTGAGAGAGAGAGAGAGAGAGAGAGAGAGAGAGAGAGAGAGAGAGAGAGAGAGAGAGAAAATGTGTATGTATGTGTGAAGTGTCTGAGCCTGGATTTGAACTCAGGTCCTCCTGGTTCCAGGGCCAATGCTCTATTCACTGAGCCACCTAGCTGCCCCACCTTTTAACTTATGGGACAAATGTCTGTTTACTCAGAAAGCCAAAGCCATATCTAAATATCCTTGTAGGTACCTATACTACTACTTCACAGACAATCCTAACCCTAAGCCTCTTTTTGTGATTTTACAGTAAATGGAAATGAATTTTCATCAAATAGAAGTGCATTATAACCACTACTAAGTTTTAGTTTTTTAGCAAATGGGGAAACTTTTCTAATTTTCTAGTTACTAGAATATAGAGTAATAAGCTTCTATCATTTTCATAATGCACATGAGGTAATTTGCTATTCCTGACTAGTTGTAAGCAGTGAAATGCTTGATGATATGCAGAACTTTGGGAAAAAGAAAAACAGATGAATAGAACTGTAGATTTTCTTGGTTTTAATCTTCGTCCCAAATTAGAATGAGTCACTGTAGGCACTTATATTTCATGTTTTCAGACTTTCACTTCCAGGATTTTCATAATGATTATAGTTTGAATCTTAAATGACTTTCTCCTAAACTCAGAGGCCTTTTCCCTCTTTTCCACCCTATAGCTATTAATAACACATTATTATATAGGAATTAAATGGAAGTAACATTCTTTAAATGAGGAAAGTACACAACTATTATACTGTTTTCATTTTTAATAATATTTTCTTTTTAAAATGATGGGTATTAAGAGCCTTCTGTATTTTGGAAAAATATTTACTAAGGGAAATAGGAGCAAATATTTCACACTTTTGCCAATAACTTGTTCATATTTTGATTTTTAGGAAGCTAATTGAAGAAATGGAAGAAAAACAAAAATCAGACAAAGCGAAATTAGAACGAATGCAACAAGAAGTGGAGTCACAACGAAAGGAAACGGAAATAGTACAGCGACAGATCCGGAAACAGGAGGAGAGCTTGAAACGCCGTAGCTTTCATATTGAGAGTCGGCTGAAAGACTTGCTAGCTGAAAAAGAAAAATTTGAAGAGGAGCGGCTCAGAGAGCAGCAGGAGATAGAGCTTCAGAAGAAAAGACAAGAAGAAGAGAGCATTCTCAAGGTCAAGGAAGAACTCCAGCGGCTACACGAACTCCATAACAATGAAAAGGCTGAGAAGATACAAATATTTCAAGAACTTGACAGACTTAAAAAGGAAAAAGATGAGCAGTGTGCCAAGCTTGAATTAGAAAAAAGGAGACTTGAAGAACAGGAAAAAGAGCAGCTGATGCTTGTTGCCCATCTTGAAGAAGAAGTCAGGGAAAAACAAGATAGGATACAACTCCTCAAGCTTGGTGATGTCCAGCGGCTGGAAGAAGAGATAAGGGACCTTGAAGAAATCAGAGGGTGTCTTTTGAAATTTAAAGAAGGCCATTCTGAGGGGGAAGAAGATGCTGAAGAATTAGAGAAAGCACAGCTAAATTTCCTGAACTTCAAGAGAAAGCAGCTTGCACAGTTGACTAGTTTAGAGAAGGACCTAGTTCACCAGCGGGATCTCCTTGAAAAAGAATTGGTAGAAGAATGGGAAATTCTAGAGCATTTAACAGGTGCCACTGAAGATTCGAATTTGCTCAAAGTAAATGATGAAACTCTCTTGAAGGCAACACAGGTGGCCCAAGACTTGGAGAAAATAAAGTTAACAGAAGACAGACTACAGTATAAAAAACGTCAGCTTCAGTACCTCACACAGAATCATATGCCAGTTTTGTTGGAAGAGAAGCAAAGAGCTTTTGAAATCCTTGACAGAGGCCTGCTTGACTTAGACAACACACTTTATCTAGTTGAGAAAGAAAGGGAAGAAAAAGAAGAACAGCTTGCCCAATACAGAGCCAATGCCAGCCAGCTGCAGAAGCTCCAAGCCACATTCGAATTCACTGCCAACATTGCCCGCCAGGAAGAAAAGGTTAGGAAAAAGGAAAAAGAAATTCTTGAATCAAGGGAAAAACAACAGAGAGAGGCACTGGAACAGGCTGTTGCTAAACTGGAAAAGAGACATACTGCACTCCAGCGACACTCTACTCTGGATGTTGAAATTGAAGAACAGAAGCAAAAGCTGGCCACCCTCAACAGCAGTGACAGCAAGCAGTCAGGTCTCAGGGCTAGTCTAGAATTTGAACAAAGAGCCTTAGAACAGGACCGAGAACGGTAAGAACTTAAGAGTTGTTATAGTGGGAAAAATGTTTATTTCTAGAAGGCCTGATTCAGTGGTCAGAAGTGCCCTTTACTCTCTTAAGCACAACCTGGGTTTAGTTTTCCTCGTACTTGACAAATATACCTAAGAAGTGGTTTTTTTAGACTTGCATGACCTCTAGAAATCTAAAATGTGGTGGTGAGGGGTAGGGAGCCTCCTCTGTTCCCTTTAAGAAGTGTTTTTATATTGAGGCATAGGATATATTGATAAAATTGCCTAATCTTGGCCATTTTATCTTTCTTGGCCACTCCCCTTGCCTCTTAATACATGTGTAGAGTATTTTTTTTTAAGCTTTAGTACTTTTGACACTAATAGTAGTTTTCATTTAGAGAGTTTTCACTTCATTTATGAATTCTTCAGGAGTAAGTTGATCAATTTAGAGAACTTAACCCACTCTGTCATATTCATGACAGTGTGATTTTGTGCACTGACGATGAGGTTTACCAGAGTAATATATTCAAAGACACTTTATCCATTGTAAGAATCTCATTCATATTTTATTTGAAACAGTTCCCTATTCCAAAGTGCCACATATGAAATGTTTTCTGTCTGTCTTTTTATAGATAGTTATAGGTACCATTAGCTAGAAAGACTAAATTTTAATGTAGACAATCCTCCTTGCCTGGGACTATTGGAAACCCTTGGGGCTCATGGGAGCTAGGTGGTCAGGGTATTATAAAAGAGCTACCCGAGTCTGGAGCCATGCAACCAGTGTTCAATCTTTCCTGGTGACAGAGAAATGGCTGCCAAGGGTGCAAGAGAGTAGAGGGAGACTCTTAGTCAAGTCCTGAGATGTCTTACCACTTTGAAGGTGTGTGTGTATGTGTGTGTGTGTGTGTGTGTGTGTGTGAGGGGGAAGATATTTTTATATCCCAGATTTTTGTGTAAATTCCCAGCCAAATTTGGGCAATTCTGTTAGTTTAAAGGTTGAAATCTTCTCTCTAATTCTTGAATATAACTATTTCTTACAAAGAAACGTGTGAGTGGTTTTTAAGAAAACCCCTGGGGATAGACTAGGTAACTAACAGGTATACTCAAAGCTACTGTAGCTAGAACATTTACAAAGCTGAGATCACGCTCTTTGCTCGTGCCATGCTGTGTGACATAAGAACGTAGTGTGGGCTTTAGCTTGATGTCCCAGTCTTTTGTCAGCTTCTCTCACTACCTTGATGTTTAGCATTAGGACTCTATAATAACAGAAGCAATATTCCAGTGTCAGTGGGAGTGATTTTCCAATGTCAGCACACCTACAGAAGCCAAGCAAAGGTTGCTTTTAGATTTATGTATTTGGATGGAATAGATTTTGCTAAGATGTAATATAGTCTGACAGCATGGGAACAGTATGACATTTCTGTCCTAATGCACCCTGGGTATCGTTCAGCTGCTGATTTTTAAATTTTTTTTTTTTGGTAGTCCTCAAAGACTGATCCATAACCTAGTATGCTGATTGACCTGGTTATTTGGGCTGCTAGGTAGTATGAAAATAGAAGATTCATGTAAGCAGAGATCAAATAGATAGTGAGTCCATAAGGGGTTTGTAAGGTAATATTCTGTCACCTTTCCCTACCCTGTGCCTGCTGCTCTAATCCAGCTCTTCCCCTCATTTATGCAGGTAGATGCTTAACTGCTTGGAAAGTTGTATTGCTATCATCTCACCAGGGCTTTTCTTCATGGCTATTGAGTCAGAGAAACAGCAAGCAGGGAAGCCTCCTTTTCTTATTTTTCTGTTAGCCCTTTACTTATTCTGTCTTAATCACAAAGACATAACTACTCCATGCACTACCAGCTCTATGTCCTCTCCTGTACCTGGAATCTTCTCTTTTCCTCTTCCCTTCAGTCAGAACCCAACTCAAATCCCTGTTACCTCCATAATGTCTTTTGACTACTCCAGCCTCATTGATCTCCTTTTTTATTTTACTGTTAATGAACCACAAACATTCAGGTAGATGCTATTTTATGTCCATCTTACTTTACTTTCTGAAAGTCTCATAAACGAAGTGACTATTTCTAGAATAGTACCCCCTCCCCCTGTATCCATAACCTAGGCCATTTCTCTTTTCCTCTCTCCCTTATTTTCTCAAATTGCTTTAGGTATTTTATTCATAAACTAATTTTAATTGTTTACTGAATGAAGGCCAGAACTTGTATGTTTTAACATTTTTTACCCTACAAAATTTATAGATTGGAAGGGACCTCAGAGATCATTTATGGCAAGCAGTACATGGACACTCACCACCACTGCCGTCAGTATTCCTAACAAGCAGTCACCATTCATATTCTTACAGCAGCCTCTTCTACCACTTGTACCTGGTTCTCCTGTCCAGTCTCTCTTGTCTGCGGCATCCTTTCAAATACCTGAATTATGTGCTCCTTGATCCGTCTTTAGACTAAAACATCCCTAGGTGTTTCTGTCTCTCCTCTATAATTTCTAGTACTGTCAGCATTCTTATCACCCCTTTTTGTACACACCTCAATTGTTCAGTGTCTCTCCTCAAAGGTAACTCAGAACTAAATATAATACTCCACATGTGCTTTGACCAGGCAAAGAGGAGTACAGAAGGCCTTAACTTCTCCTTCATTCTGTACTGCTAGATTCCTAACAATACAGCCTCTGGAGCAGCTTTTTTTGGTTTTGTGGTTGTCATTCCATGCTTAATTCATACAGATCTTGCAGTCATCTAAACATTTAGACCTTTTCACCAGAAATGTTGTCTACCAGACCTCCCCAGTCCTGTTTTTGTGCAGTTGTTTTTAACAAACATAAGACTTTATATTGAACTTTACAGGACTGGAGAGGTCTGGTAGGCAACATTTCAGAAGTATGTACATATCAGATTTTCAAATGGCACAAGACTGGGAGGGATAGCTAATGTGCTGGTCCAGATTGTGGGAAGTATTCCACCCTGTGAAAATGTGGTAAGGCCATTCAGGTCCTTTGGTCAAGACACTAATGAAAATATTTAACCACACAAGACCAGAGGCATATTCCTGTTTCTATGCTGTTCCTTTAGAGACCTTGCTCTAGGTTCACATTGACTAATTAATGACTACTCTTTGGTTTGTCGTTCAAACGGTTCTTAATTCATTAAACTGTACATATCCAGTCTAAGACAGCTGTCCATATTTTCCCCAAGATTTTTATGAAAAACTTTGTCCAATACATCGCAGTCTTGCTTTATTTTAGCAGTTTCATTTCCCGGTCTACTGATATCACAGTCTTGTCAAAGATATAATGAGGTTGGTGTGTGATGACCTATTGTTCTTCATGAGGCCTTAGTGGTGACTGCATTTCAAAATAACATTCTTTTTTTAATTTCATGATAGTAGCCAATTCTAGAATAATTGTCTGAAGTAGTGGAGCAGGTAATAGTCGCCAGTCAGGAGAGTGGAGCCCCAGGGCTAAAGCTACAGAGATAAAAGGGTTAAAACCTCCAAGGTATTGGGACTTGTCTTTGTAATTGGTGAGATTTCCAGGAAAATGACCCAGAAATAGGGAGTACAGTAAAGCATAGGTAGAACATGTCTGATATATAGATTTCATGGATTCAGACCTTAATTTAAAGCATTCTTAGTCTTTAATCATGATTTTGGGTTGCTATTCCTAACTTGTGGTTGTAATTGATACACAAGAAAAAATTAAGGGCTAGTAACATTATAGTGACTTAGTAGAAAGAATGTCTGAATCATAGATCTTGCCTCATTCAACTTCCTATTTTTATAAATAAGAAAACAGGAACAGAAAGATTGAGACTCCCAAATGATACAGATAATTAATAAGAGAATTAGTCTAAAAACTCAGGTCTCTTAATCTTTGGCTCTCAAGGGCCTTCTGTTAAAGCCAAAGGATGGCATTGCAGACACAAGTTTAAAACTGTTTTACACATAACTGTTGGATGTTGAACTTTACTTTGCCTTCACTTTTTTTTGCTGCATGAATACAACTATTTGGTCAGAATTCCCCAATTTTAAAGAAATTTTCCTCCCTCTATCTCTGAAATTGCCTCCCAAATTGAACCATTGTTGTAAATCTGATAGTAGCCTTAGAAGGAAAATATACTATTCCTTTTTTTAATGAGCATACCAGGAAAAAAACAAGTTAAGTCATCCATTGATAATTGACTAAATGGTATTTTATCAGTTTAGAAATCAGATACAAGCAAAGCTATTTAAATGTATTATGTTTTCTTTCTTAAGAAAAATATTGCTGCCTCATAATGATAGCATAAAGAAGGTAAACACCGTTAAAATAATTTTTTTTCTTGTCTTCAGGCTCTTCTTCTTGTCAATCTAGTAAGTAAGAATGAATTTACCTTCCTAAAAACAAAACAAAACAAACAAAAACAACAACAAAAAAGAACTCCCCTCTGTATCCCGGCCCACAAGTGATCATCCAGTTTCTGTTTGAAGCTGTTCGGTGAGAGAGAACCCCTGATCCCTTAAAGAAGTCCATTTTGGTTTCAGACAGCTCTCATTGTTAGGAATTTTTTCCTTTGCTAACCTTAAATTTGTCTCTTGGCTACTTCTTACACTTATTCCTACCTAGGCCTCTGGACTTCTCCTTAAAATCACTTCCAGTATTTGATTACTGCTCCTATGCCTCCCTTCTACACCCACCCCAGATTCTGCCTTCAGGTTAAACCTCACCAGTTGCTTCATCCAGTCTCTTAACATAGAATGAACCCAAGGGCCTTTCACATGTTCATTCCTGCCTTTATTTCCCCCCCCTTTTTTTTTTTGCTATTATCCCTTTCTTTATGCTATTCTCTGTTTGCTATAATGACCAGCTCTCTGCCTATCCAAATCCTACCTTTCAGCTGTATCCTTTATGAGGTTCTCTGACTTTTCTGACCTATGTTGATTTTGTCATTCTCTGAATTCTTATTGTGTGTCTTAGTCTTTTGATGCAGCAGTATAACATCTTGTGTTAATGGCTGTGAGTGAGAATCCATTCTTACTCTGATGAAACTGTAAGCTCTGTGGGGCTTGAGACTTACCATATACTTCTTTTGGCACTCTACACAGTCAGGTAGAGTATTGACCATATAGTAGAGACTCTGTTACTATATACTGAATTGAAGCATTAATGGATTTAAATGGGACCTGTTATAAAATCAGTTTGCAATTACCATCTGACAGAATAACAGATTATATTTTAATGTAGTTTCTTAATTGTAAATCTTGCAATAATAATAGCTTTTTAAAAATAGCGCTTTGCATTTAAAGGTTTGCAGAACGCTTCATATATATCATCTCAATGTATGTTGTTTTATTTTGAAAAGCCTAAAATTTACTTCAGCAAACATTTATTGAACACCTAGTGCACGCTAAACACCACTAAATATTAGGTGATATCTAAAGCTACAAAGTTCAGACAAAGAGCCATCTACTACCATGGAGCGTTCAGAGTAGGAGGCTGTCTCACACAAACAAACTAAAGCATAAAATGTACTAATGTAGTTATCTTTCAGACTCATAGACTTCCAGAATTTTGGAGCTACTAAAGGAGTCTAGTCACTTCTTTACAAGTGGGGAAACTGAGGCCCAAGAAGTCAAGGGACTCTGCTAAACTGACACAGCTAAACAGCAGAATAAAAACTAGAGCTTAGCTCTCCTAACACAGCGTCCTCGTCTTTTTACTGTAACTTGTTGTGTCAATTCAGTTAACAATTTTGAGAAGTAGATTTGATACAGAAACTTGTGATTTAAGAAGAGAAACTTAGAGGAGGAAGTACTGAGATATATATGATAGCCATTTTCACATATTTGAAGGGCTGTCAGGGCTGTCATATGGAATAGAGATGAGATGTGTCCTGTTTGCCCCAAAGTAGTAGAACTATGAACAACACAGGGAAGTCACAAAGAGGCAGGTTTGATCTGAAAATATAGAGAAAAACTTCTTAATAATTGGTTACATACAGCTGGTTCTCTAAGCAAAGGCTACATGACCACTGAGGATAGTTGTTCAGGGGAAGGTTGTCCTCCCTTCAAGTTGTAAGTCAGGCTATAAATATAGGGTCTGTTGGACAGTGGCATGCACTGATGTAATATTGCAGACCAGGTCTATTTGAAGTTGCAAATTCCTGGTCAAAAAAATCGAGAGGACCCAAGTTCTGGGAACTATAAAACTAGTATCAGAATTCCTCCAGCAAAATTCCTGTGGCTTAGATTGTGAGAGGAGGCTGCTAGTGAAAGAGATCCTGGTCTCAGGAATTTGCTTCTATTGCAGAAGGCAAACAGAAAATTAGGTGAGGTAGCAACTCTATAGCATTGTTATGCCTCATACAGCATGGAATCCTACAACTCTAGTCAGAATAAAACTATACTTAACATGAAACAGAAACTCTTATTTCACACTGTTAGTGTTTTTCTGATGGAAATGAGAGTTTTCAGTGACCTGCAAAGAAAATGGCAAAACCCCCAAACTACTAATTCTGGAAGCCTGTTGAGAAAATTGTTTTCAGGAAACCCAGATGCATGTTTTAATGGCAGTCAGGGAAAATAAAATATATCATTTTCAGAAGTTTACTTTATGTTAGTATAAGCCATCAAGTTAGCATTACTTGAATCAATCTGATGGCAAATCACTGCCAAAATAAATCCTTTCATATCTGATTACTTAATTTTGACAGTTTCTTGAAATGAGTGTAAGAGTTGAAAGATAGTGTGCCCTTATATGGAGCAACATCATTAATAGAACTGCAGAGACTTAATTATGATCTGTCAGTGACAATAGAGTTTTGACAGTAAGTAATGTTTGGAGTTCACTGAAAATATATGTATTTGAAGTTCATATTGATCGAAGAGTTATTATTTAGAATTATAGTGGTATTTATCATTGTTATTGAACTGCCCTAAAATACCTTCAAAATGTTATATGTGGTCTTGAGATTTATTCTAGAAGAAAAAATCGTTTTTAGCTGTTTTCCTCAAACTTTCAAATGGGTAGATTTAAGACTTTACAGTCATCTGATTAATTTTGCCCTAAGGTTCAAGCAGCAGTTGCTGAAACTATCTCATTCATATGATCTGTGCTCTGCTGTGATATACAAGTATAGCATCATGTATAGTATTTGAAATTCAAGGTAACAATTTCCCTTCCTTAAATTCCTCCCCACTCTGGTTTAGGCTAGCGGTCGGGAACCTGCGACTTCGATGCCACATGTGGTCCTTGGGTGCAGCCTTTTAATTGAGTCTAGGTTTTACAGAACAAATCCTTTTATTAAGGGGGTTTGTTTTGTGAAGTTTGGATTTGGTCAAAGAGCTGCACTTAAAGACCTTGAGGCCACAGGTTCCCTACTGCTGGTTTAAGCAGTGCTAAGAAGGTAACAGAGACATGCATTGCAGAGCACAAAAACTGACTACCTCTCTAAGGTTCATTAGCATAACTGTTTCTTTCTCTGAGATTATCACAAATGATCTCTGTGCTACCTGTTCCCTTCTCTGTTATTTTGCCTATCCCTCTTTTCCCCATGATTTTCTCTTTGATACCTTTCTTTTCCTGGGTAAAACAGGAAATAATTACTTTATGGTAATTCCATTTTGGTAGTATGTAAATTCTGTTCTAGATGTTCTGTGGAAATGGACAGAAATGTGATTTGGGGATATGAAAAAGCTTAGAATTTTCAAAATAATCATGAGATAAGTTTTAAGATAGAGGTTTGTCCCGTTTATATTTTTTCAGTGTCTTCAATTTGTAGTTTTATATGTATATGTATATTTATATACACTACTGTGTCAAGAGGTAGATAGATAGATGTAGATATAGATATATAGATATACATATATAAATGTCTCTAGACACATGGTCATTATTGAGTATGACTTTTAAGAGTGATGATGAGGGGGATTAATTCAATTCAATTAATCAGTATTGAATACCTACTATATTATAGTAGGGAATATAAGACAAAAATGACATTGTCCTTTCCACTGGGGTGCAGGGCTGGTCATATACAGCATGTATTCAGGTAAGTAAATTCAAAATTATATAGAATAAATTCTTTCTAATTCCAGATTTGAGGAGGGGCTAGTTTATGGTTATCCTAGTATAAGTGCAACTTGTATGTTTCAGAGTGACAGCTTTATGTGTAAGCTTGACCATAGTGATTTTAGTGTGATGATAATTGAGTTTATGAATTCTGGGCATGTGAATTTGACCTTGTGCTTGTGGATGCTTGTGGAGCTCTTGATTCAGTTTGGTTCACCTCTGTACAGGTTAGAGTGGGAAATTCAGCAGCTGAAACAAAAGCTATGTGAAGGTGATGGTGTTCACAAAGGGCGCCAGGAAACCCTGACAGAGAATGAATCTCGCTCCAACTCCCCAGGCAATGCAGCAAAATCTCAGTCTCATCTGCTTCCACTGGCTGATGATAGGTGAGGCAGATCTTGAATCTTGTTTTTTCATATAAGTTAACATTTCCTCATTCTTCATATTAAATGAATCCTTGTGGAAGCCTCTGTTAGACTTTGTACCATTTGTAACACATTCATTTTATTCATCCTTCTTTCCATATAACGTATTAGATTTTGAAATATCTTTAGAAGTCATCAGCAGAGCCAGTACATGAAGGGAAAGCTTTGGGGCTATGAATGTAATACATAAACCTGAGGAAATGAAAGCAAGAGGATCATTCCTGAGTTGGGTTATGACCCATCGAATGGTGCAGCTGACTAAAGAAGGCAAGAGAAAGGGAGAAAGGTAGAGGAGATCATTGAGACTGGCACAAGCAGAAAAAGTAGAAACTAGTGTCCTGTGCTAAAAAATATTTTGGGTAGTTTAGTGTACATATCTATCTCTAAATTGATAGATATCACCTTCTTTTTCCATCCCAGTACATAGAAATTTACATGTTTAGAGATATATAACAGATATATTATGAAAGTAACAGATTGTTGTAAAAATAATACCAGTACTTTGAATAAAATTATCATTGTAATAAATGTATACTATACCTATGTCTCTGTAGTAAGATGACTTTCAATCTGTGTAGCTTTGTGCATTGCTGTGTGGTTCAGGGGATTCGGTGCAATCACTTTGTTTCTGTAAAAAATGATTACTTTTCCCTAACCCCACACTGATGCCAGACACAGAATTTCAGACTGGTTAGTTCTGACTCTGAACTATTAAAAATACAGATTTACATATAAAAGCTTAATAAGAATAGCATGAGCTTTTCCATCCCCTTATATTTTGTTTACAGGTTAATACTAGTTTTTAACTTGAATAAAAATCAGTGCAGTCATTAGCGTGTTTGTGAATAGATTTGTCTCAATATTAGTTGCATGTAGTTAATAGAATTATATAATGTTAATTTAGCATACAATACATTATTTCCTCTGCTTAGTTTTTTTTGAAAATTTTTTGGGCATACATAAGAATATTTACCTTCATACACTTACTAATAGTCTTAGAAACATGAAACAAGGAATTGTTTCACAAGGGTGAATTAAGAATATAAATATATAATTATAAAGGTTCATGGCCTACCAATTACTTTTTTAAAAATCCATTAGGCTGCCTAATTAGGACTCACAAATTGGGTAATTCTGAAACCAAACCAAGCAGCCAAGCCCATTTTGCTTTGGGTGACTGCAGAAATAGCTAAACTCCTAGTACTCTAGAGTGTGCATGACCTGGAACTATGTCAGAATGATCTTCTTTACTTGGGCTAGACTGTCATATCCTAGAATGGGAAAGAAATTGTTCTTTGCTTATTACCTCAGGTTACATTTTGCTTCACTATATAGGAAACTACTGTAGATTGTCAGGGATTAAAGGGATTTATAGATCATTTAATCTAGTTCAACTTATTCTTTTTACGTAAGAAAAAAAGAGACTCACTGAGGAGGCATGATTGTTACCATTGGCACAGCCAAGGAGTGACCAAGCAGGGAGGATCAGAGATTGACAATAAACTCAGTGTACAATCACTAACTACCCATTTCTTGAGTACCTACTGTGAGTTAGGCCTCTAGAAGATACACACAGAAAAGCAGGTTCATGTGCTTAATTAAGGAGAATGCATTCACGTTGGGGAAATAAGACTTGTAGGCATAAAATCAAGGTGAATAGTAAGATGTAGGATTAAGTACTAAATTGTACAAGAAAGATTGTAAATTTCATATGAAGTCAAAGTTATTCTCCTTAGTTGGGAGGAGAACCTTCTACTATATACACATTGTTTTAGTGTCCTTGGCCAAAGAGCTTGCTTTCAGAATGGTGAGGCTGATTTAGTTGAGGTTAGGTTTGAGAGTTTGGCATTTGTGTCTTTCCAAAAAATGAAGTTTTGGTGAGTTAAGAGGGACAGGGGACATAAGAATGAAAATTAAAAACATTCCAAAAACATTCTCCCCCAACTCCTCTCCCCCCCTCCCCCCAATTTATTTTCAGGCTTAATGCTTACATTGAAGAAGAAGTGCAGAGACGTCTGCAGAATGTCCATCCCAGGACTGGAGACAATAACATCTGTTTCTCCCAGTCTACAGAAATGCAAAAGGTAAGTTGAATGAGCCAAGAAACAGTGGCTTTCAAAGGAACCTTTCATGAAAGAAAGGTTGTTGTCTGCACAGCTTACCTCTTGTTTTCATTGTTGTTTTCCTCTCAATTGTAATAATAATGTTTAAAAAAATGTCCTTACTGAGCTTAATGTTAATTCAGTAAATTTTGGCAAGATCAAGATAAGCAGGTTGTGACCAACACTCGTTTCTTCTCAGATTTATTTCTGGAAGGTTTGTGAAGTGAAACTAGTTTACTTTTGTATGTTGAGTTATTTCCTTAAAATCATAATTATAACATTTTGGTTACCATACTTCCTCTTCCCTTCCCTTTCCACACATAGTTAGAACTATGGTTTCTAGTTCATTTCACACATGACCACAAGGAATACTATGTTTTCTTTTGGGGTTGATGGATGTTAATGATAGTCCAATTCTATCAGTAAAGTATATTGCTTACCTGTTAGTACATAGTGAGGTATCTCCAGGAAGTATTGTTCTTAGTATTATGCTTGGACTTTTTAGAAGATGAATGAATAGCTCATGTCTCTTATAGGCAAGTTGAGTAATAGAGAGCTACAGTAAGTTATCTCATAAGTAAAAATTCTATAGAGGGTTTGTATTCTTTCTTTAAAATATCCATTTTTTCTTTTATTTATGATTTGGAAATTTTTCCCATTTTGTTTTTCATTTTTAATATTTTATTTTTTTGTCCAATTATGTGTCAAAACAATTTTTAACTTTTTTAAAAAAGTGTTAAGTTACAGATTCTATCCCTTCCTTCTTCTGCTCCCCATTCCCTGAGACAGTAGCAGTCTGATATAGTTTATATACATGCAATCATGTAATATATTTCCATACTATTCATTTTGTAAAAGAAACAAAAAAAAGAAACAGAACAAAAAAACAAAGAAATTGAAAAATAGTATGCTTTAATCTGTATTCAGGTGGATAGCATTTTTCATGAGTCCTTTGGGCTTGTCTTGGATCTTTGTATTACTGAGAATAGCAAAGTCATTCATATTGGTCATCATACAATATTGCTCTTACTGTGTACTGCTCACTTCACTCTGTATCAGTTCAGGTAAGTCCAGGTTTTTTCTGAAGTCATCCTGTTTGTCATTTCTTATAGGAAATAATATTCCATTACATTCATATGCCACAACTTGTTTGGCCATTCCCCAGTTGATGGGGATCCCCTTAATTTTCAATTCTCAGCCACTACAAAAAGAGCTGCTATAAAAACTTTTGTACAAATAGGTTTTTTCCCCTTTTTTGTGATCTCTTTGGGATACATACCTAGTAATGATGTTGTTGGAGCAAAGGGTAAGCACAGTTTTATAGTACAAGCCTTCTAGAATGGTGTAGCTGTGGACAGATGTCACTGTTCTTGAGGGCTTGCATTCCTGAGAGCTGAGCATGTTTCTTTAGTTCACTGTTAGATCTTACAAATATTTCTAATCAAATCAGTTTTACCCCCTTGAAAAGTAGATAGCTTAATTTTTCTTTCATTTCTAGGTTAATGAAAAACTTCACAATGGCTCTATTCAACGTAAGCTAAAGTATGAGGTAGGTAATGACTTTTCAGATTGATAGGGTCATCTTAAATTGACATGCTCATGTCATTAAATTTTCCTAATGTTTAGTTGCATAATTAGATATTTGAATGACAATAAGATTAATGTCTAATAAAGAAGGCAAGCTATTATGTGAACTTAAAATTAAATAGAATCCTGCAGGTTGCATATAGCTTTGGCTTTTTCTCAATGGCATGTAATGGTGATAGAGACCTTAAAAAAACTAAAACTTTGCACTTAAAATAGAATCCCTTTCCTCATCCTTCTTTAAAATTCAGATATGATCAGAAACAGATATGAGGTTTGGAAATGTAATAGAGAACTACTCAACATACGTAAAAAAATCTCATAAATTTCACAGACCATAAACTTTCATATTATTGCTGCTTTTGCAAAGGAATACTCTTGAGTGACTGATTACTATATCTCTGTGATGAATTGTTTTACACCTTAGTCTTACCAAACCAAAATATATTTGGATATAAGACTTAGGTTTTATTTTGTACTCTTCATTTTTCTATAGATATCTTCCCTTACATTTCTGGTTTTTTGTGTACATACACACACACACATACTTTAAGAATAAAATATGGAAACGTTGGAAAGAGTTTCCATAAATTACTAGGCTGTAAGAATTCTAGATAAACCCGTGAAACAGAATTGGTTTGATCTGCCTCACCTACTGTCAGCTCTTCTTCCTAATCAATTTGGACTAACGGAATTACCTTCTTCTGAAAAGATCAAATTCTTAGAGAAAAAAAGTGTGTCTTCAGTTTCTCCAGGCTACAACATCTAGCCACAGTGCATTACACATACTAAAAAGTCAACGGATATTTTTTATTGACAATTAATTGATGCCTTCAGAAAACATGTGTGGATGCCCCCAAGCACATATTCCCAAACATGAAACCAAATCATACATAGAAGAATGGTCCAGAATTAAGCTACCAATGGATTTTTCTTAGGCTTACAGTTTGTCAGTAGACTCACTGTGATTTACTTCCTGGATACTTAAATTCATGCTTATTTGTATGCTATTTGAATATGAAATTTATTCGAGTCACTCAATATTATTCTTTATCCAAGAAATCCATCTTTACAGTAAGAATGAATAATTAATTGTATAAATTATAATCATGTCAAATACATGCAAAATCCAGAAAATGATCTTTTAAAAAATATCATATCATCTGTTCCTCAATCAGATTACCATTCTTGAATCGCATATCAATCAATACCAATGGATTTAGTTTCATAGTTTTATTTCTGAATGAATTCACAAAAATGAAGCCAATGAAGTGAATGTAAAAATTATTATGTGCAAAAAAATTTAGAGGATAAAAACAGCATCCCTATTTCGACTTTTTGATATTTTGAACAGAAAAGACAATCTTGGACATTGCAATACCTGTTTCCACTTAGACCTAGAGGTGATACAGATTCTTCCATTATCATTAGAGAAGAAGAAAGTCAAGTGGAACCAAAGAAAGAAGAAAGTCATTCAGTAACATGGAGAATATTAAGTTCTACTGATTCCCCACTTGTGTCAAAAGGGAGAACCCGCCAAGAAGGGAACCAGTGTTCAGAACAAGAGGTTTCTTATGAAGTTAACTGTAAGCTAAATTGCCCTGATTCTACTGGTGTTTTTGATCAAGGTTTTTGTCATCAAGATTGTCCTCTTGACTGTCTTCAAACAAACAAGGGAAGTCCAGAGTGTTGGCAAGATGAGATAGAGAATCTCAGTTATTCAAGACATATGACGGCGACCAGTGAAGATGCCTTCAGCTCAAGGACTGAATCCAGTTGGACCTTCCTGCAGCATAGATCCAATACAGTGTCTGTAGACAGTAATGATGAGCAGATCAGACAGAACAATATGTGCTGCTTATTTCTTTCTGAATGTATTTCCAGTGAAAAGAATCTGTCCCAGGCAGACTCCCCAGAGTTCACAGCCCCACTTCCTGTCTGTGAACAGCATTTTGAAAAGGAGCCACACATTACAAAACAAAGCCTCCTGAAGTTCATCCTTCAACCTCTAAATGTCAGGAGAGATACACTCTATGGCTTAGAATATTTTTATAGCAAGTTTTCTAACATTTATAAAGATACGAGAAGTCACCTCCTCCAAAATAGCACAAAGATGTTCAACCAAGCAAGACATATGAGTAGCCTGTATGACCCTAGTAGCATGACCTCCCAAGTAACAACATTAATTAGAAATTTGCCAGTTCTTAGAAACTTTTCTCTGGAGATGCCCTGGAAATCATACATGGGGTGGTCAGATCAGCTTCCTTTAAATGAAACTCAAATTGTTATGAGTGACAAGGACCAACTTGAAAAATGTGTGCCAACCCAGAGCCCTATGCATTATACGGCCACAGCCATCTCATTAACTGCAGGTTTACAAAGTTCTTCTCAAAGCTCCGTTTGCCAGCGAATATTTGACAGTGGCAGAAATTGCTTTGCATACAGGCAGACACTTGTGCAGTTTCCAAGGGAATTACTGAGACTGCAGGAATTGTCTTTAGAAGATCTACTAGAGTGTGTGACCTGTTGCCTCCCTGAACTTTGGGGCAAAGTAGATGAATTAAGAGGTGTTTACTGGCTTGCTGTTGCTAATTGCAAAGAGCCTGACCCACAGCCAGCCTGTTTGATTCTCTGTAGTTCTACTTTATATGCCTTCCTTCTATCAAATGATTGCCCAGACTCCCTAGACATTTTTCAAATTCTTCCCCTTACTGTGCTTAGAGAGATTCAAGTTGGTTTTGGAGGACAATGTGTACAACTTCTGGGCTCTACAGAAGACCACTTGCTCACTCTGTTTAGTTACAACAAAAACTTCACTCAGCAGATATGCTGTGACCTACTAAGTCCCTTAATGTCCATGTCAGACAACGCCATGTGCTTTAATCATCCTTTGCTCAGGGAAGATTTAGTTCAGCTTTCACTTGATTGGAGAACAGAGGTTACTGATTTGGTTTTGACAAGTGGAGTAAGAGTGACATCTAAATTCCAGAATGCCCGAGTTGATATTACTTACTTACTTCATGGAAATATGGAAAGCAATATTCCCTCCCTGGCAGAGGTACAATTACTGTTGTATACTACAGTCAAAGTAGAGAGTGACTCTGGCCAAACATGTTGTAAATTGGTTCTTCTTAGTACACATATTGGACTTGTGAAAGAAGATTGTGTTTTTTATCCCCTCACAATTTCTCCAAGAATATCTCATCAATGCTCACAATTTGATGTGTTTAAGCTACATGCTTTAAATGAATTCAGATGTGTTGTGGCAGACCAGAAAAACTTGTTAGAAATGAAGCTTGTCTTTTTCAAAAAGCATATAATCGCATCTGATTCAAAAATTGTTTTTTCGGGACACCCATTGTCCAGTTCCACACCGTATGTTGTAGATGCCCAAAATGACCCATGTGAGGTCTGGAATCTAACTTTTAATTCACAGGATGAAGCTCTTTGGCTAATTAGATACTTGACAAGATTCTAGAGAGTAGATTTTCAAAAGTGCATTTATAATATATGTATTTGAAGTCTTGATATAGCAAGCATGAAGCAAAATCAGTCAAGAGAAAATAAATGCCCCTAATGTAACTAACTTGGAATTGAAATAAGAATATCTAAAACTGGAAATTTAGGAGCTTTAAATATCAATATTAAAATGACTGTCAATGAAAAAGTGATAAAATGCTTTTTTATAACTTCCTCATTTAATTATCCTTAAAGTTATATACTTCATTAAAACACTTTTAAAAATTACATTTGACTTTGTATTAATTTATAGTATAGCAGTTCTCAGTTGAGTTCTGAAATAGTTTGAGTCAGTGTTACTAATGAAAGTCTTTTCAGTGACTTGACATTCATTGACATGTAGAGATTTAGATGTGATTAGGACAGTTGAATTGTAAGAAGCTAAGGATGCTCAGAGCTTCTTGAAAGCACACAGGGATTTATTGTGTTTCTCCACTAAAATCATGAAGTAGAATCAGAGAGAAGGACCCTGCTGAGGTTTTTTACATCACTGATTGACTTTCTATTGCTATTACCTGATCTCTTTCATTTTGTATATTTTCACTTTCTTTCCTTCTTTCTTTCTCCCTCCTTCCCTTCCTCCCTTTCTCTTTTCCTCTCTCCTTCCCTCCTTTCCTTCTTCCCTTCCTCCTTCCCTCCCTTCCTCCTTTCCTCCTTCCCTCCCTCTCTCCCTTCCTTCCTTCCTTCCTTCCTTCCTTCCTTCCTTCCTTCCTTCCTTCCGTCCTTCTTCTTTCTCCTTCGTTTTTTAAACTTTTTATTTTTATTTTTAATTTGTGAAATAAAGCAATCATTTCTATAACAGTTTATAATATTATAAAAACAAAGACAATCACACATGAAACTGAAAAACTATTATATACAACTTACTATTCCTTTTTAAATATATAATAAAATTGTCATGTAAATTTTTTTCTTTTGTTTTCTTCCCTCCTGGTATCCCCCCACCCTAGAGATGGCTATTATTAGAATACACATATGGAAAATCATTCTATACATAACCTCTGTTTCTCAGTTCTTTCTCTAAATGCAGATAGCATCTTTCTTCATATGTCCTTTGTAGTTAATTTGAGTATTTATAATAATCAAACTGGCTAATTCATTGAAAGTTTTTGTTAAAACAATATTCCTGGATACAACATTTTCTTCGTTCTGCTCACTTTGCTCTTCATTATTTCATGCAAGTCTATGTTTTTCTAAGATCGTTGAGCTCATCATTTCTTATAGCACAGTAGTGTTCCATCACAACTTGTTTAGCCATTTGCCAGTTGATAGGCATCCCCACAATTTCTAGTTCTTTGCCACCACAGAGAAAGCTGCTGTAAATATTTTAGAACATATAAATTCTTTTCCTTTTTCCCCAATCATCTCTGGAAATAGAACTGCTAAGGGTATTACTGCTGGGTCAAAGGCATTGGCAGTTTAATAACTCTTTGGATATAATTCAATATTGCTCTCCAAAATGGTTGGATCTGTTCACAGTTTTGCCAACATTTGCATCCCAATTATTCCACATCCCCTCCATCATTTGTTGTCTTTCCTTTCAGTCATTTTAGTGAAATCTGATAGGTGTAAAATGATATCTTAAGATTATTTTAATTTGCATTTCTCTAATCAATAATTATTTAGAGCATCTTCCTTCCAAATGAGCTAGAGGCGTTGTAGTCTTACTTGTAAGCATGTTCCTCATATCTATATGCAGTTTTCTCCTTTGGCTTTTTCTTTGGCTTCTCAACCCTTAACTTGGGCATATCTGGCTAACTACGTCTATCACCATCGTATCTCACTGTCATCATTTCTTACTACTTTGCTTCTCAGACGTTTTGATGAACTTATCTGCCTGCTGTAACCTCATCCTGTGACTGTGTTATTTCTCCATCTGACTTTTTGTATACTATTTTCTGCTGTTAGGTCGCCTTCTCTCCACTCTGCCAGTGGGTTTATTTCATCAGCTTCAAAAGTCAGCTTAAAATTGTTCTTTTCAAGTTTTTCTTCTTTGCTGATTGCACCTACCTGTTATACCGTTACTCTTTTTTTCCCACTACTTCAGTGCTTATGTACACTATACACATTTAAATTGTGCTAGTTCATGCTTTACTCTATATTTGACTATTTCTTTTACCTTTTCTTCCTTAAAGGCAACTAATATAATATTTTAATCACACGTAAGATGTTTAATAAATATAGCCATATGGTTGTTCAGTGATTCCATTAGACTACTCTACGTAGTCACAGCATAGCTCAAGTTTTATTTTTATTGATGTTAATTGTAGTTGGGAAGATAAAATTTTTTATGCTATGGAATAAATAAATACAGTCTATTCTTCATTAACAGTGTTTACTGGTGATTGACACAGAATCAGCATTCTGGTTCATAAAAGGCTGTCTTCAATTTAGCTAATAATTGGTATCCTACATACCCATTCTTAATCTCTTTTAAGCATCTCTTTGCCTTGAGTTTCATGCCTTGTATTTTCTTTGTTCACCTTCTGGGATGGTATGAGCAGAAAAATGGGAGAGGTGAGAAGGTAATCAGGGCATGTTTTATAATTTACAAAATGGATAGTTAGCTCCTGAATTGCTGAACTTTGCCAGCTCATAGAATTGATTCTGGAAGGGAGCTCAGGAATTATCTTGACTGATACCCTCGTATTTTAGATGAGAAAACTGAGACCTTGAGAGGACAAATTGACTTTCTCAAAGTTACAAAAGTAGTGTTGCAGAATTGTGATTCAAACCCATGACTTTTGAATCCAAATGCAACATTATATTGATACTAATCTTACATATACTTCTGGTTGGTGTTCTCTCCTATAGATTATGATTCTACCTATAGAAATGAAATATTTCTAATGATTAATGCAGTGGGATTCTACTATCTAAACAGGATTGTTTCTAAAACCAGCATTTAATACATTTTAAAATTTATTAACTTATTAGATTGAAAGCAGTGCATTTTGGGGCACCTAGGTGGCACAGGGAATAGAGCACCAGCCCTGGAGTCAGGAGGACATGAGTTCAAATCTGGTCTCAGACACTTGACTCAAAATCTAGCCATGTGACTTTGGGCAAGTCACTTAACCCCAATTGTCCTCCAAAAAGAAAAAGAAAAAGAAAGGAATGCATTTTTATCTCTGTATTTTCTCATTCATTTTCTCTATTTCATTTTATTTTTGGAACTACATTTCTGCTTTCATTGGTGTAGGATATTCTACCATTCTGCCAGTGGAGATCAGATATTATGCACCTTTTATTTTTAGAGAATTACTTGGAGAACTAGTTGGTTAAATGACTTTTTCAGGGTCATATAGCTATTATGTATGTAAGATAGAAATTAAACCCCTACCTTCCAAGTCTGAGGCCAGCTCACTCTCTATATCATGACACAATATCTCTTATTAAGTCTTTTCCTATACTTACTTGATAAGACTGGAAGAATTATTTATCATCAATATTACAAGGAGAGAAAGTGCTAATAATGATGATGTCATTGGTAGGGAACAGGATATAGGAACAGGACATAATTTCACCAATGATTTATAAATATTTCAATGTATATCAGCGAGTTCCACATGGAAAAGAACTTGTAACTCCTTTTGAGCATGTTATAAATTGTACCCTTTACACAAATGGGGCAAAATCATACTATTAATCATGCTGACCATTGCTCTTTCTCCTGATGCAAATATCCCAGGATGGTATTTGAAGATGACTTTCAAGTTTCACGATACTGTGACATTCTGTTTTCCCTTCTTACTTCCATAAAGTAAACAAAATTTATATTTTGGGCTAGTTCTTTCTACTCTCTGCTATGTGAATAGGAATTAGCTTTCATCTTACTATATTAAGTTTGGTGATTAACATCAAACTGGCTAGTTCAGTTTATGTAACATATGATTCATTTTTAATTATATTCAACTCTAAGGAACTACCAGCAGGTTGTCCTTCACTAGCTCTTAAAAACATTAGTGATTTTCACTGATCATAAAGGTCATCTTTTCTGTAGCCATAGGCTTGCCACTTGCCCCCTTACAGTTTGTGTAGCCCCTGCCTATACTGTTACTCTGTTGTCTCCCTCCAGAGATCTCAACACCATCTTAAAGGCAAGCATTCATCATACGGTGGACTCTAGAAGGACTCCTAACCACCTGTGTACTGGTGAAAGCTTTCTTCTCAAGAGTCCCCAATTTCTAAATCAAGTGACAGGATTGGTGTTTGCATTCTGGAGATCGAGCTATCTTTATCCCTTTAGAGCTGATTTGGAACAATAGAGAAACTTTAGAATCACCCCAGGACAACTAGAAGTCAAAAGAGCATATCTCTAAAGCTTTTTACAAATCACCCTCATGTCAAGGACCTCATACAACGCCATCAGAGGACATTTCCCTGGGGTTGGGAAACATTAGGCAGCCCACAACTTTTATATATGTCCATTGGTTTGTGCTTTGGCTGTGCTGTCCTTTAATCGATAGCTACACAGGAGAGCGCATTACGTAGTGAGATAATAACCTTTTTGATTTAAAGAGAATATTTATATGATCTTGGGAAAATATAAAGAGATTTTCAGTCGTAGAGGCAAAATATTTAAATTGAATGTAATCAGCTTTCTGTCAAATACCAAATTATAAACAAGAAGAATGTTTTTTTCCCCTAAATAGCTTTAAAAAAATCCAAAAATAATAGCATTTACACGGTAGGATTTGTTAATATTTCTTAGACATAATCTCTTTGAGGTACTGATTTTCATCCAAATTTGATTAAAAACCATTTTGCTCACAGCTGCCTCTTTTAGAGACTTGTGCTTGGCAAAGTGAATTTATTTAGTCTTTGTTGTAAAAACATTTCAGAACAGTTTAAGGCTCCCCATTCTCATTACAGAAAAATGTGCAGGCATCCCTTTGGAGGAAAACACTCTCATCTGGAGGCAGCTGTAATTACAGTAATTTTTATTTACATGCTTGTTTTCAAATGATTTGAAGTTTTGTCTGGCAGATCTTTTTGGAACTTTTTTCTAATGCTTCCTTCCATATCCATGCCATTGCCCAGCCTGAGGGGTGAGGATATTTGATAATGAGGTCATTTTGCTAATTCAGTAACTAAGCTCTCAGATAGGTAAAGTTCAAGCCAAATACACTTTAAGCCTAATTACACTATATATCAGTGGGTAATATTAGATTAAGAATCCCAGTTCCTTATTAAAGATATATTTTAGGACCTTTAATTTCATCAATGTGTTTAGTGCCTTCATTGATGCAGCTTTCAGCCCCTGTGAATCATAGTAAATGGTTGTCCAGGATTGCTGTGTTAGAAGAATTTTCCTCTCAGCCAACATAGCAGTGAGTTCCTCTGACCTTCACTGACTGGGTTACCAGCAGCAGATAAATAGCCAACAAGCCTGTAACTGAAGCCTTTCTAGCTTGGAATTTTCTGGCATAGTCCTTGATAAAATTGGGAGACCTTTACATGATGGTGACAAATCAGAGTAAAACTATAATGGAATTATTTCACACTAAAAATAGAACAAGTTTGAAATCAACAGGCTGACAGATACAAAAAGGAAGACAGTCTTTTCCTTACAAGATCTTACATTCTAAAGGAAGAAGACAGTGCATGGGGGAATGATGGGTCTGAGGAGTGTTTTCATCTGGAATTTCACGGGTGAGGGTAGTTATAGGGCAGTTGGTTACAACATCTTTTCCAAGTATGGTAATTCTGATTAGAGTGTAATTGGGCAGGGAAAAAGAGAAGGGGAAGTGTGTGCAGTGTAAGACATGAAGAAGGCATGGTGGGCCTTAGAGTACCTGAAGATGGTGAACATCTAATCAGGAATGTAAGGTCCAAGAGGTGGAAGCTGCAGTACCTAGTTGGAGGTGCAAGGTGATACAGAACAATATAGCTGGAAGATGACTGAAGTGCATGTTGTAGTGAGTCCAGGGGCTTTCCAGTGTGATGGACTTTTACCCTATCCATTTTTCAGATCTAGAGTGAAATATTGACTAGATCAGACTTAATTCAAACATAGAACTTCAAGTTAGACAAGATTTGAAAGGTCCTCTAATCCTTCTCCAGCATTATAGGAATGTCTTATCTCTTGTTAATACACTTGTATTTAATAATTTTTTGATGTAAATGAATACCCCAATTCCATCAGTATTTCCTTATATGAACTTGTTTTTATCCCTTCACTACCCTATTTGCTGTATTTTTAATGACCTAAGTTTTTTTCCTCTTAAAATGTAGTACCAGAGCTATACCCCGATGTTGGCACAGTATTACAAAATATATGTAAGACCTTTTTTCAGAAATGTTGTTATTGCTTATTTGGCTTTATCTTCATGTGATTTTTTTCCTTCCTATATAATCTCTGAGCTCAGTCATCATCTTATTTGTAACTTATTGTCTATTTCTAATTCAACTGCTTCTCCATCTATAAAAACAGATAAAGTAGCAGAATCATAGGTAGCATAGGGCATCTCTTGCCAAGTTTTCTCCCTTTCGCTAGGCTTGTCAATCATGTGCTCTCCAGATATGGGAATGAGAAAATATCTTCTCTCTTTTCTACTCCTGGTTACCAGAGTGAAGCTTTATTTCAAGAACAAATAACCAATTCAAAGGTGTGTATTCAACTTGACATCAACAAGTAGAAGTTCCTAAGTATCCTTTCACTGGCCAGATCATGGTAACTGGCATTTTTAAAAGGCCCAGCCTTCTAGGAACATAGAGTCCTAGTTTTAAAAACTCACTTAAAGGACCAATCAACATCATGGTAATACTATGGTTTAGAAGAGTTATTACAGGTCTTTGGATTTGATCGTAGAGCAGCAAAGCTTGAAGTTTAACTATTTCATCCTTGTATAAGGAACATGTTAGTTTTATTCCCCTAAGTACATATATTGAAATGAAAGATGGGATCCTTCATGCCCAGGACTTGTATATCTATTTCTTGATATAAGCATTCTAATAGGCACAACATTTTGGCAGCATTATTATTATTAGTATAAAGCATATATTCATCTCTAACCCTCATGGTATCTAGTTACTGTAATGCCAGTGTGTTTAACTATATAGCTTAGCAAAGTTTTTTCATTTGCTCTTTATTGAACTCTCATAAGTAGCAAAGCACTGGAAAAGATATGCACAGAAAACCTAGATTTTCCTTTTATCAGTTGGGATCTACTAAAATAACTACCTTATCTTAATATATTTTGCATATTCACTATATTCCACAATTTGTTTCTAAAAGTGAAATTTCTTAATTGATATTCAAAATGTAGCTAATTGTATTTAAGAATTTAACATGTAAATTGTTTATCTTGCCTTCCATCAGATATTTTTCCTTTTCCCTTCTCCCTTCCCATCCATGTACATATTCACACATATTTTAATTGTCAAGTTTATAAATTGGAATATAGGTAACTTGTGTCTCTATATTTCAAGTACCAATCATAAAACCTCTCAATAGTCATATCAGTATAGGAAAGGAATATAGCATACACTTATTCCTAGCCTCATTCTAGGGAATTTTGTTTTATCCAAATCCATTGGCCCAGAAGAAAGAATCAATGGATGCTTAGGTAAGTTAAAGTGGCTATATTTCATTTGAGAACGGGGGGGGAGGGAAATAAGACTTTTGGGGAGAAAAAAATAGAAAATATTCTACCCATCTGTTTTTAGAACATACAACACAAAATTATATTGAAAAAATGTCACATTTTAAAAATATACTTCTGTTGTTTGTGATGTCCAGTTAAAAAAGAAAGATATGAAAATGGAAGAAACAGAATCATAGAGAAATGCACAGTCATCAAGAGTCAGGGACACTTAAGAATAGTAAGAGGCAGGCACATACAAACACACACCAAATATCTAGAAAAGGCCCACAGTTGCACAGACATCAAGATAGGTGCAGACAGGAGCAAACTTGAGCTGAACAATAGGCTTTTGTGAATACTGTCACTTAAGCTCTTTTAATCCTCAGTGCATTTTTACAAGTGTAATGAAGATTTCTTATTTACCTTTACTAATTTCCCTATCTAGCTAATTTGTTGTCCTAAATTAAAGCAGGGTCAAAATATTATATTCAGAGTATGTAAGAAATAACCACTAATATTTGTATTTTTTACCCAATTAATAGTCTCAGACCTTTTACTGTTTGAGACTTGTGCTTCCTCATCCTTGGAAGATTTTCCAAAGAAAGAAGAACCTAATTAGCCACTGAATTTCACTGTACCAGATCTATTCCCACATATATGAACTGAAGCAAATCACTTTACTTCTTTGGGTTCCTGTTTCCTCTTCTGTGAAATAAGAGGTATTGCACTGGGCCTCTGAGGTCCTCTAAATCCATAGGATCCCTTGAACACATCCCATGAATATTCTAGTAGAATGAGCCTATCTTAAATAGTCCAAAATACCATTAATAAATGCCTGTAGAACACTTGGCACCATGCTAGGTACTGAGATGTACCAAAGAAATAGAAGATGCTTTTAATTTTGATGCACTTCCTAGTCTTAGAGCTAAGAGACTGTAGAGACTTCTGATCCAACCTTTGAGGTCCAGATGAGTGACTTGCCCAAGGCGGTTCCAATAATATTATAAATGGCAGTGGAAATTTGACCTTCTATCTTCTAATTCAAGATCTATTCCATGCTGACATGAAATTATGAGAATATAACAGAAACCAATAAATTGTAAAGTGCCAAAATGAGTCATAGAATACTATGTAGTCTGCCATAAGACCTCTTTAAGGAGATAGCACTTAAGTGTATAGACCAGGGGAGGTGAGATGGGAGAGCATTCAGGACTTTATGAGAAGACAGGAAGGCAAGAGGTAGGATATCATCTACAAAGAACAGCCCAGTAAATCATTCTTACCATCCGATACTTCTTCTGACTCTCACCATCAAAATTAAATCAAGCCTGCCATGATTCTGGAAGGGGTAAGTCAGTCAACTCCCTTTGGCTCCACTTAGCATCCCTGAGACTTCCTCCATCAAGACTTCTTTTACTGCCACTGGCCTCTATGTTGTCTCCACCATTAGGATATAAGTTCCTTGAGGACAGAGCTGTCTCTCACTTTTGTGTTTATACCCTTGTGCTTAGTAGCTTGTCACAAGTGTTTGTGCTTAGTATTTGTCACAAAGCTAGTGCTTAAGAAAGACTTTTTAATTCATTAATTTATTACCAAGGACTATCGTTTTAAGCAAATCTGGCAGGTCCTCATTTCTGGTACAGGCAGTTAGAAAGAAAAGAGACAGAGAAACACACTCTTTGCTGGAAAAAGTGAAAGATGAATTGTTAATTTTCTAAGACCTTCCTAAAAATCTAAATCTCTCGATTTGCCAAACATTTAAAAAAGCCAAACCTAGGTTACATAACACATAGGAGAGGTAAAAGCCTTTCGACTTGACCTTGTCATGGTAAGAGTTTACAGTTAATTCAAACATCTGCTACATAATTAGAGGTTTTAGGGGGGAAATGCTTATTACTCCCTTTAGAGCTGTGACATTCTGTGCCCTCCACAATTCTCATTAGTGATATAAGGACATTGATGCTACTTAGGAACATTTTCTTTCCTTACCCCTTTTTGAAGGAGAGTGCTTGCAGGAGAAAGAGAAGACACTCTGTGCTGAATGTTTAGGATGCGGTGCTTCTCTCTATGCTTCTCTGGCAAGAAGCCACGCTCGAGGATCCCATCCACCCAGGGAGAAATAACCCCTTTGTTGAGCTTTTGCATTTCATTGACATGAACATACTGCATGTAACTAAAAGTCTGAAAAATACATCTGGGCATATGTTATTTATAAAGATGGAGGCATGGAGCATATAGAGCAGAAATCCAAGTACTAATGCTCTAGTTTTCTTTTGTCTTTTCTTTCTAACAAAGTCCTTACCCTATATGCAGGCATAATGCTTTGCACAGCTGAGCTCTTTGCAAGCCAACTGTGTGCATTTAATAAGTGCTTCATGTTGTAGCCTTTCATTTTATTTTATATGCTGCAAAGATCAAGATTCCAAGTCTGCCATAGTCCCTCTTGCCACTCCATAGATAACTGTGACCTATGCAAACATAAGAAATTTTAAAGCAACATAAAGATTCCTATGACTAATGGGATAGAATGTATTAAAGCACAGATATAATTACTTGCCACAAAATACAAGATATTGCAGGTAGATGTTCAGGTAAAATAATATGCAAAGTTTATGTTCTGTCTCTTCCTAATACATAACCTTAACTCATTTTCCTCAACTATCTTCTATTTTATTTCATAAAATCCTACATTTCTTGTGAAATTAATTCTTACCAAAACCATTTTTACTTTACATTAGTTTATATGCAGCTATGCTATACAGTACTTGTACTTTAAAATCTATTATAACCCTAGTTGCCAAATATTTGGAATTCCTTTATTTTTATTCACTGCTTCAATTCAGAATTATTTTCTGCATGAATATGTTCAGTTACTTTACAAATAAATGATGTAGTTAAATTTTTATCAACAGGCTTGACTTCAGTAATGTTATTTAGTATTTCAGTCTATCAACAAGCGTTTATTAAAGTGCCTGCTATGGGCCAAGGCAGCCAGGTTGCACAGTTGATAGAGCTCCAGACCTGGAGTTCAGATCTGGCCTCAGACACCTCCTGTGTCACCTGGGCACGTCACTTAAACCCTATTTACATCAGTTTCCTCATCTGTAAAATGAACTGGAGAAGGAAATGGCAAACCACTACAATATCTTTGCCAAGAAAACCCTAAAGGGGATCACCAAGAGTTGGATATGACTAAATGACTGAACAACTGTAAAAACAGATATGCCAGGCACGAAAGATATAATTATAAGAAATGAAATAATCCTGAATCTCAAGGAAGCTATGCTCTTTCAGGGAAAACAAATACAAATATGTACAGAATAAATGTAATTAAAATAAATAGAAACAAATATAAGGTAATTAGTGTCTTAGTGGATAGAGTGCTGGGTCTTAGGAAGATTTGAGTTCAAATATGACCTCAGACTCACTAATGGTGTGACCCTGGGCAAGTCACTTAAACTCTGGCTTTTTAAAAATATAATAATGGCATCTACCACTCAGGATTGTTGTGAGGATCAAATTAGATTGTATTTGTAAATCGCTTAGTACAGGGCCTAGCACACAATAAGTGCTATGTAAATGCTAGCTATCATTAGTTAGGAAGAGGGTCACTAATGGTTAGGAAAAATCAGTAAAGGCTCTATGCAAAACATGGCACTTTTGCTGGGTGTTGAAGAAAGACAAGGATTCTTTGAAGTAAAGATGCAGAAAAGATGCATTGCAGGTGGGGAAGACTAGCAGGAGAAATGCGTGGAGATGGGAAGGGAAGTTTGGCTATGCCATGGAGTGTGGGAAGAAAAAGAAGCTATGATGAGATTTGAAAGATAGGTTGGGAAGACCTATAAAAGCCAGAGAGCTTAATTTTTTTTTTAATTGTATAAGCAGTAAGGATCAAGTGGGCATTTATTGAGTATGCAAATAACATAATCAGATCTATCCTTAATGGAAATGACTTTTGTATCTCTGAGAGGCCAAGTAGGAGGTTGTAATGATAGTCTAACTGTGAGGTGATGCTTGGACTGAACTACTCTGGTGCTATATGAGAAGTGAAAAGGGATTAGTTGGGAGAAATATTGAAGTAGAAACAGCAAGATTTGGCAGCTGATTGAGAATGTGGGGAGTCCAGGTTATGAGCCTGGGACTTTGGAAGAGTGGTATTATTTTCAGCAGAAATAGGGTAGTTTGGTGGAGGAGTTGGTTTGAGGAAAGGTAACAAGTTCTGCTTGGGCATTTTGAGTTCTGGATGTTTCTGGGACATCCAGTTCTCAATGTCCAATAAGCAGCATGGTTCTCAAGAGCAAGGCAGAGTTCTGTGAGCCTTCTCCATAGGGAAGATGATCCCATGAGGATAGATTAGTGTTAAGAGATAAGATAAAAAGGTCCTGCCTCTAGAAGGCCCAGAGTTAACATATATGATATGGAAGCTACACCAGCAAGGAAGACTTTGAGGACTGGACAGCTATGTAGAAGAAGAACCAGAAAGGAATGGTATCATGAGAACCCTGAGAGGAAAGAGTACCCAGGAGGATGTCAATAGCAGGAAGACTGAACAAAGATGATCAATTTGGGCAACTAAGAGATTACCAGTAACAGGTTCCAAGCAAATTATAATACTGAGGTAGTTAGTAGGAGATATTAACATCTTAGAGAGGAAGGAAAAAAATTTAGAACTCAGAATTAAAAAAAAATATTGAAATTGTCTTTATGTGTAAAAAATGAAATATTATTTAAAAAAACAAACAAGGAGCTGTGACTTATTAATATGGATGTCTCTTCCACTAGTACAAACTGTTCAACCACCTGCTCCTTCTTACCCTTGCTTTCCATAAATTCACTAGAGAGGAGCTCTCCAATATGCTTGAGATTTTCCTATCCTTTTATTGTTTAAGGAGAATCAGTGCAGTATTCAAACCATCCATCTCTGATCCTTTCTTTGCCTTTGGTATATCGATGGTCACTCTCTATTGCCAGTCACTTCTGCTATTGATGATCTGTTTTATGCTGTTTTTCATGTACAAAACCTCCATTGTTATATACTTCTACCTCTTGATTCATCAAGAATACACCTGGTGTGTGTGTGTGTGTGTGTGTGTGTGTGTGTGTGTGTGTAAAGAATATAGGCATGAGAATTTAGTAGTTGTCTGTTTCCTTGACCACCTTTACTTAAAAACAAATATTATCTCTGGAGCCTTCTCTTTGCTGTAACCTGAACATTTTTACATTAATCCTTCCAAAATTTTCATCTCCAGTATGCGTTTATTTTTCTCTGCTAATTTGGCCAGGTCCAGCCACTTTTTCCTAATTTCAACTTAAGTACTTTCTCACACAGTACATTGGGTACTGAGATGATAAATTATAGAAGTTGTGGCTCCAGTTTCCTCAGTGATGTTGATGAAAATAGATTACTGTAGAAATACTGACAGATCTGTTCCATATTACAGCTATTTGTTTATACTTCTAGTTTTATCCAGACATGCTCTTTTATGGTCTGCCTTAGTTGGGTCTCATTCCAAGCATTTATCAGACTCTCTTTCCCCTCAGCTGCTTTTCACTTTTTTTGTGATGACACCTTGCAGGTGATCTTTCATCTGCATCCTTTTCTATAATCTTTTACAAAGTTTTTAGTCTTTTCACCTCTAGCCTATATTCCTGTTACCTTCCATAGAGTGACATTGCTCCATTGTAATATAGATATTTTTAAAACTGTGTCTTCCATGATTCAACTTAATCACTAGAACAGTGAGGGCCATTTATTAATAATCCTACTCAATCTCCCAGAAGTCACACAGGACCTTTTATGTCCATTTTCCCTATGATACACAGAGGCACTCTAACATTAAGGCCTTCCATACCATTTCTCCATTGCATTCCTACCTACAAATTCCTAGGACAACATGGGGATAGTTCCACTTAGTATGTAAACATTTACTTTAAGACTTGAAATTACTATAGTAAATGTTGAAGTCAGCCACCCTTATTCCTCCTTCTAGGTCAGGGATTCACAACCTGGAGTCTATGAGTGTGTGTGTGTGTGTGTGTGTGTGTGCCTGTACACGTATACATAGTAGACACCTAATGTACATATATAGATAGATCAATAGCTATATTTCATTACTATAAGATTCCCTTTTAATTCTGTGTATTTTATTGTATGCATCTAACATTATTCATGGAAATGGTGCAGTAGGTTTCACCAGACTGCCAAAAATGGTCAAGGACACAAAGCAGATTAACATTACTTTTAAATCCTGAAAATGTAGACATTTTTCTTGAGATAATATTTGTAAAATGCTTTGCTTTAGGGCAGGGCTTTTAATACCTGGCAAATAGTAGGTACTTAATAAATTTGCCTTTCTCTGCCTGCCAAGTGAGGACCATAAGTTCATGGGATCATATGTTTTGAGCTTGAAGAAACCTTAGAAGCTATTGAGAGTTTAAGTGATTTGTTCAAACACACAGATTGAAAGAACACAGCTGGGATTCCATCCAAAGTCTTCTGACTCCAGATCCATTGCTGTCCTTCAGTGAAGAATGAGGAAATGGAACAGCCACTGTCACACCTTCCCTTTTCTACCAAGGATACTCACTATCCATCTTTATGTCAAACTTGAGCTAGTTCTCATCCAGGCTTCCTTACTCACTAGCTCATTCACCAGACCCTTAGGTTTCATGACACTAGGGAAGAAAAGTCATGTTTGCTGTCTGGGTCAAGTTCTGAGCTCTTTTACTGCTTGTTTTGGTGACTTTTTCTAGTCATTAAACTTCTCTAAGAAAAAGTAATAGAATAAATGTCTTAACCTTTGTCTTTTTCTCATTTTTGAAGTTGACAATTTGTTCAAACCCTGATGGTTGAAGTCGGTAATCAAATGTAGCGTTTTCTCAACTAGATCCTTTCAGAAGAATGTAAAATCATTGAGGACAGAGACTATTTTGTTCCTTTCTTTGTATTCCTAGTGTGAGGGACACAGTAGATGCCTAATCTGTTCTGTTCAGTTGAAGTGAATTTCTTCAAGTTTGGTATTGATGTTGATATTTGTGTTAACAACTGGAAGACCTAGCTACACTCAGACAGCTGTTTCTAAATCTAATGAAGCTGGTAAGCAATCATTTCTCATCAGTTAAGATACAGTCAGTTCCATTTTTTATGATGTTGTTGGGTACTCACCACATCCAGAGCCTTAATACTTCTCAAGCCAGTGTAGTCATTACATACATAGGAAGATGTTGAAAAATTTACAAATATTTGGTTCTTTTCATTTCCTGAGACCAAACCTTATTTTCCTACATACTATTTATTTATATTTCTTATGCTGTTATTCACATTGAAGTCACCAATTATAACATAATCATATATAGCAAACATGTAACTTAAAACTAAACATACATAACACAGTGTTAAAAATATAAATAGATACATTAATAAATTATAAGTTCCTTTGTTCAAATTGTATATAATAGATGCTGTGGTCTCCACTATTATTATTAATGCTAATAATAATAGTCCCTATGATAACTTATCAATCATGGAAGCACTTGAGAATTTTAAGTATTCTTTGTATTACACTTTTAAGTATTTTTATTGTCTGGGTAGGGATTCAACTTTTATGAATAAAATTTACTTAATACATATTGCTATCTCATTGAAGTAGATATCCTTTCCAACCATGCACAATGCAACTTACCCATACCTGCCCGTCTTCTACAACACTATGTCCCTGTCCCTCTATAAATTTGCCAAAGTGAGACCCACCCAATAATGTGGGAGCACTATTTGCATCTGTGAATGAGTACCTTTGGTGAATTGAGTTGATGATCCTTGCCTAATTTCTACGTCCAAGATCTCTTGCCTTTATTTACCACACACATATTTATTAGCCTTTTCTATAGCTAGACAGTCTTATTCTCACACACAGTATCCAAGCAATAGAATTGATCTGGGATTAGAAAGCATAACAAAGGAAGCTTTCCTATTGTTAGTATTCAGAAGGCAAAGAACTTTGATCTTTATAATTAAACAACTTTTACCAACATTTAATTCTTTACGATGAAAGAAATGAAGACATAAATATATATGTATATGCATCTACACACATATAGATCTATTACTGCTAATAGTAAAAGTTAACAACTTAGCCTACTTGACCAAAGGGGGAAAATGAGACTAGAGATGCTCTAAATTGTTCTGATAATATCATACTTACAAGGTCAAAATACAAGAATATTATCAAGATTAAAAGGCATCTTTAAAATTCTTATTTATTTGACAGAAAGCTTGCTATGGAATCAATACTTCTGACAGTCCCTGTTTTAGAGTCTATATTTAAATTTTGAAAAATTTTATTGCGATATTTTGTTTTTAAATTACAAAGATTTCCAGACTTCAATACTTGAGAGCTCTCTTCTATATAAAGTAAAACTAACAAAACAGTAACTTCATTTGAAAGTACATACAATATTCCACATTGAACAAAAATCTGTTTTCTTCCTACCACATTGAGAAGAAAAAAAAAATTAAAAGCAAATTTCTTCTAACAAACATGCAAAATCAAGCAAAATAAATTCCCCCATTAATAATACCTTCAGTTGCAAATTTAGACAAGTTTGTCATTGTTTAGTAAACCAATCAGGTTTACCTTCTATAAATAACATTACATTCAGGATTAACTATTGTGTCATTGGACAGTCTTGGAAAATCACTTAACAGAAGCCTCACATTTTTCTGATATATGGAATTGCAGGCTCAGTGGAAAAGATAGAAGAATTAGGTTCCATTGAACTCTAAAATGCTATGGTTATTTCAGATATTCCATGCCTGTGTTTGTTGGAGCTATCCTAAAATACTGGTCACTTTTTGTTTTTTCTATGGCTCTGAGTTAGGGAAAATTTTAGGTACCAAGAATGCTCAGATTCTCCCCCATTCCTAGTCACAGGGACTCAAATTGAGCATTTCTTTTAAATGTGGGTCTTAGGCCCTCTTTTTCACCCTTTAATAATCATCTTACTCCCAAGACTATTGCATATTTGTCACATTTGAGGTATCCGAGTTTGATACTGAGCGGATAAAGCCTAATGATCTTTTAATAGCAGGTTTCTATGACTTATGTTATACTTTAAAAAACCATCTTAGATTGAAAATGAAGGGAATCTAAATAGAATTCCCAACTATTTCGTGTTATATATTCCATCTGTCTGATATTCTGTGATGTAAAAATAAGATGTGGTGTTTTGTTTGGTTTTGTTTGGGTTTTTTTTTCTCCCTTGATAGTAAAGAGATTTTAGAAAGGTGTCTGGTTTACACAGTTTCTTTTAAAGTAATGTCAAGATTTATAATTTGCCTCTCCATTTCCATTCTCCCAAGTTTTTCCTTGTAAACTGCATGAAACTTCAAAGACCTAACAACATTGTGAAGTCCTCTTGTCCTAACTTCTCCATAAAGTATACCTAAAAGAAATGTTCTTTTGTTATGAGAGAGCCTTAGTATTTTCCTTTCAAAGGAATCCATCATTTTTTAAAGAATAAACTTTGCTGGTTTTATGCTCTTTTCTCTACTTTAAACACATTTTCTCTTCACTGCCTGAGCAGGGTATTTTCCGTGTAGTGATTCTGCTTTTTCTTTGTTCTCCTTGTCTGATGTTCCTTTGATAGCGGATGGTTTCTCGCTCTTTGGGAGTAAATCCAGATGACCTTAAGGACCCAATTAAAATTAGTATTCCTCGCTATGTTCTCTGTGGACAGGGAAAGGATGAACACTATGAATTTGAGATAAAGGTAAGTGTGTCTTCCTTTCCTTTCTGGAAGAATGGATGTTTGATATCATGTAATATCTGTAATTTTTAATGTAGTTTATATGTGTATTATTTGTTATTCCATTATTTATTACCATCTTTATTGTGGATCAAATGATGTGTGCATGCTCCTTTGTGGGTGCATGTGTGTGGTCAATGGGTGAAAGAGGAGTCAGTATTGCTATTACAGAAGATTTGATCTCCTTAGAAAAGTTTTTTTTTGAAGAGCTCCCTTCCCAATTATATTCCAAACTTATTCAGTTTACACAGCTTTCCAACAAGAGATGTATTCCCATTGCTTTATGTTTTCAGAGGTATATCACTTGTATTTTTAATATAAAAAGTGATATTTTTAGTAATGTTTTATAACATCGAATTTTCTCTGATTATTCGCCTTCCAAATAGTTAAATATCTATAAATCAGAATGGGCTAAAGACTCTCAAAGCAAATAGAAGCTATTTAGTTTTATAAATTCTCATTTCCTATGTTGATTTCTTTTTTTTAAGTAGTCACTCATTTATTGAATTAGGATTTGTACTGAGAACATCTTATGTCTAGAACAAATTTCCTAGTCTAATTGGCCGTATTTTCATACATTATGCATTAAGAGAGGCAGATTGGTGCAGTGACTAAAAAAATCGTTCTAGGTTTCAGAAAGAACTGAGTTCAAGTCCCAGCTCTGTCATATAGTGACTTTAGGACCTTGAGCAAATTACTTAATCTTTCAGTGCTCTAGGCAGATCTCTTAGACTCTGATTTGCAAAAGCAGTTGATTCACCTTTGTAGAGGGAGTTCCCTTACCCTGGAATTGCTCATACCAATAAAAATCAGAAGTCTAGTCTCTGTGCCTATGTAATACAGTAGCTGCTCTATCACCGGGCGCTCTCTGCCCCTATTACCTCAGGAGAGGTAAAGAAAGAAAGGGAAAAGGATGTAAAGTGAGGAGAAAGAAGTAAAATGGGTCTAGAAGACCAATTTGGCAAGCTTAATTTTAAAACTATGTAATATAGTAAGAGGTAAAGTGTCTACATAGCCAAAGAGCTGGCATTGAAGTCAAGAGGACCTGGGTTCACTGTGCAATATTTTCTCATGGCAAATACTACTGTACCATGAAAAAAAACAGCAGCCATAGCCCTGATGCTAAGAGTCTTAGTATAACAGAAATTGACTACAAGAGAAAGGATGTTTAAGTTTCATTTTATAGCTTGGCATTTCTCATCCTTGCTTCCTATTCTCTTTATTCCAGTCAAGCCACTTTCTTTGTTCTTAGTACTTCTGTGTTTTCCTTTGGATGCTTTAAGATCCAACTCAGATACTTTCTCCATGTAGTCTTCTCAATTGAGCAAGAAATTATTCTTCACTCTTTTGAATTCTTACATTTCTTTATACCTATCACTTACTTTTTTTCCTATTAAAAAAAATTATTTACTTTTAGTTTGCAACATTCAGTTCCACAATTCCTTGAGTTCTGAATTTTCTTCCCCTTTCTCTCCTTCTCCACCATCGTGGTATACTATCTGATAAAGGTTCTACCAATACCTTCAGATTAAACATTAGTAAAGTTGTAAAGAAGAATTACAGCCAATGGAATGAACAACGAGAAAGAAGAAACAAAAAAGAGAACAAGTAGTTTGCTTCCATTTGCATTCAGACACCATAATTCTTTCTCTGGATGTTGATAGCCCTTTCTATCAGGAGTCTTTTGGAGTTGTTTTATAGCCTTGCATTGCTGAGTGGAGCCCAGTCTCTCAAAGTTAATCATCACAGATACGATATGTCTATAATTGTCTACTATGTTCTCCTGGTTCTGCTCTTTTCACTCAGCATCAGTTTATATAAGTCTCTTCAGGTTATTATGAAGTCCATCTGCTCCCTATTTCTTATACACATTAGTATTCCATTACATCCATATACCACAACTTGTTTAGCCATTCCCCAGTTGATGGGCATGCCCTTGATTTCTAGTTCTTTGCCACCACAAAAAAGCTGTTATAAATATTGTTGTTCATATAGGTCCTTTTCCCACTTGTAGGATCTCTTTGGGATACAGCCCTAGAAGTGGTATTGCTGGGTCAAAGGGTTTTGCACATTTTTATAGCCCTTTGAGCATAGTTCCAAATTGCTCTGCCAAATGGTTGGATCAGTTTACAACTCCACCAACAATGCATTAGTGTTCCAATTTTCCATATCTTCTCCAGAATTTATCATTTTCCTATTTTGTCATTTTAGTCAATCCAGCAGGTGAGATGTTGTACCTCAGAGTTGTTTTGATTTATGTTTCTCTAATCTTTAGTGATTTAGAGCATTTTTCATATGATTATTGATATCTTTAATTTCTTCCTCTAAAAACTACCCATTCAAATCCTTTGACCATTTATCAATTAGAGAATAACTTGTCTTCTTATATATTTGACTCAGTTCTCTGTGTATTTTAAAGATGAGATCTTTATCAGAGACATTGGTTGTAAAAAATCTTTCCCAATTTTCTGCTTCCCTCCTAATCTTGGTTACATTGGCTTTGTTTGTACACCTTTCATATACATTTGTACCATTCTTATATTTATTTATAAATAGTCTTCTATCCTCTGATTGCAGTCTTTTCTAGGATAAGATCATTGTTTATAGGTTTGGAGATGGTTCATAGGGTCATAAGTTTAGAGATGGAAATGCTTGGAGGTCATGTCACCCAACCCCCTTCCATTTTTACAGATGAAGAAACCAAGGCTCAGAAAAGTCACCTGACTTTCCCAAGATCCCACAGCTAATAAGTGATAACACCAGGAATCAACCCCCTGCCCTCTGACTGCAAACCTAACCTCTAACCATTATACCACAATGCCTCCCTTTACTTTCTTACTCACTTCTGGACCTAATATGGTTCTTAGTAGGCACATTCTTAGTAGGCATTCAATACATGTCTGTTGAATTATGGACACAGTGATATCAGAATTGGAAGTAACTGTTTCTTAGCACAGCAGGCAGCCTTTATTATTCAGTGCTGAATTTTTCTAAATTCTGCTGCCTGCAGGTCAGCAGAATGTCACTGCAAAATATGGGTTTTCTAGGAGCAAGTTTGCAACCAACTGTTCCTGTCATGAGTAATCTCACTAACAGGGATATGCAAGTATTCATGTAAAACTTTTTTTCAATTGTCTTTCAAGAGTCATATGTGGAATGAATTATTATGCTTGGAGTTTTCAGTTAGCTAGCATTCAAATAGTTATAGTTTTCCTCTTAAATTAAATTCTGTCATGATACAAAGCAACAAAAGCCCAGAAAATGTACACTTGAAGCTGACACAATCTTTTGTATTGTTCCCCAGGTAAAAGAAAAAGCCGATACCCACCTTAGTTTTGTATTCCCTGCTTTGGGGCTTGTTTTTGTTACCATTTTAGTATGTAATAAGCCAAATTGGGTCTTTATTCTTTCCTGAGGTATTTCTATGTACACAGAAAGAGAGACAGTTTTTCCCAAGAGATTATCATCAAATGTATATCATTAACGCGAAGGACTGGACCATTTTCCTTCAGTTGGTAAACATTGCTAGACAGTAAAAGAAAACCCATGCCGTGTATTTTTCTCTCAACCAGCTGACTTGTTTAGAACTTTGGTGTTGAATTAAGTTCGTCCTTTTGTAAAAAGTCCTCCCATCAGGGATCTTATGATGTTGTTATAAGAATACTCTTTTCACTGACCTGTGATACTTTCATGCTTTTATTAGTAGGAGCAGTAATAACAGCACAAAAATCACCCTAAAATTGATATTATACCTTTTCTTCCAAAAATCAAAATCACTCTTTCTTAAATTGTATCCTTTCCTCATAGATTTACAAAGAATCTCAGAAGGGGCTAGTCCATCTAATGCAACCCATGCCTAAACCAGAGTCCCATCTCCTCTATCCTATCTCCTACATTAAATATCTATCTCATGGTATATTTAAATAATGCATTTAGGAATAGATTGTGGTCTAGAAGTACTTTTAAAAATCAGGTTATAAACAGTGATTATAAGGTCAGGCCACAAAAGCTTTATTCATATATGTTGCTAGACAGTCACACTAAGGGTACTGTCCTACCTCTTAGCCAAGAGGTATGACGGAGAGGAGGAGGAGGAGTGTCCTCAAATTATAGAATCTTAGAGTTGATAGTGTCTAAAATTTTAGAACTAGAAGGGACCTTAGATATTGTCTGGTATAAAGTTCTTATTTTCCAAAAGCTGAGGTACATACAGAAGTGACCCTTAGATAGTCACACAGCTAATCAGTGACGGTTGTCAATCTTGTCATTTCTACCATGTCTCTCACCTAGATTGCTTTTTCTTTGCTCTCATGCCCCAGGCTGTTTCAAGCCCTCGTCACCTATCTCATGGCCTAGCTCCTTTCCTGCCTCATGTCTCCCATTCCAGGCCATCCTCCACACAGGTGTACAATCTTACACCTTTATGCCATGAATTGTTGCCTCCCCGTTACTTTTAAGATTAAATGCAAGCTCTTCTGTGGTTGTATACTCTGTACCTTGGATTCTACCTGATAGATAGTATATGCTTAATGAGTGATTGTTGATTGATTGGATGATGTCCGCTAGGATGAGAGCCCAGTTCTGAATCTGTAAGATTCCGCAGCATATCCAGAAAGGGAATCATTACACCTGAGATCTACAGCTCTTCCTAACTTCCCAGTTTCAGTTCCAAATACCACCATTTTTACAACCAACAGTGTTCACTGCTCCAGGTCATCCTCAAAACTTCCTGCTCCCTCATCCCCTGTGTCTTTTTAGTTTCTAGTTCTTGATGATTCTGTCTCCATATGACTTTTTGGAGCCATCTCCTCCTCACTGCCCTCGATCAGGCCCTCATAACCTCTCTCCTGGGCTGCTGAAGTGACCTCCTAATTAACCTCCCCGTCTCCATTCTTCCTTTTCTAATCTGTTCTGCATAAATCTGCCAAAAGGGATGTTCTTAAAGCATACTTATGACTCTACCTCCCCCCTGTTCGTGACGCTTCATTGACTTTCTGTTGACTCGCAGGTAAAGCGCAACTCCTTTATTTGCTATTTAGCTAATTCCATCTCATCTTGACTCCCACTCACAAACTTGACGTTTCTAACAGATTGACCCTCTTGCTCTTTGTTCTTAATGCATGCTATTCCTGTCTCAAACCCATGTGCCTCTGCATAGCCATCCTCTGTGCCTGCATTCTTCTCCAGCCTCACTTCAAGGGCCACCTTCTAAAGCAGACCTTTGCTAATCTTCCAGTTAATACTTAGCCCACTCTTGAGATGACGTTATATTCACTTTGAATGTGTTTTGTGTTCAATTGTCTGTGTATTGTTTTCTCTCAAGAAAAATTAATCTTTTTAACAGTTTATTTTCATCTTTGTATCTTCAGTACCTAGCTCAGTGCCTCGTGCACAGTGTTTCATAAATATTTGTTGAGTAGATTTGCATTGAACTAAAAGGGATCTCTCCCTTCCCCATATAATTAATGAGACAATTGAAGGAATGATTTATCTACGGCCACATAACTCTTTTACTACTTATTTTATTATTTTGATAATTAAATTTAATGATTATTATTTTGTTATTATAAGAGCTAGGACTAGAGTCTTGGTCTGATTCCCAGGCTAGTATTATTTCTACTGTGCCACACAGTTCAAAGTCATTTAATAAATACTTCTAATCAGAATCCTCTAGACCAGTGGTTCTCAACCTTCCTAATGCTGCGACCCTTTAATACAGTTCCTCATGTTGTGGTGACCCCAACCATGAAATTATTTTCGTTGCTACTGCATAACTGTAATTTTGCTACGGTTATGAATCATAATGTAAATATCTGATATTTAGAATGTATTTTCTTTGTTACAAATTGAACATAACCCACAGGTTGAGAACCACTGCTCTAGACGGTATTACTGTACAGAGTTTCAGTGATGGAAAGCTCACAGTGCATAAGGTAGCCTATTCCGTTTTCATATAGTGTAGTGCCAACGTGATATTTATAGTACCTATGGCAGCTATGAATATGTTGGCACAATTCTGAATTGGAAAATAGAACAGGCTCTTCACATGGAAGACATAACCAAAACATTTATCCACATACCAGAAAACCAAATCCATCAAAGCAACAAAAAAATCTAAACACAATTACAATGCAGGGGGCACCACCATCTCCAAACCTTCTCCCTGCTAGGGCCTTCCCACAAACGAACACCCGCAGCTCCCTGCCTGCTTCCTCTCCCTCCCTTAACCCTAATTGTTTTGACCAACTTCCTCTCGGCTCTCCTCCACCCTTCCTGCTCTACCCATTCAGCAAGCTCCTCCCACCACAGACTCATGTTACTCAGGTTTACATGTGACTCAAACAGGTCACATGGGCCTATTAATAGAAGGAAAAGATCTTCCCATTAAGCAAAAATATATTAACAATACATTCAGCCCCAAGATCTCTCGTATCCATTATGTAGGACAGTGGAGCAACTGGTATCAACAGAACTTTACAACAATATAACAGGGACCTTCAGTGAGTGGGACCCAAGATAATCGGTAAGAGGTGAAGGTCTCTTCTTCCATAGCTTCTTCCTGCTGAAATTGGACATAGAGCTGTCCCTACTCTAGGAGTTTCCATTGTATCTTTAGTTGGCATCTGGAGCTTGGTCGACACCAGGTTGAGGGGTGACACATCACAGTCGTGGACAGGGGGTGACATCCAGCTTAAGCAATCAGGCATCTGCAGGTGGAAGGTACCAAGCCTGCGGGAAACACATCTAGCAAACAAGATTAATAGACAAAAAGCCAAAAAGAAACAAGGAGACAGTAACCAGAAGCATGGTAGATATAGGGTCAGCCATGCTTTTGGAGTTCATGAACCAACTATCATAGCCTTATTCATTGTTGTGTATTGTGTTGTAATTAGGAGTTTTGGGGTCATCATTCTGGCTAGAGGTATACTTCTTCTCAATGGTCTGTTATTCAAATTACGTAAAGTAGGGAACAAATTATCCTTACAATGTTGATACAAATTATTAGCACTTAACTTTCTTAACGGTTCTTCAGTAATCTATTCATTCTTTCAGTTAACCCAGATGCTTGTGGATAATGTGGAATATGATATATGCATTCTATATTGTTTCATATACAATATCTCTTAATTTCATTACCTTTGAAATGTGACCCATTGTCACTTTGAATCTGCATTGGGATTCCATAATATAGATTTATGAGATCTAGGGTTTTACAGGTGTTTTTCTGGGTCACATTCTTATAAGGACAAACGACTAGTACACCTGAATAGGTGTTAACACAAGTAGGTATAAATTTGCATCCTTTATGATGGGGTAGGGATCAGTACATATAGTAGCAAGAGAAGTTTCTTATATTGAACCATAATCCGTCTCCTTGTAACTTCGATTATTGGTCTTAGCTCTGTCCTCTGTAGTTACATAGAATAAGTCACATCCCTCTCTCACATTACAGCCCTTCAAATACAAGGTGCTTCAAAAGTCTTGAAACTTTAAGATTTAACATTTAATTTAAAATTAGTTTAAGATTTAGATTTAAAATTCTCTTAAGACTTATGAGACATTCTACATTTGAAAATAACTTTCATGTTCTTCCCTTTACCCTCTCTAGTATCACCCCACCCTCACCTCTACCCCCCAAGAAAACAAAAAAAACCTTTTCTTTTCTGAACAGCTGCATTTCTTTCATCTCCAGCATCTTGAAGATGATACACTCACTGCCTAGAACAGTCACATAAGGCTGTGCTCTAGTTTGTCAGTGTTTTCTAGCTGAACATGATATTCTGCATGTAGATCTAGAACACTTTTTTTTTCCCTTTCAGAGTATAGACCCTACTCATTTCAGAAATTTTGAAACATGGAAAGATTATCTTTATCATATTTTCATCTTCCTTATCCCCTCTCCCCTGGGTTTCTAGGCACCTTCGTGATTTCCTGTCACCCATTTTAGCACTTTGTCTTATCTTGGTCAATTTCCTAACCAAACTCCAAAATTAATAAGGTAGTATAGTTCAAAGAAGACTAGACAGCTAGACTTGGAGTAGGAATTGGATTTAAGTACCACCTTTGATGTTTGCTAACTATGTCAACATGGGCAAGTAACCCCACCATTCTGAGCCTCAGTTTCCTTATTTGTAAAATGAAGATAATACCTACCCTGCCTCACAGATTTGTGAGGAAAGCACTTTGTAGACCCTAAAGAATAATGGGGAGGGGGTGGCTAGGTGGTAGTGTAGGAGGTAGCTAGGTGGCGCAGTGAATAGAGCACCGGCCCTGGAGTCAGGAGTACCTGAGTTCAAATCCGGCCTCATACACTTAACACAAAAACTAGCCGTGTGACCTTGGGCAAGTCACTTAACCCCAACTGCCCTCCAAAAAAAAAAACAAAAAAAAGAAAAAGAATAATGTGGCTGTAAATATTACTATTACACTCCTTCCCCCTCATCCAAAATGTTCATGTCAGTGTAGCTAATCTCATCCAGGTGCTAGAAATATGTCTTAACTAATTCATATATGCATTTATAGATGATTTATAGACCCCATGACTTGTTAATCCAGACGAGTCTCTGGTTAGAAGAATGTAGATCATGCAAGAAGGAAAGATGTAGATAAATCCCAAAGGAAAGGCACAAAAGATAAAGCAATGTCCTACAATGAAACGTGTGTGTGTGTGTGTGTGTGCACGCACGCGCATAAAGACTGACCGTAAGCAAATTGAACCAATCCAGAAGTGATGCTTATTTCAAACAACTTCTCTCCTCTTCACTTCCAAATTCATACATTTTCTAAAAGCTATAGATCTCTTCCCCTAATATATCCTATAGTAGCAGCAACAACAGGCATTCCAGAGTCTGAGGGAAGAAAGGAGGGTGAGGGGGGCCTATTTACTTGTAAGTCAGGGGATGCCTGCAATTGAGTCATTATTTTAAAGCCATTATACTTCAAAAATGTACATTATTCTAATTTGATCATAAGAGCAATAGTATGTATAATGGTAAAAGAATTTGAAGATCTTCCCTGCCCCTTAATAGTCCTAGGGAATTTGGAGATCTTCCCTACTCCTTAATGAGCCTCACTTGGAGACCAACAAAAGAAGCTTGCTTAGGGGAGGCTTGTTTTTCAGGAAGGCCCACCTTTTGTGACTTTGTAATTCAGCAGTGAGTCATGAAGGGTATGATTTTCTCTGACCCTGGAGAAGGCTGTATATAGTCCCTGAAGTGAGGTTTTGTTTTGGGACTCACTTATGGGAAGAGTTGAATGATTTGACCAGATGAGACTCTGGGTAGCCATTGATCCCCAAGCTTTGAAAACCCACATGTTGGTGCTTTTCTGTCTGGTAACTAACCTTGTATTATGTAAAGGTCAGACAGCTAGAAGCTCTGTCTGTTGGTCTGTTGAATTGTGTTATTTTCTGTCTGTATTTTTTGTCTGTAATTTCTGTTTGTATTTTCTGAAGTTCAGGGTGCTGACTTTCCCCCTGAAATAAGTGAATGTTATATATGTTTTATTACAGCAAGATTGTTAACCTTTTTTGAGTTGCTTTCCTTTAAAAAAGCAGATCAAAGAACCTATGCTAGCAGCCATCCTGGGTATGCCAGGGTGCTTGCTGTTAAAGTACTTGATGCTGATAGACCTCAAAGGTACCAGGCATTACCAGACATGATAGGCAGTAAAAAGAGGACTTCCCTTGGAGGCAAAAGGCCTTGAGTTTGAATTCTGACAATGCCACCAACATGTCATTGCATCAGTCCATTTAATCTCTCTGAGCCTTGATTTACTCTGAAACCTTAATATTCTGTATAAAATTGTAGTTTCATCTTTAAAATGAGAAGACTAGATTATATGATTTCTAAAGTTCCCTGTAAGTTCTAAGACTTAGGTTCTGTGATGACTTAGAGCCGGGGTGTCAAACCGAAATAGAAACAGGGGACATTAAACCATACGTCAAGATCCCTGAAAGCTTTATATTGACTTAGAAAGAAAAGCTCCATGTGTTAATTTTTTTATTGTATCTTTATTGATTTTGTTAAATATTTCCCAATTACATTTTAATCTAGTTAGACCACACTTGAGAGTGCCGTGGGCTGCATGTGGTTTGTGGCTACCTGTTTGACACTTCTGGCTTAGTGGTTAGCACAGCAAACCTCAAAAGCCCACACAGGCAATTCCAAGTGAAAAGAAATGACAGCAGAGGAAAGAAGAATACTCTGCAAGGAAAGGAGGACTTGGCAGGAAAAAGGAAGCACTTTTTCTGTATTTTATTTGAGGTCAAGCATGGTGGTTATTATAATTTCATGGTATTTGGTTTTGATTATAACTGTTGTTCCTTCGGTTTACATTGTTGTAGCATTTTGTGTATAGTTTCCTGGTTCTGTTTACTTCTCTTCGTGTTCGCTTACTTGTCTTCCCGTGATGTTTTTCTGTACTCCATGATTGTTTTACATTCCCTGTGTTTTTGTTGTTATTTTTCAGTCATGTCTGACTCTTGCTGACCCCATGTAAGGTTTTCTTGGCAAAGATACTAGAATGGTTTACCATTTCCATTATCGAGCTTATTTTACAGATGAAAAATTGAAGCAAACAGAGTCAAGTGATTTGCTCAGGGTCACATAGTTAGTAAGTGTTTGAGGCTGTATTTGAACTCAGGGAGATAAGTCATCTTAACTCCAGGCCCCAAAATTCTATCCACTGTGCCATCTAGCTTCCCACATTCTGTGTACCAAAACTAGTTTAATTAGATAGATGTCTCCCTTTTTATCACTTCATTGCTACTAAAAAAAATGCTGCTACATATAGTCTGATGTATTTTTTGCCTTTCTTTTTGTCATTGACCACTTTGTATGTTCATGGTCCTTGTCATAGAGTATATGGAAAAGGAACACTTTTTGGAGCAAAATGTTGAAAGAGACAAAAAGAAATGAATCAAAAAGTAAGCAGGAATGTTTTGTCCTCTGAAAAGGAAGGACAATAGGAAAGAGTAGAAGAATAAACAGATTTTTTTGAAGTAGAAAAAAAATACTAAGGAAGTTCAAAACCAAGGATAGCTGGGTGGCAGGGTAAATAGAACACCATGGCTGGAGTCACCAAGACTTGAGTGTAAATGAAGCCTCAGATATTTACTAGCTGTGTGACATTGGACAAGTCACTTAATTCTGTTTGCCTCTGTTCCATCATCTATAAAATAGGGATAATAATAACACTTTCCTCCCAAGGTGGTTGCAAATATCAAATGAGAAAATTGTAAAGTCTTTAGCATAATAAAAAGTGATGCAAATATTAACTGTTATTAAGTAAGGGCACACACTGATTATTGCATTCACCGGAGCTTTTCTAGCTTTCAAAATTTATCATTTTTACAAACTTATTGTTGTCTAGTGATGAAAATGCTACCCCCTCCCCCAACAGAAAGCTGATGCAATAAATATTTCAAATGAGAGACCCATTTCTTGATATGGTCAATGTGGGAGTTTGTTCTGTGTGATTATATTCATATTTTTATAATGGTTTTACTTCCATTTTGTTTTCAACCTCCCCAACTGTAGGAGGAGTAGAAGGAGATAGGAAGGACAAATAATAAATGCTTATTAATTGAAAAAAAGTAAAATGTAATTTAGAAGGCCCTGTGCTATGACAGGAATTGGGGATAGGATTAGGGAATTGTGGAAGATGGTTTTGATTGGGCTCAAGGGATCCCAGAATACTAATTCAAGCTGGTTAACAGGGTGAGTGCAACTTGAAGGAGGCTGAAGGACTGGATCATTAAGGAGTTATAATGTTGTATGGAAAGAGTGAGGAAGTAGTAGAAATTGAAGGTCAGAGAAAACTTGATCCCAGGTCAGAATCTGGATCATAGAGTAGTTCTGAACGATATTTAATTCTCACATGTGCCCACGTATGGAGGGAAATCAGTTATAATGTTATGCTGTAACCAAGAAGAGCCTTTTCATGAACCTTTTGTGACATTTCATGTATTATATAGCTTTATAGTAAGATTTAGATTTTGTCTTCTAAAGTGATTAGGAAAGTTTCTTTGGTACTAATCCTAATATCATTGGATGTGGAGCCAGAAGAAGTTAATAGAGATCATCTAGTCCAAGCATTCTTAGTTTTTTATGTGTCATAATTGTCTTTAACATTTGGTGGAACTTATGCAACCTTTCTCAGGATAATATTTTTAATTGCATAAAATAAAGTGCATAGAATCACAAAGGAAAACAGTTGTGAACAGAGTTAACAAAAGAATTAAATGACAGATTCCAGAATAAGGGCCCCTGATTTGGTTCAGTGATGTCATTTTATGTTTGAGAAAACTAAGGTTTAGAGGAATGAGGTCACATGTCCCAAGCCACTAACACCAAGTAAAGGAAGGATTAAAACTTTAATTTCTTAATTCCAGTTCAGGGTTCTTTCTGTTACATTTCCTTGTCTCTAATATAGATTCACTTACACTTTTAGTTCAAATCATATTCTCCTACATATAACTATGTAGTATAATTATATATATATATGTGTGTGTGTATAGTAAAGTACATATGCAGATATTAAAAACTTGTTATAACCCAGGAAGCCAAGTGAATAGTAATGCTATGCACCCCCATTTTATAAAAACAAATTTATTTAAAATAATTTAAAAGTTAAAAATTTTAGGACTAGATCATTTTTAAATGTACTTTTATCATAGTACATTAAATTAGGAAACTTTCTTTGGGTATGTAGGACAAAATTCTTTAGGTAGTATTTTATATATTGTCAGATTGATTTATAAATGGCGTAAAGTAACAATATTTAGCAGAAAGATGTTTGTTAATTTGGGAATTATTTAAAGGGAGGATGAAAGAGAGTTTTTATGGGCTTTGTTTTTTCCTTTTGAATGAGAACAACATGTTATTCAGTGGACCAGTGTTTGAATCCCCATTGATCAATTATATTTAAACAAATAAATACTGATAATTCTTCCTGCAGCCATTAAAAATAAATAGTGTCCATAAAATGTGTGACAATCATTTAGATGTGCATTGCTTATAAGGAAAAGCAGTCCATCATGTGAAAATATTTATGATGTCTAAGTAGCAGTTGATCATTTTGGAGACATGAAAGATTATCAGCACAACCATTCCAAGTAGGAAGAAGTAATGAATTTGCTACTTAAAGATTTGCAACAATAATGCCCCATACTCTTTACAAGGAGAAAATAATTGAGTATTTTGATCTCATTAATTTATTGTGCTGATCATATCTTTTCACTCCTCACCCCACAAAAATACCTCATAAGTCATGGTGCTAAGTTGGTTGTATTGAATGTATTCTACCTCATCTCCCTTGCCTCTCCCCCAGCCTTTTTTTCCTTTTGTTTGCTCCAAACTGAAGATCTTGTATTAGTTCTAAAACTTGTGCACAAGAAGTGCATCAATTAAGCTATTATTTCTTGAAGCTATTCTGACTCCAAAAATGGTTTAGAGGATGTTGTGTTGTTTTGTTTTTTCTTTTCCTCTTTTTTTGAAGAGGAGGGGGAAGGAGTCAGTACAGCTTCATACAAAGATATTTTCATTTTTTTTCTGTTCCTTTAGAAGCTTTGTTCATTGATGAACATCGTGTGTGTGTGTGTGTGTGATATTAATATCATAGATAAAGAGTTATATGGACCTTTTTGGACATCTGTTTCAACCTTGTCAGCAGCTGAAGAAGTGAAACCCTTTGAAATTAAGTGACTGACTCAATTTCACACAAGTAATAAGTGGCAAATCTGAGATTCAAACCCAGATCTTTTTAATTCTGACTCCAAATTCAACACTGTGTCCACTGTGACTTTGTGGAATTTACTTTAAGGGTTTAAACAATTCGATTCTATACTTTTGAAATGACTGTCTTTGACCTAAGCTCATGATATTAAAAACTCAAAAATGACAGATTTTCTTTCAGATGTTTCAACCTGAAGTGTTCACTTATGCTGTGTGTTATGAATATATTTCATGTCCTCTGTTATAACCATACCATTTTCTGTAGTAACAAAATTTTTAAAAATTCATGTTATCTTTTCAATGGGTATTCAAATTTCTTTTGATGTCATGAGTCACAACATGAGAACAAAATAAGTGAGAATATCTGGTGAGAAATTGCCTTTTATTTTAAAGAATACATCCAGACTGCAGTACTTGCCATATGGGAAGAAATAATTTTAAATACATTTCAAAATACTCATACCAGCTGTTTCCCTAGAAGCTTTTGACTACTACCTGTGAGCACCTTTAACCTATCCCTCACCTGAGATGTAATAAAGGCCAATTATGTTTTAATTATTTTGTGAAAGGAAAAAACCCATAAATCGAATTATTCATGATCCAGTTAAACTAGAACAATGAAATGTCAATATTAATTACATTATAATTAAGCATATAGGAGACCTCCCTTGAAGCTCTATGCAGTGTTGTCCCAAACTGAATCTAAAAGATCATATTGTTAAGAAAATCTCTTCACCTGTTAGATGTCTTGTGTCATAAACACTGACGGCAGTGTTAGCGTCAGACACCATTGTAACAATATTTTTCTTTCATTCTCCTCTTTGGGCTCCAAGGGGGTATAACTGTACTTTTTGTCCTTCTTCTATTCTTTGTTTGCCTTGTGGTTAAATCAAATCTGCACAGAGACCTCCTGAGATACAGATGAGAGATTGCATATGGCTGCTCAAGCAGCCTGTGTGTTCTTTAAGGATAATACAAAGAAGGACCTGAACAGAGCCGCCATTGCATGTCTCATGAAGAGTGCTTGGGGATAAGAAACAATTTTTTTTTTCCCCCAGAGACTTTGTAATCCCCATGGTTGATTTTAAATGATCAGTTTTTTCTCGCTGGAGTCCTTCCCCAGCCTCCTACAACAGAACCTCAGCAAGATAATAATTTGTAATAATACTTTTTTTTGGACTGGACTTGTGATTTCATTAGTCTAGGGAATTCTCTGCCAATACGCAGTAGCACCTGCCATTCAAACCTAGGTAAATCATCTGTGCTCAGTGCATTGGGAGTTTAAGTTTACATGACTTTCCTAGGGTCACACAGTTTTTGTGTGTGTGTGTGTGTGTGTGTGTGTGTGTGTGTGTGTGTGTGTGTGAGAGAGAGAGAGAGAGAGAGAGAGAGAGAAACAGAGAGAGAGAGAGAGAGAGAGAGTGTGTTTCAGAAGTGGGGTTTAAACCCACTTGACCACTCTGCCTCTTAGTGATTAGTGATTAGGATAATCAACCTTACTTGTCACTTTTTAAAATATTTTTTTCTAATTTATGGGATAAAATTTTCAAAATGACATGTCATTTTCTTACCTAATACATAAAATTCCTTTTTTTTTTTTGCCATATTCAAAAGGTCATTCTAGTTTATTTGGATTGGCTTGTCATGTGTAAAATATATATCATGCTTTGGTGGATTGAACAATGTAATCAAAGCATAATTAAACACCGATACTTCAGATCTTGCCTTTGCCACTTAATACCTTTGTAACCTTGGGAAAATCACCTAATGTCTTTAGGGCTCATTTTTATCAATGGTAAAACCAAAGTGATCATCTTGATGACCTCTATGATTCCTTCTATCTCAAGATCTGTGATCTTGTAATTTTTCCTTCTTTCAAATAAAGTATGCTATGTGATATGGGGGTGATCACAAAATAACTATTAATTGAAAAAAAGGTGTGTCTAAAATGGGATGCTTATTTTGATTTTTTAATCATCTTAGCTACATAGATAGATGAGAATATATTTGAAGAAGTTTGTTTCCAATTGAAAACTTAAAAAAAAATTCATTTAACCAAGTGTACCATGCAACCAGGGTATATTTGTGATATTCATTTTCCTGCTGAATGATACTAATTCCAAACCAATTTTCCTCACTAATAGATTACCGTCCTAGATGAGACTTGGACTGTGTTCAGGCGTTATAGTCGTTTTCGAGAAATGCATAAAACACTGAAGTTGAAGTATCCAGAGGTGAGTGATACTTTCTCCTGAGGATGTTTGTCTTAGAAATCAGTTGATTTCCTTATTATGCATCAATCCTGTTTCTTTCTTAAAGATCAATTTATAGATGGCATTCATTTTTCACCTTGGACTTTAATATACATTTTGCAAGCACAGTTTTAACCCCTTCCCATTTTTCTTCCTCTCTTTGGTCTATTTCTAATATGTTCAATTGTGAAATCTTCAAAAGTAAAAGTTTTGAGGTTATCATAGTATTTAATGAGTTTAGAATGTCCTTTGTAATTTCTAAACTTTACATTTTTCTACTGCCTATTCTCCATGGGAGACCCTCATTTGTAGAATCCAGATTTGAGAGAGATTTCTTGCCTTTGTTCTCTCCACCAAATAGTATGGTTTGTACTAAAGAAAATAGTTTACCTAAATGTTTAGTATCAAAAGATTTTAAAGTTGGAAGATACCTCATTGAGTCTAATTCATACATTAAAAGGAATTTCCCTTAGAATACATCAGGGAAGTAGTCATCTTGTCTTCATTTGAAGACATAGTGAGATACACCTGCTCCTTCCCAAAGAAAGATCACACTAATTATGGATTGTTCTAATTGTTAACAAGCTTTTTCCAGCCTCAATTTGCCTCTTGCACCTTCCACCTAGGACCTGTGTCCCAGTTGTTCCCGAGTGTGGAATAGCCTCCCTTCTGACCTCAGCCTCCTAGAACCTCTAGTTTCCTTTGAGACTCGAACAAAGTGCTACCTTTTACATGAGACCTTTCCTGGTTCCACCCCCACTCACCAGTTACTAGTGCATTTCCCCTCAAAAATTGTCCTGTATCTATTTTGTGTAAACCTAAACAAGCTCATCTCTTGCCATATAGAACATTCTCCTTTGGGGCAACAACTCTTTCTTTTTATATTCCCGGCACCTAACACAGTAGTTAGTAGTACACTCTTAATCAATCTCAGTGCTTGATTTATTTATCATCTATGTCCTGCTTCTAGTTATGCACCCCAGAATCACACAGTATACAGCCCCATTCCAAAGGCCTGAAGAAATCTTTTATGTTTCCCTTAAGTCTTCTCTTTTTCAGGCTGAATATCTCCAAGGTCTTCAGTTGAATCTCATGTTACAAATTCACATTCTGCCTTCCTGGTTTGCCTCAGGATAATTCAGTGGAAAAGGCCTTGTTTCTAGAGTTAACTCTTGGGACAGCTAGGTGGCTCACTGAATATAGCATTGGCCCTAGAGTCAGGAGGACCTGAGTTCAAATCTAGCCTCAGGCACTTAACACTTACTAGCTATGTGACCCTGGGCAAGTCACTTAACCCCAATTGCCCTACTTCCCCCCACCAAAAAAAAAAAAGTTAATGACTTCATATCCCACCTCTAATATTACCTAAGTAATCCTGGGCAAATATCACTTAATCTACCTGTGCCTCAGTTTCCTTTTTTTGTAGAATGATGGAGGTTGGACTGTATGGCTCTAGAGCTATGATCTAATGATCCAACCTCTGGATTTTTTTTCTACTTAGCTGACACTGTCATTCCTAAAACATGTCACCTAGAACTGAGCATAGTTTTTAGTATTATTTGTCCAACCCAACAGTTCTCAAACTTTTGGGGTCTTAGGATGCCTTTCCACTTTAAAAAATTATTAAGGAGACCCTCTTTTCTTAAGAGCTTTTGTTTATATGGGTTTATATTTATTTACCAAAAAAAGTGATATGAAAAAAGTTTTGACTTGGTGTACATGCTGAAAGGGTTCTTTAGGCTAACTAAAGATAATCTGTTTCCCAAACCTAACATTTTTAGTGTAAGATATTTCTCCAACATGGAAAAAATCTTTAGGTCCAAATAAACCCAGTATTTCTTTAATTCCTCCAATAAGTTGCCTAAATTATACCTCAGAGACCAGAGATTTTGTTGGTGTTAGCTCTCCTCCTACTGAGGCCTTCATGAATTAATTGTGAGTTCCCATCTTTCTGATCATTAACTATTTCAGAACTTAGCTAGTCCTCAGGCAGTAGTTCAGTGGCTCATCCGTAGGCCTGCATCTAAAGCCTTTCCAGCTTTATAGAACCTGCCAGTGCTGGCATCCTAGTAGGAAAGTCTTTGAGAATGTAGAGTCACCTCTGCAGTGTCCAGTAGCACTTTAGTGAAATTGAAAAAGTTACATTTGTGAGTTATTATGCTATATTTTTAAGAGACTGTGACTCCAAATATAACTGCATCAAAGTCAGGCCTATTAAATTGAGTTATTTTATGTAGTTTTCCCTTCCAGTGGCAAATTAGTATTGATAATAAAACCCAAAAATATTTGTATACATGTTGAATGTATACAGAGCTTTATCCTTAGAAGTAAACTTTGAAACTCATTAATTTCTTTGCAAGCTGCTATACTGGTATTTTAACAATTTGTAAGCACCTACTTTCAGAAGAAATGTACTAAAAAGGTGACCTACAGAAAATTCAAGGATGACAGTTCCAAGAGAAAGGAAACGAGAACACCTTCTTTCAATGTATACATTTTATGACTTTATGATAGATAAGTAAAATTAAAGTAGATAAACATAATTTAATGATTCTTGAGTGGTAATGCTTATAAATAAAATGATAGTCCCCAATTTGGACAAATTGGGGGAAAAGGTATATATATATATGTATATATACACATATATACTATGATAAAATTTCATAGGGCCATAGGTTTTAGAACTAGAAGAGAACTTAGAGATCATCACTTCCCAAAATCATCTTTTTACAGATTAGGAAACTGAGGCCCAGAGTCACAACTAGGTAATAAGCAAGAGAACACAAATCTGAACTCCAGGCCCTCTGATGCTAAATCCAGTGCTCTTGCTATGTAATATATTGTCTTGTTGTCAGTTTAATCTTTATGAACTAAGAATTGTGATCAATATCTTTTAGACTAAAATTTACCTTTCCTTGGTCCAGAGAGAGCAAAAAAAAGATTTAGAGCTAGAAAGAATCATAGAGGCCATTGGCCCTCACCCCTTCATTTGACCACAGCTATTGGCGGATGGCCTCTGGTATTATGTATATTTGTGTCTATTCCTCATATAATTTTTATATCAGCTTTTTATTACTGAAATTTTATACAGATTTTTTTCCTACTCCATTGTTTCTATTGTAATTTTGTCTTCTGATTTTATTTGTTTAAAAGCCTTTTGATTTTATATAATCAAAATTGTCTATTTAATCTTTTATGATTTCCTCTGTCCTTTGTTTTGTTGAAAATTCTCTATCACCCCCAAGCCAAGGTTATGAAAGATGTTTGATCTTTTTCTCTTGAAATTTTTTATTGTTTTCCTTTTCCAGTTTTTGCTACTCAATTTATCATCGGGTGATCAGCCCACTGATGACATCTTACTTAAGATACTCTTTTTTATGATATTTCTTCCTTACTGAAAAACTTTCCATTTTTATACCCAATTGCCTATGGAGTGAAGTCCAAATTCCTTTTTCTATTCTTGATGGCCCTCAATAACATGACTGAACCTTTCCAATTAAATTTCACACTAGTTTCCAACTTTAACTTATCTCCTGCTAGCTTTTTTTTTTTTGCCAAATATTATTTTGATATCCAGTGCTAGGAAATTTTGCTTTGAATAGGCAAGCAAAATATTGTATTTCCAATAAGGAATGTATAATATCAAGGCTCAAATACTAAAGAACTTTCCTTAGAAATTAAAAAAAAAATTATAGACATTAACAACACTCACCAAAAAAAAAAAACCTGTTACAATTTAATTTGTGTGTGAAATTCCATTGAGGTGATTATATAGCTAATTTTTTTTCTGAGGAGGTCCTTAGAAAAAGTCAGTGTTGTTTTCTGAATTGATAACAAGAATAAAATTTGCAGTTTTCCATGTGGAATTTTGCTTTATAACTAATTTCTGTACCTGTAAATATCATTACTTATAAAAATAAGGATGGGTACAAATGCATATGTATGTATATGTTTTAAAGGTGAATTCTTGATGAAAATGGTAATTTGAAAGCAGATAACAAGCCCTATATCCTCTGATGTTCTCTAGATCCTTCTTTTAGTATCCTAGAAGCATTTCAGGATCTCCACACATAGGGAAGTTGTCTTTGGTACAAAATTAACTAGAATTCTTAAATTTGGCATCACTTTTGAATATCCAGTACTCTCACTGAATAAAATCCGGATACTTAGAAACCAGGACATTAAAACAAAACCCTGTGTGTATGTAGGCACCCATCTGGGAATATATCGCAAAGTAACATTGCCTCCCCAGCAGACTTGTTTCAGACCAAAGCTGTCACTTAAGTGATAGTTCTATTTTTCCCAGCATTTGTTTTTTCAGTCCTATCTCCTAACATTATCCTTAAAACTTATAGGAGTTTCAAAGTATGTTCTTTTCTGACACACGATCAAAAATATCTGTTACATACTTAGGTATACTGTTGTGAATTACTGAGTGTGATTTTATTGTTTGATTAAGTAAAATGATTAAGCCGTGACTGCCAGACTCCATGAAGTTCACATGGTCCAGATGAACAGGATGACCTCTTCAGTTCCCAAATCCACACTAATCTTTAACTTAGTCACATTCTTAGACTACCTTTCCCAGGCGGTCCATTTGGAACAGCACTTACATATTTCAGATAAGTGATCTTTGCCACTGAACCAAATAGTTTGAAGGATATCATTTGGTAGCTATTTTCTATAGCTGTTCCCAAGAGGGAGTGTATTTTGCTCTCTATATTCCACCACAGAAATAGGGGTTCATTCTTATCCCCTTGGTTTATCTTCATGTTACTAATAGAATTCTGTTATAAGGGATTTTAAAAAACCCAGAGTGTTTCTAATAGCTCAAAAATATGATATCAGATGAATGTCCATATATATATGGATATATATATATATATATATATATATATGAATATATATGTATATACACACACACACATATATGAAGAGAGAAACAGAAACCATGGAGAGGTATGTTTTGAGGATAATTTGTTAAAGTAAAATAATATTACTCTGGGGGAAGGAAGCAAGGAGATTGAACTTTATTTAGTAGTCAGTAGGAAGCCAATGATGATTTTCTAACAAAATGACATGATTAGACATGTCCTTTTGGAGAATTATTCTGTCAGTGGTATGAAGTATGGAAATGTGGATTAAGAAGAGCATGAAGGTAGTAATATATATTAGGAGGCTATTATGACAGTCCATGTAGGGCATTATAAGAGTCTATACTAAGATGGTAGCAGTCGGTCAACCAGCAAGTATTTTATTAAAAAGATTACTATGTTCTAGTAAGTATTTGGGAAAGAATCTAGAAAAAAATGTTCCTAGTCTTCAAAAGCTTACATTATTATTTTTATGTTGTATTTTTTTGTCTTGAAAAGTATTATGTGACAGCCAACAGATTAATTCTGTACTAGGCCCATAAAAAGTATTTGGGAAACCTTAAAAGCCAGTAAGCTGAGTGGTAATAATTATATTAACATTTTCCAGTATCCAGCAATCTTTCAACTGCATTGTAATTCATCTAAAAAACCATACGACTTTATTTTCTTTCTTCTCATTTTTTTGATTAGTAAGTTTTAATTTTTTCCCTCCTGGTTTCCCACACTCCTTTAACAATTTAAAAAAAAAAAGGAAAAAAAAAAGCTCTGTAACAAATGCGTACAAAATCATGGGAAGCAATTTCCTCGTTGGCTGTGTCCAAAAATGTACATCTCGATTTGCATGGAGTCTTTTGTTCCCCTGTTAGGAGAAGGCTAGCTAGTTTCATCTTCAGTCTTCTAGATTGTTGTTGTTGTTGTTGTACAGGTATGACAATTTGTTTAGCAATTTCCTAATACATGAGCACTCCTTAGTATGTTTTTTCTACTACAAATACATATGTTATAAATATTTTTCTTTATGTGGATCTTTTTTTGTTCTCTTTCTTTGACCTCTTTTGGAGTGTAGCATATTAGAGTTATTGCTGAGCCAAAGGGTATGCACAGTTTAATGAGTTTTTAGGCATAGTTCCAAATTACTTTCAGGAATGGATGTATCTATTCACAGCTCCACCAATGGTACATTAGTGTGTCTGTTTTCCCACAACCTCTTCAACATTGGTAATTTTTTCTTTTGTTATTTGTTCAGTCAACAAATAAATATCAGGAACTCTGCAAAGTACTGGGGCTGCAAAGAAAAGCAAAACACAGCCCCTGCCCTTAAGGATGGATATTTGGTTAGTTGGTTGTTGAGTTTCATTCTTGAAGAGGACCAAAGTGACCTTACTTGGCTAGCAAGTTGCGTTGTGTCCAACTGAGGCTGATCAGACCAAATACAAGCTCAGAATGTTCTACCACAGGTTCAACATACATTGTCTGGGGTAGATTCTCTAAGTTTGTACATCTTGTGGGGTTTCTTTGAGCTCTTTCAATTCTGCTTTGCTCATGGAGCACAGTACCTTCTCTGATGTGGGCACGCCATGCTGAGCAGTCCTGTGCCAGTGCCTCCCATTCGCATAATCAGTTCCAAAGTTCTTAAGAGAGACCTTGTGAGTGTCTTTGTATCACTTATTCTGACCACCATTGAAAGCTTACCCTGTGTAAGTTCTCTATAAAATAGTCCTTTTGACAAGTGTACATTTTGTATTTGAACAACATGGCCAGTCCATCAGAGTTGTGCTCTCTGAAGTATTTTGAATGCTTCTTAAGATAGATAGGTATACGTATGTAGATATGTATAGAGATAAGTTTTCTAATAGATATCTATATATCTGTATACAAATTTATGTGTATATATGTGTATATACATATGTGTGTATATATATGTGTGTACATATATATGTATAAATGCCTATTGCTTTCTAGCTTCTCTTTGTACGTAGTTGTTTACATGTTATTTATACCATTAAAATATGAATTCCTTAAGGGTTGGGACTATGTTTGACCTTTCTGTATGTCAATATATAAAAATCACCAGACATATATCTCTATATATATAGATAGAGCTCTCTAGATAGTGCTCTATCTATCTGTCATAACTGGAAAGTAATCTCAGAGGGAATGGTCTGGGAGAAGGGGGACAGGGTGCAAAGGGCAGATGGGAAGTTCATGGACAGGCCTTTTATATAAGCTGAATCTTGAAGGCTGTATTGGAAACAGGGAAGTGTAGGTAAAGAGGGAGAACATTATAGGTGAGGAAGACAGCCACTGAAAATTGCAAGCAGATAGAAGATGAAGTGCCATGTGAGAGCAGAAGTAAGGAGGACATTATTACTGGATCACAGAGTATATGTGAGACTGAATAAAGTGGAGAAAAACTGAAAAAACAGGAAGGATCCAGGTTATGAAGGGCTTTAAAAACCAAAGGTTTTATATTTGATTCTGGAGGCCTTTGGGATCCACTGGAGTTTATCAAGAGAGTGGAGAGTGATATGGTCAGACATGTGTGTTAAGATCATTTTGGTAGCTACATGAACGGTGGACAGAAATGGGGAGAGATGTGAGAGACCAATCATAAAGCTATTGCAATAGTCTCTATGTGAGATTATACTTCAGAATAGTAGCTGTATTAGTGGAAAGAAAGGAATGTATAGAGTTTTTATGAAGATGACAAGAAGACTTGACAGCAGATTGGATATGTGAGAAATGTGAGAGAGGAGTCAGGGATGACAGTGAGGTCTCCCATCTCTAGGATGCTCTCTATAATAATAGGGAAATTGGAGATTAGTGGGATAGTTTTGGGGGAAGGCTAATGAGTCCTGTTTTTAGACATTTTGAGTTGGAGATGTTACAGGAGCTCTAGTTCAAGAAGTTCAAGAAACATTTGGCAGTTTGAGACTAGAGGTCAGAAGAGAGATTAGGACTAGATATATAGATCTGGAAATCATTTGTACAAGGCAATAACTGAACCCATGGGAACTAGTAAAGTATAGATGTTGAAGACAAAAACTTGGATGATGCTGATGATACGAGTGACCTGTATAAAGAACCAGCAAAAGAGACTAAGAAGGAGTGGTCCGAGAGGGAGGAAGAGAGCCACGAGAGTAGTATCTCAAAAACCTAAAGAGTAACTAGGAAAATTGGGTCATCAACTTTGAGAAAGTACCTTTAGATTCGGCATTTAAGAGATCATTGATGACTTTTGAGAGAACAATTTCAGTTAAATGATGATGTCAGCAGCCAGATTGCAGAAAGTTTAGAATTAAATGAGAGAAGAAATAGAGATACCAGTTGAAGATAGCTTTTACAAGGAATTTAGTCAAAAATTAGATAAGTATAGGAAAATTACTGTCAAAGATGGTGGGATCAAATAACAGTCGTTTGTTTATTTTGTTTTGTTTTTAAGGCTAGGGATGCAGGTGTTTTGTAGGCAGCAGGAAAGGAACCAGAAGATGGAGAAAGATTAAAGATTAGTGAGAGTAGGAAAGCTCAAGGGGACAATCTCCTGACAAGAGAGATAGAGTAGGGATCAAGGATGTACTACAGAACGTTTCATAAGAGATTGAAATGAAGGGAAAGATGGTTGGGGACAGACACCCAAGTGATGTGAGATGAAGAGTGAAGAAAAGAGTGCTCTCATCTGGTGGCTTCAATTTTTTTCAGTGCCATTTGAAGTGAGATTCTCATCTGAGAAAGTGGAAGATGGTGCCTGGGAAAGCTTGAGGAGGGAAGGAAAGGACTGTAATATCTGGTACGACTGGAAGAGTGGGTTGATTAGATATAAAAGGATTGCCTTGCCTTGGTATTAGTTTTTTAGTAGACTCAATAACCACAGTTTCTTGCTGTCTGATGAATATTAGGTAGAACCTCAGAGTTCATTTAACTTGTATTTCTCTATTAATGATTTTGAGACTTTTTTTCATATCATTTTCTTTCTTTGAAAGCTACCTCTTTCACATCCCTTGACTATCTGTTGGGTGATTTTTCCAAAATGTGGTTTTGATCATATCACTCCTGGCTCAGTGAGGTCTGCTGGCTCCTTAGTGATCAAAGATAAATTCCTCTATTTGACATTAAAATTTCTTTATAACTTACCCTTTCCCATCGTGCTTATCTTCTTATATTTTTTTCTTCTCCATGATCCAATATCTTCAGATGCTACACTCCCATTTCCTTGTTTCTGTGCCTTTATACTTACTGCCCTCATGCTCCATGATCCTTTATATGACAGTGGCTGGTCAACATGTCATGAACAGTAGAAGGCTGCGCTTATTTTTAATGCCTCCTTTCAGTTCTTTTGTAGTGGATTATACATAGTGGGGAATTGATTTGAATTAATTTAGAAATATTGCATTTCTAACACTAACTAGCTGTTTGAGACTCAGTTTACTCATCTGAAAAATTGGAGTAAAATACAGATCTTTGTAAGAAAATATTAAAGCATCATAGAAATTACAGTATTTTTGTTTGATTCTTAGGTATTTTCAGGTTACTAATCTCTTTATGGAGCACCATGGCAACTGCCAAAATGGTTTAGAGCTTCATGCCTTTGCCAGTCTGGTGAAGCCCATGGACCCCTTTTCAGAATATTTTCAAATACATGTGTACAACAAAATACCTAAAATTGAAATTTTTGGTCTGCCTGAAAGCCATGATCAAAAAAAGAACTTAGAAAGCATCATTCAAGAAATTCTCAAGGAAAATTGCCCTGATGTTTTAAAATCAGAAGGCAAAATAGAACTTGAAAGAATTCACTGATCACCTCTTGAAAAAGATCCCCAAAAGAAAACTCCTAGAAATGTTATTGCCAGGTTTCAAAATCCCCAGTTAAAGGAGAAAATATTACAGGCCACCAAGAGGAAACTATTTTAATACTGTGGTAACACAATTAGGATAACCCAGTATCTGGCGGCTTCTACATTGAGGCAACAAAGGGCCTGGAATATAATATTCTGGAGATCAAAGGAGTTGGGATTAAAACCAAGAATCACCTACCCAGCAAAATTGAGTATAATGTTACAGGGGGAAAATATGGTCATTCAGTGAGGTGGAGGACTTTCAAGCATTCTTGCTGAAAAAACCAGAACTGAACAGAAAATTTGACACTCAAACACAAGAAGCATG
>CM053595.1:193728656-193776534 GCA_028646575.1 Pseudocheirus occidentalis | reverse complement strand
GTGTGTGTGTGTATTTTATATATATATATATATATATATATATATATATATATATATATGTATATATAAATAATTATTATCATTAGCTATATGCAACTGGGAATTAAGATATACAGGTACTAGGGTAGGGAGACCCTCCCTGCCCTACCAGGAAGTAAGAGTGGCGTTGGGGGAGGACATAGAAGAGAGCAGATTGAGGGAGGGGCTTTATGGTGGGATCACTGTTTGGGGGATGGGGCTGGGGGAAAGACAGGGAGAAAATTCTGTAACTCAAAATCTGGTGTAAATGAATAATGTAAACAAGAAAATAATTAAATAATTTTAAAAATACATGCATACAACAAAATACCTAAAATTAAAAAAGAAAATTAATTATGTTGAACTACAATTATCAAAACATTTTTTAAAAAACAAATTCATTAACCCTATATGAAAACTCCACGGTTGAAACTGAAGAAATCTTAAAGGTCCATTTAATTTACTAAAGTCTAATAATTAGGACAAACCATATACAGATTATGTGAGCTGAGAAATTTAGTACCATCAAGTCCATAAAATGTAAGCTTTAGTACCAAAAATGTTCCTTCAAAAATTAAACAACCGATTTTCTGAATTTCCCTACCTATTAACTAGCCCAGTGATGTTAAACACCAAATTAAAATGGAATTAGATATTATTTGACAAAATAAAAATATATTAGAACAGATAAGGTTAATATATGGCTTTTAAGTCAATATGTATCACCTCAGGAATCCTTATGTACTCTTCTAATGAACTATGAAGCCACTACACTAGGAGAAAGTTATTTATTGAAGTACCAACTGACATGAAGTAATGAAGCAATCAGTATGGGATAGACAGTACCAAAGAAATAGATCACTGAAAATTTCTCAGTCATGGACCTAATTCAGCAAATCGAAATGGAATTTCTGTTTTGAAGTAGTTGATTTTTAGATGGACTTTTAAAAAGAATCTGGAAGAATGCCTTTTTGGAGAAGAGGACAAAAGCCACAGGGGAATGAATGTAGGAGCTTTTTATGTAGGGACAAGACTGCTGATGGAGTTTCTTAAGTAAGTCAGTAGGTTAATTCCTTTGGAAGAATTCCCAGAGCAAGGTATCCCACTGCCCCTACTCTGTAATTTAAAGTCAAAAGAACCATTCCTTGAGGATGGATTACTTCTAAGGGTATTAATCACTGCATCATCAAATTCAGATTGAAAGTTCTTTATGTAATCCAGTAGCAGTTAGTGGGCTTTAAAAACAAACAACAACAAAAAACTCAGCCCTTTTTTCCTGATAAAAAGTCTCAATTTCTCTTTTTATTTTGACCTGTTTTGCCTCCATTATCATGTATCATGCAAAATAGCTCCTGCTAGCTTTCATTCTCAGTGCCACTAATTAACTTCTTATGGAAGCATGAGCAAAGTTAAGGCCCAAGTTTCACAGTTTTCACCCTGCGAAATGATAATTCTACTGCTTGTTTACAAAAAAGGTGTGAGAGCTCCAGATGAAATGTGCTGAGTATTACTCCGCATCTGCTAAATATCATATCCTTTGAGAGTTTATCATGCAAATAATTTTCCCAGTGGTCTTTATCTGTATGAAAACTTTATGTCTGTGATTCTCTTGAGAACAGCAGAAGCCTCTTTGTACCTTTTAATTTTAATCAATATTAAGCAAGTTGTTTGTTCAAAGAAAGAACCATTTTCCCTAGTCTCTTTTTATTAAATGGAACTTGAAATTATAGTTTATATATTAAAAAGTCTACCTCTTTTGAATAATTGTTGTAATTTTAAAGTGTCCCTAGTTTATAAACCTAAAATTCCCAGCCCTTTAAAAAATCACATTTATCATTATATGTTTAAAAAGAAAAACTCAGTGACCCCCATCTTTTAAAAATTCAGCTAGATGCCAATTTTTGTTTTCTTTTTTAAATAATTTAATATTTTCAAATACTACAGCATTGCAGCAAGCCGAGGTGTAAGTAGGTCACCGCAGTGGCTGACAGCTTTAGGGGGTTCAGGGAAAGAGTACTTTCCTCAATGTGGTTACAGTCAGCCTACTTATAACAAGAGGCATTTATCAGTTGTTCATTAGGTACAAGGTATTGTGTTAGGGGTGAACAGACAACATAAACTCATTTTTAAAAATTGCTAATTATGGAAATTACTAATTTTTGAAATTGAACAATGGAGGTGATAAAATCTAAATTTTTTTCCATCATTTTCCTTCTCATTTTTTAAAGGATAGGATCTTATTTTTTCAAGGGTATCTGGGGGTGATTATGACCTTGCAATTTGTAGAACCGTGAAAATGGATCACTTTTCTACAAAAGAATTGTATAGTTATAAGTGCTGCATGACTCCTAAAAGTGAATCATCATTAGGGATGCACTGGGCCACGTTCACCTGTCTAGAACATGTAGCTAAGCTATCAAGATCACAGAAAATATATCAAGTCAAGGAAGTTCCTAAATGTCAAAAGGAGATGTGTTCTTTGGGTGGGAAGCATCAGTGCACAAGAGAGTAAAAACTAGTTTTTTTGTGATGTAATTAAAAATGGAAGTGAAACTCCATGTTTTCTAAATCACCAAGCACATTTTAGATACTTAATACTATTAACAGTAGTGAAAGATAGTTGAGCAATAAGTTACCTAATTTGTTTAAGGACTTTCTGTTTCATTTATACAGATAGAATCATTTTTCACTTTTTTCCATTTGCCACATAATTTCTCCCAAAGCTGCACAGAATAAATGGTTATCACCCTTGCAGTAGCTGTAAATAAAAATTCACCATCTGTCTTTTAAATACATTCTAAATAGTTTTACAAATAACATTCTAATTTTATTATAAAAAGTACAAATCTACCCAGAACATAACATAAATCTATCAACCATAAACACTGAGAGCATTCAATGAATAAGTTGTGTGCTGATTCTCAACTTGATTTATACAGTTTTTTTTTTGTTTTTTGTTTTGGTTTTAAATAGCAGTGTGATCAAACTTAAACTCTTGTCAGAATACTGAGGAATGAATGCGTTTCCTTCAACAGTGTTGTCTTATGGACTGGAAGTTGCTGCCTAAAATTAGAATAAATCCTTGGAACTCTGTGCCCTCTGTAAGCTCACGTTTTCACCTTGGACATCAAGTATCCTAACGTTCCATTTATTTGTCCATGAGATGAAACAGTTGCTAATTTTCAGCTTCACAGAGAAAAATGCAACTAGGGTCTGTTTATATTCCATTGGAAAGTTTATTATGTTATTTGATAGGAGAAATTCAACTGAGATCAGTAAAATATTAATCTCAGTCATCTCTCTTTGCCTATAATGTCAGCAGGAATATTGTGAGATATTATGATTGCCCTTTCTGCCCTCAAAAAATTAAGGATGTACCCATAATATCCCTTGATAGTTTTCTAGTATGATACTATGATCAATATATGTGTGTATATATCCTTTTGGGGCTTAATCAAATGAGATAATGCATTTATACATTACTTTTTCACTATTCATTCTTTGTCTGGCAGAATGTTCATTAGTAACCATGTTTAAGTTTTGCAGTTATACTATGCTGAACAGTTTAATTTTTAAAATGCCTTCCCCTGTCAATAGAGGGAGTACTTAGATCAGTGGGATCACAGATCTAATGGAGTATTAGAATATTATGAATTTTAATGAACCATATAAAGTATGATATTACTCTTAATTGTGCTAATTGATACTATTAACAACAACAATAACGCAGGGAACTTTTTAACCAACATATACCACCCACTCCAGCATCTCCCTGCCATGACAGAGACACGTTGCCAGATACCAGACACCGGCCTCCCTGTCACATTCCTCTTCTGAACATTACTTAATTTTCAAAACTATGAATCAGAATTTATTTTTAAAGCCAGATAGCTTAGGATCGTATCACCTCATTACCACAAAGGTGATTATTAACTATCTCCTCTTTCAGAAGTTGAATGTATTCTATCCCTGAAAAGATTAGTAAAGACAAAAGATGAAGTATAAAATTAACTTAAGGTTGTGGCATTTTACCTCTTTTACCTCTCTTCAAGTTTTCCCCAGCTACCAATAATGGAATTTTACAACCTTTTGTAAATTGATATCATTTTAATGCTGGAGGGGAACTTGCCAGTAATATTGTTTCATTCTTTGCATTTATATCCCTAACTACCTAACATAGTCCTTGGCACATAGTAGCTTCCTGATAAATACTATTCATTTATTAATCCTTTGGTCTTAATGACAATGCATTATACATAGTAGGTAATTAATATATATGTCTCTTCAAAATTCAGTTGTCTAATTCAAGGCTTCTTTACCTTTTTTAATGTCCTGGACTTCTTTGGCAGTTTGGTGAAACCTATGGATGTATCCTTTCTAAAAATATTTTTTAAAGCATAAAATATAGAGGATTGTAAATGAAATAATGAAATACATTTATGAAAAAAAATATTTTAGGGACATGGACTTCAGTTTAAGAATCCCTGTTCTTGTCCAGCTCCATTGATTTACAGAACTCATGAGACTGAATCATTTACCATAACTTATTCAGCTAGTTACTGGTACATCTAGAACTCAAACTTAGATCTCCTGTTTCCCCATCCCATGATTTTTTTCCCTAATGCCATCTTTAGTCCCTTTAGACAAGTCTGTAATGTCCAAAGCATTCCATTTTCCTGATTGTTCTAGTAAAGAAATTTTTTAGAAGTCATCCTGACAAAGTTAATGCTGTGACATTTTCCTGCAAGAGGAGCATTTAGAGGGGAGAGAGAGAAATTGATTAACCACCTATATTCTTAAATTTTCATCTAAGCCTTAGGTGCCAAATGCTGATTTATAGAACAAGCATATTTCCCAACTCTTGTTTAAACAAAAAAAAGATATTGCAGTATGTATGAAGGATCCTCAAACATATTTGTACTACAGTGGTACAGATTGGAGTTGACTCAAAGAAAAGATTTCATCAGAGAGGAGAGGTTGTAATTTTCATCCCCATTATACCTTATTCTGCACAAATGAAGCTCCAATTAGAGTTATGGATTTGGGAATATCTCACACTTGAGATCCTAAATAGAAAAGAAAAAGTACTTAGTCTCTGTGGGAAGCATTGATACTCTCTTGGCCACAATTGCCAATTATATCAACCAGATCACCAAGCATTATCTTCACCCCTTCCAGATGAAATCAGACCTCAAATTACCTTATCAAATGCAGAAAGCTCACCCATTCTCCCATTAATAATCAGTCTAGTTTGTTCTGAAGAGTTGTTGTTTTATGCCTATAACAAATCAAACTTAGAGGAGTATTGCTTATTTGTTCACAAATATATTTCTCGGTGACAGCTGTTCTTATAAGGCCCTAGGATCTGCCATTAATTTTGAGTAGCCAGAAATGCATCCATCTAGTCAGCCATAAGAATTATGGCAGTTCTTTGATGAGTTTTCATTATTAGCATTTCTCAAAAGCTGGAGTGGCTGAAATTTACAGCGTTAGACAAACTCATAAGGCAAGGATGTTTCATAAACTGCCAGATGTCATTTAGGTGAGTTTATGCGCAGAAGACAAGTAATGTCTGGCTTGACTGACTGCATTACTACAAAGAATTTTACCCCTCTCATTGTTAAAACTAGCTATCATCAAATAACTAGGAAATATAAAAATAGAGAATATTCAACTTGCATGAGGAATGACAAATATACCTTTTATTAGGTATCACAGAAGCAGCCAAATGTTTTTCTTAAGTTGTAAAGATTCCATGATTTTATTAGTTGTCCTCAGTTTTCTTTAAGTGATTTAAAATCCAGTTTAAGCTGTTTAATTTTTATGGAATCATAAAAGATAGGCATGAATTTTTATTACTCATTTTAATTTCTTTTCTGCATTTCAGTGCTGCCATTATTTATATATGAAGAAATAATGATGCCATCTATCAAATATTGTGTTATCTGTCTTTTTTGACACCACCTGTACTTTAACTACTAGATGTCTCTGGTCTCTAAAAGTGAATTGAACTAAAAGAGAAATGCTACTAATGAAAACAAACATATATCACATTGAATTTGTCTTTTTAATGGCAGAAGACAAATCTGAATGTTGGAAAAAACATTAACACTAGGACCTATGCTATATGCTTCCAATATAGTAGGCTAGATTTAGGTCAAGAGAGGAATATTAAAAACAAATTTTTGAGACAAAATCGATGTGTTGAAACAATTCTAAATTCTGATGTACTATAATTAAGAAATTAAAATTTTAATTCTGATTTAAATGTCTCATCCAAGTATACATTATAGGAGCCTATTGTTGAAGTAGAAAGGCAGGAAAATCTTAAGCTGGCCTGACTACACCTGGAAAAGTTGCTAATTTTTGTTGGTGATAGGTATACATGAGAAAGACAGGAATGTGAACCAGCAGAGTAGAGAACTTTGGCTTATTCTCATAACTTTTATTCTTGCCCTAACTTCACTTCCATGGCAATCCAAGAATCTTGAAATTTGAGATTCATCTTGACTCCCTAACCTCTGTACAGCTTCTCTCCAGATTTTTTTTGTTTATTGGGTTTTGAGCAAAGTTCTTGTAATAAATTTGGGGGGGTGGGCTACAGACTTAAAAATACAGAGATAAAAGAATTTAGTAAGAATTTCCCAAGAACAAGTACTCTCACACCATCAGATCTGTCTGTCAGTTTGTGTGGGCAGTTATTTAGTATTTGCTACCATTTACCAGGCACTGTGCTGATCTCTGGGATACAAAGAAAGGCAAAAAACAGTCCTTGCCTTCAGGGGACTCAAAATCTGATGGGAGAGGCCATGTGCAAACAACCATGTACAAAAGAGTAAACATACAGGGTGAATAGAAAATAATTAGCAGAAGAAAGGCACTAGAATTAAGAGGGACTGGGAAAGGCACCTTCCTCTACTAGAAGTTATAATTTTAGCTAGGACTAGGAGAAAGCAAGGAACACCAAGAGACAAAGATGAGGAAGGAAAGGTTTCCAGATATGGGGGACAGCCATTAAAAATGCCTGGAATAGAGAGATGAAATATCTTGTTCCTGCAATATCGAAAAGACCAACATCACTGGACTGTAGAGCAACTGGATATGTGTATGTGGGCAAGGGGGCTAAAAGAAGACTAGAAGGGAGGGGGGTGGGACCCTAGGGGACTATTTGGCGTACTGTTGGAAGTTTGCTTGTATCCTCAGTACCTCGCTAATTGTAAGTCTGTATCCCCATATGTTTTCCAGGGACTGTTCACAAAATACAGGAGCTTTTATGGCTACTGGAGTAAAGAAGTGAGACTCCCCAGCATTTTCTTTTGTTGTGCTAGAAATGAAGTTAGCATATGAACAAAAGCTAAGTGAGGATGCCAATGCCTTTATCCTCTAGTTTCCTAGCCCCAATTCTTACCTTTATTATGTCTGTCTGACTCCCCCTAAAGCCCTAATCCTCTGTGCAGTACCTGGCCTAGCACAAAAGGTGAGGTAATATTGAGTTGGTATGGAAGTGACCCTGACTTCTCGAACTCTGTGCCGTCAGATCCAAACACAGGCAAGTCACATCAAGTAAGCATGGTTTAGAACAAAACTATCAAAGTAGCAGCACCCAGTTAAACTATAATTGGGAAATGTTTAACAAAATAAGTAAAAAGACAATACAACATAGAGAATGCTAATTTGTGGCCTTCCAAATCAGTATGAGACCATAGGGATCCTCTTTCTTTTTTCAATTTGGCACCTCTCGTTTAATGTGCAGACCTGGGGCACTAAGTCAGATAGTTGTCTGAGACCCTGGACTTCAAATCAGCACCACACGTAGGCAATTGGAAGAATAGTTTTATTCTTAGCTTCAGGAATTTTGCTAGATTCCTTTGGCTGTCTGAGAGCATGATTCAATCCATTTGCTAATGGAACACCTTATAAAAGAAAACATGGCAGGTGAGTAAATGTTGAGGATCATGTCCTGAAAGATACAAGAAGGAGAATATTAGTGTTGAAAGAAACAGCATGGTGTAGGCTGTGTATGGGTCCTAGATTTGTGTTTTCAGATCTGAGTCTGAATCAGTAGTGCAGATACTCATTGCAGCTCACCTGGACTGTTTCACTGTCCTCCTAACAAGCTTCAGGCTCAATCTCACCCTTTTCTAGTCCATCCTCCAAGCAGGTACTGTTGCTGTTCCTTCCACTGTATCTGACTCTTCATGACCCCATTTGTGGTTTTCTTGGCAAAGATACTAGAGTGGTTTGCTGTTTACTTTGACAGCTCATTTTACAGATGAGGAACCAAAGCAAATAGGGTTGAGTGACTTGCCCAATGTCACAGAGCTATCTGAAGTTATTTTCCTATAGCAAAGGGCTGACAATGTCATTCTTCAACTCACAAAGTTTCAGTGGCTCTCTGTACCTCTCGGTTCAAACATGAACTCCTCTATTTTGCATTTAAAGCCCTTTTAACCTGACTTTAACCTATCTTTTTCAGCCTTATTATATATACCCCACCCTTCACATACCCTGCAGACTAGTTAAACTGGCCTTCTTGTTTTTCCTTAGATTTGACTCTCCAGAATCCCTTCAATAGATCTTTGAGCAGACGCTCTATTCCTATGCCCTTAGAATGCACTTTTCACTGCTGCCTCTTGGAACTTCTCAACTCAAGCATCTCTTCCTATGTGAGGCGTTTCCTTTTTCCCCCAGCTTACCATCTTACCATCCCACCAAATTACCATCTGTTTAATTTGTATATACTTACATATGTACCGTCTAGGCAACCACAGCCTCAGATTCTTACTAGCTTTTTGAACCTGGGCAAGAGACTTAGTCCCTGCCTCTCTCGGTTTTCTCAACTGTAAAATGGGGATAATAATAATAGCACCTACCTCCCAAGGTTGTTGTCAGGATAAAAAGGGGATGATATTTATAAAATACTCAGCATAGTGACTTGGCATATAGTAGGAGGTATATAAATACTAGATATTAGTATTATTGTTAATATTATTGTTGTTGGTTTTGATACGTCGTATGTTCCTTTTGGGCAGATACTATTTCAGTTTTATTTTTCTATCCCCAGCAGGTAGCCCAGGAGCTGGTACTTAATTGGTGTTTAATAAATGCTTGCTGATTGATTGCTAGAACTAGGTCTAAGTAGATTCAGAGAGACTCATCACTAAAATCAGCCCATAGCAAGATGAATATAACAGAGTTGATTTTTTTTTTTTTGGTAATAACAAAGTTGACTCAGTAAGACATCAAAAGATTGCAAACTGCATCAATGGAAACAGAACTCATACTAATGGAATTAAAATTCCTTGAAGTGGTAAAGTATAGTCAACAGAAAGAATATTAAGTAGGATTCACATGTAGCAGGAAAAACAAAAAAAATTAGGGCTTTCCCTTTCTCTGGAAGGATTATCGATGATTTTAAATTCTCTGTCTTTCTCAAAATGACTTTTTTGGCCTTTTTGATTATGTGGACTACTCATATTAGTTAGAAACTTGATGCTAAAAAAAATCCAAAGTGGAATACTTAAAGCTCAAGCCAGAAATATATAAGAACTTGACAAAGGAAAAGACACTCTCTGTGGACATTGGCAGGAACTAAATTAAAGTTATTCATTGTGTTCTTTTAATTTATTAAAATGTATTTCATCATTCATTTTGACTATTTACTAAATTAAAGAATAAAATACATTTTATATTGGATTTCTCTTAGACTAATGAAATACTTTGTTTTATTCCAATATCTTTCTTTCCTCTGTTGTGTTCTATGTAATCAAATTGCATGATTTTGTATTATACCAAGATCACCTTAGGTCTGATGCTAAATTTTCTCTTCTGCACAGCTAACATTTTCCTCACAAATAATACCCCAATTTATTCCAGTCGTATATGACCATTTACTTTTATCGTAATTGTCATTTTCCCTATAAGTATTCCAATAACCCTTGCACCATTTCCTACTACCTCAACAGGGTAAAACCCACTACCTTTTTGTTGCAAGAGAAGATGCAATTTGGAGTATTTTTTCCCCTTGAATAGTGCTGACCCACTTCTTTCTATTTCTTTCTTTTTCTGTAACCTTTTGAAAAGCAGCATGAATAAATTTCTGTTTATCAGTGTGGTCTCAATCCTGTTTCCGTGGATTTGAGCTTTGCTTTAAATGAGAGCCCCACTCTTTTCTTTTAAGTCTCTGTATTCCTTTATAGCAGTATAGCCAAAAACACTGATGTGTCACTTAATATATGGTAATAGGCTCTATATGCTCAGAACTTTTAATTTGTCTTTGAAAGATTTAGTAGTTGCTATGTGAATTATCAATTGTCGGAGATAGAAAGTATCTTGAAGTTTATCAAGACGGCATCTTTCCTTTTACAGATGAGAAAACTGAGGACCAATTATACTAAGTCAGATTTTTAAAGTTGGAAGGAGACTGAGTGATTAGCTAGTCCATCCCTATCATTTAATAGACAATTAAACCAAAACTGAGAGAAATTAGTTGTTGTTCAGTTGTGTCCAACTCTTCATGACCCCTTTGGGGTTTACTTCATGAAAATGCTAGAGCAGTTTGCAGTTTCCTTCTCTAGCAATTTTACAGATGGGCAGACTGAGACAAACGGGGTTATGTGTCTTGCACAGGGTCACCCAGCTAGTAAGTGTCTGAGGCCAGATTTGAACTCTGGATGAGGAGTCTTCCTGACTCCAGGCCTTACACCCTATGCACTGCACTACCTAACTAGGGAAGTTAAGTGATTTGTTATGATCTCTCCAGTAATTTAGAGGAAGCCAAGACTAGAACCCAAATATCCTAAGGTTCATTGTATATTATTGATATACTTGTAGCACAGTGGTAAGAAACTCAAATCAAAATGGGGGCCACTGACATGTGTAAGGATACCTGTTGGCTGCATATTGACTTAGAAAACCACATATTAACATTATCTGTGTTTTATTGTACTTTTATTTAGTTAAATATTTCCCAGTTACATTTTATTTTGGTTCCTGTAAACTCTGGGGTGTTGTTAGATGGCTGCTGTAAGATGTCTTTGTCACCTCTGTGTAACCAGCTGATTTTTTTTGGGTCCTGGATAGACTATAGATTGTCACAATACCATTTTTCATTACCAAATTCTCATTTTGGGGTTAGTTTTAGAGGGAAATGAAGGTGATATTTCCAATTGTAATTATAAAATATATGAGTGGTGAATAAAGGAAATTAAAATATATTATTTTATTTTTGCTTATAATATTTCCCTATACCAATGACATTGTGGGTCCAGTCCTTATCCTTTGAATTATGTATCAGGTACTATGTTTGGCTTTAGAGTTACAAATAAATAAAAGACATAAATAAAAATCCCTCCAAAACCCATACATAGGTAAGTACACACAAAATAAATGCAAGGATTTTGTTTTGCTTTGTTTTGTTTGTAAGAAGGATAATTTTAGAAGCTGCAGGAGTTTTTATATAAAAAGTGGTTTGTTGTTTTTTTGAGGGGGAAGATAGGGCCATTGGGGTTAAGTGACTTACCCAGGGTCACATGGCTAGTTTTTGTGTGTGTTATATGTCTGAGGCTGGATTTGAACTCCGGTCCTCCTGACTCCAGGGCCAGTGCTCTATTCACTGTGCCACCTAGCCGTCCCTTAAAAGTGGTTCTTTAGTAAAGGAAATGACTGATTCTAAGAGGCAGAAGGGAGGAAAAGTTCATTGCAGGTCTGAGGAGCAAAGATGACATGAAATGAGAAATGGAATGTCGTTTATGAAGAACCACAAGAGGGCCAGGTTGGCTATCCTGAAACATGGATGAGGGGGAGGAATATCTAATAATAATAATGTTGGAAAGGTAGATTGTGAAAGGCATTAAATTACAAATAAAAGGGTTTGTACTTAATCCTAGAGTTAATATGAAGCTGCTTCAGTTTGAGTTGGGAAGTAGCATAGTGTGACTTTTTCTTTATATAGTATCAATGACAACAAGAACAAAAGTAGGAAATGAAAAGCAGAGAGTCTCTTAAAGGGAGACCAATCGGGAGGCTTACTGGATTCCTTCAAGCATCAACTCAGTCCCACCTTGTACAAGAAGCCTTTCCTGACCCACTTCATCACCGTGAGATCCCTTCCAGTTTGCAACTGTATATCTTATTTGCACTTAGTGTGCATATTGTCTCCCTCATTGGATTGTAAGTTCCTTTAGAATGGGGACTCTTCTCGCCTCTGTATCCCAGCCTCTTAACACAATGCCTCCAGTTGTCTTAGAAGGCTGTTACAGTAGTGCAGGATGAACAAGATTGATGACCCGTATGAGCAAGGAAAAGGAAGCTGATTTAGAGATGTTGTACAGGTAGACCGGACAAGACCTGTCATTTGATTACATATGAGGGAGAAGGAGAAATTGCAGTTAGGAACCGAGGTGGCTGAAAAGACCATGGTACTCACAGCAGAAATGTGGGAGTTTGGAGAAGGGGGAAAAGATAGCGAGTTCCATTTTGGACACATTGAGTTTGAGGATGCTGGCAGTTTCGGGTCTTCTGGATCTATTCTCCTAATGACTCCCCGTACTATATTTGCTAAAATATGAAGAACTCTACAGCCGATTTTCGTAACTCACCAGTGCCACATCTTCAGAACATCTCTGGGAATAATCATTCTGCTTCCCCATGTAGTCCCAGTCAGTAGCTATTCACTCCTGTCTTTCTCATGAGAACCGAAACACCAAGATCATCAGAAGCAAGTGAAGATGCCAAGATAGCTCACAATTTCCCGCCATGGTTTCTTTCAGCTCTGTTTCCCTCCATGGTTTCCTGGATGGAATGCATTTAGGGAAGGGTAGCTTTAACTGTCTTCTCTGTATCCTAGAGAGGGTTGGAGGCAGTCCCACATCTGTTAAGGTGTCTAATAAATTTTGTTCCATCTACCTCCCACTGTAGAAAATTTTCCTGAGCCCCAAAGTCTCCACAGAGATGGAAAAAAGCAAAATATGCTGACTATAGAATTATGCAATCTCAGAATAAAGTAATCCTTTCTGAACTTCCACCAACAGCCTTTCACAATGAGGTCCACATGGAGGTTTTCAGTTTCTGTTCCCTGACGTATTTGGCAGACTTCACTGCTTTAATCCTATCCAAAGTTTATCCACACCCAAATAAAGATGATGATGGTTATTTTTTTTTTCCTTTCAAAATTTGGGCCAATTTAAAGGATATGGTTATCATTTGCTAGTAGCTATTATTCACCCAAACCTAATACTTTCTTTACCACCTTTTTTTTTCTTTTTAGTCTTAAGAATATTATGTTTCAAATTATGTTATTTAGATAGGTGGGGGTAGCAAGGAGTGAGTAGTGCTTTTAGTGAAAGTATCCTAATACCATGTATTAAGTTGGAAAAACCTGATCTATAACAAGTTGTATAAAAATAACTATGTTTTATTAGCCATCAGCTTGATGGAAGCTCAGTCTTACCTGCAGTGGGTCTTTAGAAATGTTTAATTTTTTTAGTCTGCAGGGAAAAAATACCATGTGACAAATGTAATAAAGTAGGTACACTAAGCTTGTGTCCATATGTGCCAAGTAAAGTGGAGAATCAGGATAGTTAAGGGTAGATATTAACTTTTGCCTCCATCATCTGGTTACTTCTGATAAAAGTGTCTTAGTGGTTTTTGTTCCCCTTTCAAAATTTATATAATGGCCTCAGCTCTCCATTTTACTTTGGATGTATGTGTAATTGTAATCATGAGCTGAGTGAGAACACAGATGTCCTTACACCTACAGGTAGTCAGCATCTTGAATTTGTATGGTATGTCACTTTTAAACGCTTTAAAATGCTACCCTTATACAATTTTCTTTATGTCCTTTTGTCCCACTCCGGATAGCAGCCAAGGTGCCCCATTATTTTCCAGATCCTGCCAGAACCCTGTCAGTTGGTGTCTGTTACAAGTTATATGCCTCCTGAGTGAAACTAATTGGACTTCTGTTGCTTAGAGTCATCTACCTAACTCCACCTAGAAACTATTGCTAGGTTAAACAAGCTGTCTTTTCTAGTTTTACATAGTTCAGTGAGAGGAACTGCCCTCAAGTTAAAATTCCATACCTTCAAGCAAAATTTTACAAATGACTTTTCCTTTAGTCCTAGAAGTATCCTGGCCACATCTTCCTCTCTGATCTCCATACACCATTTTCATAAGGGGTGAAACATCAAACATTTTCACTTATAAAAAAAAGTACTCAGGATTGGATATCTGATGTGGGTTCTAGTTCCATATTAGATGAGTGACTGGGCTAATTATTTAACTTCTCTAGGCCTAAATGCATTTCCTCCTTTAGAAAATGAAGAAATTAGCCTAGATGGTTTCTTAGGTGGTTTCTAGGGTTTCCTCCAACTTTTAAACTCTCACACAAAAAAATGCATATATTTTGAGACACAGATCATAATGAGCTAGGAAAGAAAATACTGTTGTGTAAGAAGTGATGAAGGATGTTAGGTCTCCCCTCTACATGATGCAGTTCTTCTGAAATCCTTTCAGTTCACCACTTGAGTTTAGCAAGAAAACCAGTTTGTAAATTTCCCTTGACATAAAACACATCACTTCATCATCCACAGAAGAAAATGACAAAACTACCAAACTGTGAAAGAGTGACTGCCAAGCCTTCAGAACCAGTCCCTGACTGCATGGCGGGGGAGGGAGGTTCATAGACAAGTAAATCTTGGCCAGATGAAAACCAAATGACTGTCAGAGAAGTATCTTTCCTCATTAAAGTGCACTAGAAATGAAAGTCTGTCATGCTAGCAGGCTCCTAAGAACTCCTTGGCTAAGATGCCAAAGGAAGAAATCCCTTGACAAAGCAAAACATGTACATATAGGCATGCTCATGCAGGTACACAGATAAAAACTGTTGTGGCAATGATCAGAGTTTGAAAAACTGAATGTAAGGGCAGGAGCGAGGTTGGGGAGCAAATACAAGATGAGATCATACGAGATCCTGGATGTAAAATGTTTTGTAAAATCCTAATCTATCAGAGTCATCAGCTTATTGTTTCTAAAGGCTTCATTCCTGAAATCTCTAAGCTACTATATCCTAATGATTTCAGAATGACATGAGAAGAACACTGTACTAGGAATCACGAGGCCAGGGTTCCAGTCTGTCATTGACTTTTTATCAAAGTGTATATATGTACAAATATAAATGGTATTTTTTCCTACTCCTTGGATCCCCATTTAAAGAAATGCCTTTTTTGCATGTGAATAAACTACATGTGTTTAATATTAGTACCTATAATGGTAAATTGTTGTTTAATGACTCCATTTGGGATCCTGTTTGTCAGAATTAGACTTGTTGAGAGGCCAGTGGTGAATCTTAGTGCTTTTGCCCATGCCATTCACTAGTTCTGTGGTCTTACACAAATATCAAGTAACTTAAATCTCTGTCAAATGAGATTTAATCAAAATGATCTCCAAAGTCCCTTCCAGCTATTGCTAGTTAGCACTTGCTGTATTAACACAAACTTAATACTAATTAGATTTTTTTCTCACAGGGTCCTTTTTTGGTGGGACTCTTCTTAATTACTTCAGTTCCAGTATTTCTAGGAAGATATCATCTCTATACAGATGATTCTCCTACTCTCTCCTGAGCTGCTGTCACATATCTCCAACATCCTTTTAGACACCTCAACATATCCAAAACAGAATTCATCTTTTGCTCCAAACTCTTTCCCCCTCCCAGACTTCCCCATTACCGGTAAAGGCAGCACTATCATCCTAGAGACCTAGCTTCCAACTTCAAGTCTTCCCTCTCACTTGTCCATCATATCGAATCTGTTGCCAAATCTTTGCATTTCTCCTTTCACAATCTCTCTCTCGTGTGTGTGTGGGTGTGTGTGTGTGTCCCTTTCTCAAATCAGCAAGTATTAAACACCTACTGTGTGCCAGACTTTGTGCTAAGTACTTCTCTCCATTCCTATACCAGAGCCCTAGGGTAGAACCAAATGAGATAACATTTGTAAAATGCATTTAGCCCAGTGCCTAGGACATAGTAGATAGTATATAAATGTTCATTCTCTTCCCCTTTCTCCTTCCTTTTCCTCTTCTCTCCTAGAACCCTTTCCTCTGAGCTGTTGCAGTAGTCTTCTAACTAGTTTCCTTGCTTCAAATTTCTTCCTCATTCCAAGGTGATTTTTCTTTTTTTTGGTTTGCAGGGGGGAAGTTAGGTCAGTTGGGATTAAGTGACTCACCCAAGGTCACACAGCTAGTTTTGTGTTAAGAGGTCAAATTTGAACTCAGGTCCTCCTGACTCCAGGGCCTGTGCTCTATTTACTGTGCCACCTAGCCACCCCACCCAGGTGATTTTTCTAAAGCCTAGATGTGACAGTGTCACTCCCTCTGCTCAGTGAACTCTAATGTCTCCTTGTTACTTCCAGGATCAAATATCAAATCCTCTATTTGGCATTTAAGGTCCTTAAAAACTGGTCCCATCCTACCCTTCCAGTCTTCTTTACCACTTCCTTCCTTCCATGTACTCTACAGTCTATCTCTCTTAGCCTACCTACACAGTTTCTGGACCAAGATACTTCATTGGCTGTGCCCATGGCTTTGTATTGTTTTCCTCACCCTCATTCCCCCAAGAGGCAATATTCTGCCTCTTAGTTCTTTGGCTTCCTTCAAGATTTAATCCAAAGCTTACCTTCTGTAGGATGCCTCTCACAATCCTAACTGCTGCCTTCCCCCTTCAAATTACCTTTGAAATAGATATACCCTGTGTATACTAGTATGTACCTAGATTTTCAGGAGATGTTCTCCTTGAGGCCAGTGATTGCTTCTTGCCTTTCTTAGAATCCTCAGACCTCAACACCATTCTTGACATATTTAAGTGCTTAATAAATGCTTGTTAACTTGACAGAATATAAACATTTGCTAAGAGCAAATTAGTACACCAAAGTAGTCATATGGAGTCAAGAACAAGAAAATATTTTTCACATGGGAAATATGAATAAATATTATTTAATTGGTGACTAGAAGATCCTCATGTGGACTATAGGAAGAACTTGAGAACTTGTCCATCTTAAAAAGAGAGAGTTCTTTTTTAAAAAATTGTCAGTATATTTCATTTATTTTATCTGTTCTTAACTGGACAAAGACTGAATTAGAAAGACCCCTAGAAATAGTCTAGGCCAAGCTCCTTGTTTTCCAGGTGTGAAAACCAAGGCCTAGAGAACTTCTTGACCAAGATCTTGCAGAATTTAATGATAGAGTTCAAGACAAAAACTTGGAGCCCCTGATTTGGTAACCTATTAAACTATGTTGACTCCCACTTCATAATTCAAATCAAAATATCTGTTTCTATTAGAAACCTGTGAGTATGATGTTAATGTATCCTTTCCTGTACATTTCAGCTTGCTACTTTAGAATTTCCCCCAAAGAAGCTCTTTGGGAATAAAGATGAGAGAGTAATTGCAGAACGCCGGAGTCATTTAGAGGTAAGAGAGTCAACTTTTTTTCCCCCCCATTTTTTTTTTCATTTAGGAAATATCCGTTCTGATTGACCAATAAAAATCATTCCTATGAGAGGGGCATTATTAATTCTTATTCCAAACTGACAAGTGGCTTCTTCATTTATCACAGGAGATGGCAGCAGGAGATTACAAAGTAATAAAACTGCCCTATTTATAGAATATGTCTTCATACTCCTTCTGGTTGAATGGAAAAGTTTCATCTCTTTTAAGTAGCTACATTTAGTTAAGGAAGGGCTAGGAAGCAGGTTGTGAGTGAAAGCTAAATATTCACCACAGACAGATGGTGTTCAATACAGGATGAGGTTAAGAATCTTGTTGCTAAAAATTTAGAATTAATTAACTAAAGATTTACAGTATAGGATCATCGTAACTATTTGAGAATAATCGGAAGTGAAAAGATAGACACCCTTTTTTTTGTCCTGGGGAAGTTTTATTCGCCTTTTTAAATTACTTTTGTTTCTCTCTCAAGACAGTTCTAGAAATGGAATTTTGATTTAGCGGAACTATGGTCCTTTTCTGCCACACATCTAGTAAACATAACTGACTGTTCCAATTTGAATTTTGTTCTCATGATGTAATTTCTCAGTTAGCTAGAGCCTGGTGTTCATGGAGGCAAAGTTATATATTTTGGATACTTATATAGACCACTTAGTTTCAAGTAAAGGAAGTACTTGATTCTCTAATTGTAGATTCTCTACCTTCCAGATATATATGTGTAAAAGTGCATATGTGGTATGTGTGTGTTTGTGCACATGTATGCATGCACATGTTCACATGGATGTATGGTGGTGAAGGAAATCAGAGAGATGGTTTAGGTAACTCAGTAAAATCCAGTACCACTATTGGAGAAACAATTCAAAAAATCCTTTTAAAAATAGTTCTATATACAAAGGATAACATCATGTGTTATTTGAAAACAATTAAGTATCTGTCTGTAGTTCAAACAATTCATATTTTAAAGAAGACTCAAAAGGCAGAATGAGGGCAAATGTGATGTTTCAAGATAGCTCATCTGTAAACTCTACCACTAATCATGTTACTTGAGCTTTCCCTTAATATCTATACCTCTAATATGGAACTAAGCCTTATCACCACATTAATATATGTATTTCCACAAATTCCTAAGATAATTTTTTATTGTGTCCATTAGAAAGGAGAAGTCCAAGGAACCATCTGGTTCTGACACTTCCAGTCTGTGTGGGCAAGTAACTTATCTTCTCAGGAGATCAGTTGCCTTGTCTATAAAATAAAAAGGTCAAATTAGAGAAGAACAAAGATCCCTTCAAGACCAGAGTTCATTCAGTTGCACACTTGTTGAGGCATTGTACATTGGGTGCTGTGAGAGCTGCAGAGATAAATAAGACAGTGTTCTTACCCTGATGGAGCTCACAGTCTAGTCAGGGAAATAATACATAAAGTATGCTAAATTCCATTAAACTATCTGCCATGTTATGCATATTGAAGCTTACTCAGTAATGAATGGGGAGTAATTGAAGCTTTTTAGTTAAGGGCATAATCTGAGCCATTCTTCAGGAAGATGATTTCCATCAGCAAAGTAATCAGGTTGGTGGCAGGCGGGATGGAGTCAAGAGACGTTTAATATGTACACTATAAAAAGATTGGTCACCGAAAAATTACATAATTTCTGTAATGGTAAAGTCCTGAAGGAAGTGAGAATTCTGTGAGGAAAAGGTGATGAGGGAATGTATCCCAGGTCTGGAAGAACAGAAACGGCATTGGACTGATGTGGGAAGAAAAGCAAAATTAGTTTGGCCGCCTCATAGAGTACAGTGAAGTACTCTATACTGAGACTGAAAAGATAAGTTGGAGCCTTGTTGTGAAAGGTTTAAAAGTTAAACATGAGTTTGTTTTTGTCTTGTGGGTGATAGGGAGCCACTAGGGCTTATTATGTTGGGATAGTAACATGGTCAAATCTGCACTTGAGGAGAACTGGTTTTGCAGCCCTTCAGAGAATGGATTAGAGTGCAGAGGCAGGAGGTATAGAGACCAATTCAGAGGCCATCACAGTAGTCCAGGCAGTAAATGATGAGTACCTGAATTAAGGTGATATGTCTTCATGCTCCTTTTGGTTGAATGGAAAGCTGTCAGCTGTATCCGATATCTATCAGATGTAAAAAACGTAGAGGTAAAAACAGCAAGGTTTGCCAACTGATGGAATGCATAGGGTGAGAGAGAATGGGAATGAAGGAAGAGACTGAGCTTGTGAACCTGGAAGACTGGAAGGATGATGGTGCTCTTGAAAGAAATGAGGAAATATGGGAGAGGGCATGTAATTGTGGGGAAGGAGGATGAAAAGATTGTTTTTTTTCTTTTTACATGCCGAGTTTAAGATGTCTCTGGGACATGCAGTGATGTGGGACTGGAGCTCAGAGACCAAGACTGAATATATAGATCTTTGAATTATCTGCATAAAGATAAAAATTAAACCTTATTGCAGTGATAATTTCACTGACAGAGAGTATAAAAAGGGACACCAGACGAAGGTCCAGCACAGAGCCTGAGGGTATATGCACTATTATGGGATGTAATATGACTGAAAATCTAGGAAAGGAGACTGAGATGAAGCAGTCAGACAGGAGGAGAGCCAAAAAAGGAGATCCATGACAACCTAGAGAAGCGAGTATCCAAGGGAGGAAGAGTGGTCAACTATGTCAGATGCTGCAAAGGGATCAAGAAGTGTGAGGACTGAGCAAAGAACAGCTCATTTGGAAATTAAGAAATCGTTGGCAGCTCTGAAAATTGGGCCAAAGAAAGGAGAAGTAAAGAATGATAGCTTTAAAACATGGTGGTGTTGGGGGGCGGCTAGGTGGCACAGCAAATAGAGCACCAGCCCTGGAGTCACCTGAGTTCAAATCCAGCCTCAAGACACTTAACACAAAAACTAGCCATGTGATCTTGGGCAAATCACTTAACCCCAATTGTCCTACCTTCCCCCAAAAAAACAAAAAACAAAAAAACATGGTGGTGTCTAGTGTCATGTTCTTTTTAGCTGTGTGTGTCTGTGTGTGCGTGTGTGTGTGTATGTGTGTGTTATTCTTGTCTTAATATGGAGGAGACTTCTACATGTTTTTAGGCAGCTGTGACAGAGCCAGTAAATTTTAAAAGAATAAAGTTGAGAGGGAGAAGGAATGATGGAGTTGATTTAAAAAAAATAAAGAATGGCAGAGATCATGAGGACATGTAGAGGGCTAACGTCGTTGAAAAGGGCCACTGTTATCAGAGACTGGAGTAAAGAAGGGAAGTGTGAGAGGCTTTGGCGGGGGGGAGGGGGGAAGCAATTTTGAGATATAGAGAAGAGGAAGGTCATGATGAATACCCTCAGTTTCCTCAGTAAAATATCAAGTGCGGTCCTCAGGTGTGAGGTTAAGAAGAGGTGATGAGTAGGAATTTTGAGAGAGAAAAGAAAAGAGTATTGAGAACAATCTCCAAGAGAAACAGAATAGAGAATTAGGAAAGAGTAAAAGGATTCTCTAACCACAGCTCACCTAGCATTATTTTGTAGTGGACCTAGAGAGCTGAGTTGCATGATTTATATCAGATTACTTGGCTCCATGTGAACATAACCAGAGGATGCAGATGAAGTGAGTAATCCAGGGTTGGAATTTGGGAGGTCAGAAGCGATGATAGGACAAGGGTGCCATAGATGCAAATGTAGAGGACTGTAGAAACGGCCATTTCTCTTCTGGGAATGGCAAAATAACGATTCCAACAGAATATCCAGTGGAGAAGCCCAAGAAGTAGTTAGAAATAGGTGGTCTGGACTGGTTGGGATTCGATTTTAGAGTTAGGTGTCATCCGTACTTGGTCACTAAGATGGAGATAACTGACTAGATGAGTAGTGAGAGAGTAAGAGAATATCTAATTACTCTTGATGAGTTTGTCATTAGATCCAGTTAAACTATTATCTCAGAATATTAAAAGAATTTGCGCAGATGATTGAGCCATAGTCAATTATCTGAAAAAACAAACTAATGAAAACAAAAACGACCAACAAAACAAAAATCTGAGAATAGGATAGGTGCAGCAGAACTGGAGAAAGGCAGATATTATCCTGATTTGCAAATAAGGGAAGAGGATGGAACCTTTAAATTAAAGACCAATGAATTTGACTGGTTCCTGACAAGATCTAGATTGTCTTATATAAAGGATGGTTGACTAGTATCTAGTAAAAACATAACATACCAGACCAATCTAATTTGCTTTATCGACCAGATTACTAAATTGGTAAACCAGATAAATAAGGGGCATATAGTTTTCCCCAAGGGAGCTAGATGGCACAGTGGTTAGAGTGCTAGACCATCTTCTTAAATTCAGATCTGGCCTCAGACCTTTATTAGTTCTGTGACTCTGGGCAAGTCACTTCACCCTGTTTGTGGCCATTTCTGCATCTATAAAATGAGCTGGAAAAAGAAACAAAGAGTCAGCCCTGACTCAAAAAAATAACTGAAGCTTTCCTAAATTCAGCAAAGCATCTAATGCCTCTCATGTAGCTCATGGGGACAAAATGGAAGGGTGTGAGCTAGATTGTGACTGTAATCCAGAATTTTATGGATTCAGAACCAAGTGAATGGTCAAACCCAAAATATTCATTAATGATTTAGTATCCACTTGGAATAAACTCTCCACTGGAATACCTTGAGGGATCTGGACTTGGACTTGTGCTGTAACATTCTTATCAATGACTTTTATCATATGGCATGCTTGTCAGATTTTCATATGGAAGACAGATAATAAGTTAGGTAATAATCATGATTCAGAAATATTTTTAAATGATTTTTTATTAATGTCTTCTTTTTACCAAGCCTAAATTTCACCCTTTATTTCATCATTCCCCTCTCCCAGAGATCCATCCCATGTAATATTATTATTTTTTTTAAGAATAAGAGAAACAAAATCTGACAGTCGATGCTGTTTTCCATACCCATGGACATGTACAAAGGACTGAAGTATCCTCTCATATCTCTTGTTCTTGTAACTTTACCACATTAATTTTCAATTGTTTTGTGATTCTTTTCATTTACATTTTTAATTGTATATACTATTTTTAGCTATGCTTACTCCATTCTGCATCAGTTCATGAGTCTTTTCATTCTTTTGTGTATTTATCATATTCATTTCTTACACTTCAGTCATATTCCATGACATTCAAGTACAGTTTGTTGAGTTATTCCCTAATTAATGGTTTTCTGTTTTCAATTTTTTTCGACTACAGAAAAATATATTACTATAAATATTTTCATTATATGGTACCTTTCTTTTTTCATTGACTCTTTGGGGTATATGCCTAGCAAAATAATCTCTTAGTCATTTTATTTGCATAATTTCCAGAACGGTGGTACTGATTTACATCTCCACCAGCAACACATTAGTATGTCTGTCTTTCCACAACCTTCCAACATTCACTGTTCTATCTTTTGTCAGCTTTGCTAATTTTCTGAGCATGAAGTGGAACCTCAGAGTTGTTTTGATTTGTATTTCTCTATTATTAATGTTTTGAAACATTCTTTCATATGATTATTAATAACTCATTGAGCTTACAACCTAATAGAGGAAGATAACACACAAAAAGAAGCTATAAAGAAGGGGGAGAGATTGAGAGGAGGGGGGAAGATACATGATACCAGGGCATGGTGGAAAAGTCCAAAAATAGTATAGCTTGTGGCAAATGAGAAGACAGTGCTGAGCCCCTACCCTAAATAGAGGCCTGTAATACATTATCCCTACCCTCCAGTCAGCACACAAATGATGCTGGTGTGATATGTGTAGCAGAGAGATTCAGTCTTGCAAAATAATGAAATTTTCCAATGATGATTTTCCGGGAGAAGGAAGACATGATAAAGAGATCCAAAAGCCGTTAGAGCTGATAGGAAATGGGGAGAGCAGAACTTCACTGTTAAAGATCTTAGATATGGAGCAGTTTTGAAAGATGACAATAGCTAATGTGTGGACCATGCCTTTTGGTGGTAGCTAAAATGGAGTGGATATGAAGGTCACTGCAAATAAGGTGTCTGAGACCACCTATTGAAAGGCTCATTCATATTACCCAACTAAAGAATTTGCTTGCTTCTAAAGAGAAATTATCTTATAGATGATGGATATTGGGTCATGGTAAGAATGAGTTCATGCAAGTGAATATGGAAATCTGGAGGATTTTCTTTGCCTAACCTGTACCCAGTTTAGTTATTTAAATAAATCTTCAGTGATAACTTAGGGAGAAAGTGCTATATAAAGAGCACAAGTTGGTATGAATGCCCAACAAATCAAGCCAATTGCCTTCTTTGCAAGAAAAATTGATCCCTCTGCTTTAATTAAATTTGTTCATCTGGAAAGACAAGGAACCTAAGCATGATATGCAAAAGTGTAGATTCTGTGTGTGGTACATTTGTGAGATGAGTGCTCTCTGAGGCTTTTTCCTGTGACTTTGGACTCTCCTTTATCCAATGCTGAATTTAATCTAGAGGTTTTATTCCACTGTTGGTAGTTTAAAATCAGGTTCTGTATTTATCACTTTGGGGCCTCCTTCTTAATTGTTGAGTCTCATAAAACTTTAACTTAGTTTATTAAAAAAATTTTAATATTTCTTCCTACACTTGAATTTCTGTTTCTAATTATTTCCTGTGACTATTATTCTCTTACATTAGTCATCATATAATTGTTTCTCAAGCTCTTTGGGCTAAAATCAAATGTTGCATCTCACAGACAGAAACACATGAATTCGGTTTAATTCTGTTTCACCTAAAGTAAGTGATAATGTCTCTGAACATTATACTCTTTGCTAGGAGTGTGTATAATTTGGCCTTATTTTAATGGAAACTTAATTCAGAACTCGTGCTAATTCTTTGAGAATGATGTGGCATTTTGATATCTTAACTAGTCTTTGTGTATTTTTATGTTGAGTGAATATAGTTATTCCCTCTGAACTTGCCATTAGATTGTCACATATGACCATGTTAGAATGTTTAATATTCATTCAGTAAGAAAGGCAACATGGAGTAGAGAATAGAGAATTGTCTCTGAAACTTGGTTAGGTCCCACACCAGAAAGGTCATTTAATCTCACAGTGCCCTAAGTTTAGGCCTCTCTCTAAAATGGTACGTGGCAGAGAAGATGCTAACATTTGTTGAACTTTCACCGTGAATGATATCATCAGCACCTGTCTGTATCCCCGTCATTCAACAAACAGCTGTTCAGCTCTTACTCAAGGTACCATTCTATGAATATCAGAGATGGTCCCTGCCCTCACAGAAATTATAGTCTAGTAGGGAAGGTACAATATACACATAGATCAGTTTGAGATAAACTAAAATGGATATATGAATGGCTACCTAGATGAAAAAGCATATATTACTGACATGTAAGTACATAATATTGCTAAGTGCTGGCATACAAATACAGAAGTGAAGAGGGTTCCTGCCTTTAATCATTCTAATAGAAATAAACAACAGAGTTGTGGCTCTGGAGGGTTATTATGCTTTGGAAAGTTATTCAAATGGTAAAAGGAGTCATAGGAGAGTACATTGGCATACCCTTTCCAGTAGCAATGGCAGTTGATTTGATTATAGTTCTAGTACCATAAAGGAGGTATGGGGGTAAAGGGGAGTGAGGTAGAGAGGGTATGGTGTTTAACAACATTTGGAGAGATGGCCAAGGAGTAATGTGATTCGTAGCTAGAGCTGGCCCAATATAATGGGTCCCGTGAGGAACTTATGAATCAATCTCTGGTCTAGTAGATGACTGGTGAAAAAATATCCAGGGAATAAGCGATACGTTCATAAGATTAGTATAAGCAAAATATTATTGTTCAGAATAGGCAGACATCACTTTCAGATAGAAGGAATAAGAAAGGTTTCATGAAGGGAAATAGTATTTGAATTAGACTTTGAAGGTAGGATTTTGACCAGCTGAGGGGTAAGGGAAGGGCTGTGTAGGTATACAAATGATTAGAAGCATGGGGCAAGTGTAGGGAAAGCAAATAGCCAAGTTTGGCTGGAATGTAAGGTACATGTGAAGAAATCATTGGAGAGGATGACACAGACCAAGCAGGGGCAGAGAAGAGAGGGCCTTGAATACCATTCTATAAAAATGATTACAGAGGCACTTAGGAATCATTAAAGGATTTTGAGCAGAAGAACAGTGTGATCAGACCTTGGTAAAGATGTTTCAAAGACACTGATTCCATGATAGACAAGTTAAGATAACAGGACCTAAACTATAGTGATGAAAGTAAAGATGGAAATAAGGGCATAGATTTGAATGTAGATTAGGCAGATATGATTGAGATGGATTTAATGAGCAATCACATGTAGAAAGGGAGGGAAGAAGCAGCTAAAAGTATTTGAAGACAGTTGGCATAAATGGCTAGAAGGAAAGCAATGCCAAAAATCTCTCCTCCCCCCACCTCCTAAAAAATAAGGCTGTAATGAGGAGAGGCAAATTTTGTTAAAAATGTAAGTTCTGTTTTGGACATGTTGAATTTGAGTTCCCAGTGGGGCATTCAAGTAAAGATATATAACAGAAAATTGAAGTAGAGCTTGGGGAAAATATCAAGGATAGGGCATCATTTGCATAGAAATGACATTTGAACCTGTAGGGACGAGTAAATTCTCCCAAGGAAAGTGTGCAGGGAGATGAGAAAAGAGCTAAGATTGGTAGAATATCTTCATTTAAATAAATTTTAAGGGATGGGACAAAGAACATTTTCAGATAAGGAAATGGTCACAGTGGTATGAGAAGGAGGCATTCAAAGGAGCAAGGAAGCCAGTGGGAGTTTTTAAAAGTAAATATCATACACTGCAAAGATAAAGGACTATGGGTCAAGAAGGTATGGGCAATATTTCTCTACTCTGATTTATCAGAAACAATGATGTATTCCCTAAAAAATATACAAGAAGAAGAAAACAAAGAGGAAAATAATTCATACAGGCAGAAAATGATCCAGATGTGTCAGGAGTTAGAAATTAGAGGACTATAACACAGAAAAAGAAAGATGGAGTATTGTCTCTTAGATTTGAAGTTCTTTCTATGCGGGATAGATCTGAACCTTCCTGAAAAGGAAGCAGTTTCTCTGTTCTAGTGAAGTTTCCTCAGGTGCCATTAGGAAAGAAGGCTTTCCAGTACTGATCCCAGGAAGGGAAGTTTGAATCGTTGTGATTGATGACTTCTGGCTAAAGGGCACCAAAGCAACTGTACGTTGACCTTATGTGAACAATTGGAAAGTATGCTTTTTTCCCAGAGCTCCTTTTTGGTATGTGATAGATAGCCTCTTGAGACTTGGTAAACCTAAAAAGCATTTCTGGTGATTTATGTGGGAACAAATGATATGGCCAGAAGGAATCTATAAAGCATCTTAAGGGATTATGAATTCTTAGCAAGAAACTGAAGTCTTTAAGTGGTATTTTCATCAGTGCTACAAAATGAAGGTAGGAGCTTTCGAAGAGAAAATCAAGAATGGGAAGTGAACTTGGAGTTAAGAAGAAAGTCTTAAAGAGTAGGGATTTGTTTTTCTGGACTAGGGCTTAAGACAGAAGAATATTAGGACTCTTAACCAGTAGGGGAGTGGCTCTTACAAGAAGTGGTAAATGAATATTTGCCTAATCACTTGCAGATTTGATCAAGGACTTTAGGGTAAAAATACAAGGAAAGGGGAAAAAGTTCCCACGTGGATCTGCCAAGCCAGATGCTATAGGAATAAAAGATAAATCCAAGGAAGAATGTTAGTGGAATGTCTGGTAATTTATAGAAGACAATATGAAAGCAAAGGAGAAATAATAATAGTGACATCAAAACATAGAGTTTTAGAACTAAGAAGGTTTTTTTAGAAACTATCTAGTCCAAATTCTCATTCTCCCCATCCAGGTTTTACAGTTGAAGAATATTGGGCCCTAGAAGGTTAAATGACTTGCATATGATTACTTAAGTAAGGGGAACACTGTAGGTGCACTAGTGCTGAGACTGTTGGGAATATATTACATGTGTGCAGGTATCGAGACTGGACCTTTAATTGTAGTGTAAGTTGGTAACTCTGTGATAAAGAAGTTCTCTCTACCAATACAGGAGACACTTTCTCTGCAGTTTAAAATCTTACTTAATTACCTCGTGACTGAGAAGTTGGTGACTTGGCCAGAATCACACAAGTTACTTGTCGGAGGTAGGACCTTAACCCAGGTCTTCCTAGCTTCCAGCCTAACTCTCTATCCATTACAGCATGTTGCCTGCCATCTCTCTATATTCTTATCAATATAATTCATCAGAATGATTTCTGCTCATGTCTTCAGAATTTCATTCCTGAGAGCTTCTTCTCTCTCAGGGCTGACCTCTGCTGTAGAATTTTAATCCATACAATGCTGCCTCCTCTTCCACGACACCCTTTGAAATATGATCACTTAAACTCTATGGTGTATTAACAGTCAGGATTTCCAAATGTTTTGACAGGCTATAACTATGGACCATACCTAACAATTTATATGTAAACTGAAAGTCCACACGAGGGTTCAAAATTTCAAGGGCATAAATATAAGATGAGCGAGAAATGACTAGATAACATTTTATGTAGGGGGAGAAATGGGGATTTCATTGGACCATAAGCCCCAAATGAGCTACTCCTCTTTCCCCCTCCCCCCAAAAAAGAAGCTAATGCTTTCCTAGGCTGCTTTTAAAAATGTGTCTCGAAAAATGATCATTGTAATGTAATTCTGCTTTGTCCTGGTGACCAGGCCATGTTTTGAAATTGTACAGAAACTGTCAGTTCATCAGTTCGAATCAACAAAATAGAGACCATGTAGAAGAGAGGCAACTAGGGTGGGGGAAAAACTGGGGGGAAGGCCATATCAGAATCTGTTGACCAGGATGATGGTATCATAACAGAGTTGGTTCAGATGGTTGTACAGGTTTAACCTGGAGAAGAGGGATGTGATAGTTGTCTCTGAGTATTTTTAGATTTAGCTTCCAGTTGATGCCTTTGTTTTGCTTGCCATTCATTTATGAATCAAGCAAGCATCATGATACAGTGGGGAAAGTGCCAACTCTGGAATCAAAGAACTTGAGTTCTAACCCTACCTCTGATGATTACTCCCTGCATTATTGTGGGTATGTCACTTAAATTCCCTGGACCATAGTCTCCTCATCTGTAATAGGAGAAATTTGTATTAGATGATATCTAAGTTCCCTTCTGGTTTTTTGAACTATGGTTCTCTATCCCTCCATTTGCCCCTTATAGATTGAGTTCCCTCATAACTAAGGTTTTTAAAAGAAAAAAGTTTCACTAAAACCAGCTAACACATGGACAGCATCGAACAGTTTAAGGAGTGTTCCCTATTCAAGCCCTATCTACTTCTGCAAAAGAGGGAGATGACTGATGACTGTCTTATCTCATTTAAGGGTCCAGGTTTGGCTGTTATAATTCCACATTATAGCACTTCCTTATATATATATAATTCCTGGTTCTATTTGCTCTCCATCAGTTCCTGTGTCTAACATTGTTTCTCTGAATTCTTCATTCTCATCTTATAGCACAATATCTAATTACATTCCTGTGCTACAGCTTGTTTAGCCATGCTACAACCAATGGGATCCTGCTTTTCTTCCAGTTGTTTGCCACAATAAAGAATGCTACTATGAAAATTTTGTATATATAAACCCTTACTTTCTATCTTTAATCTTCTTGGGGTACGTGTTTCACAGTGGTCTCTCTGAGTCAAAGGGCATCGACATGTTAGCATAATTTCAAATTGCTTTCTAGAATGACTGGATCCATTCATAGCTTCACTAACATTGTCTCCATGTTCCTGTCCTTTTGCAGCCCCTCTAACACTGACTTCTCATCATTTGTCAGCTTTGCCAGTTTGCTAGAGATGAGGTAAAACCTCAGAGTTATTTTTACTTGTATATATCTTATTTGTGCCCAGCCTGTGGTAGAGCTTTCTTTATGATATTGGTTTGATCAGCCACAGTTGGTTGCACTGTACATTGATCCTGACATCATGATGTCATGTTGGTCCTCTTTGAGCACGAAGGACAAACAACAACATATTTCTTATTAAGCACTGGCAATACAAAGAAGGACCAAAAAAAAAAAATAGTCCCTGTCCTCCAGGAGTCTACAGATTAAGAGGGAAAAGCGGCACTCATTTAATCTAAAGCACCTAAAAATCATAGGCATAGAAGGGCCATTTTTAACACAATAAAAAAACTACTTATGTGAAACCAAAAGCTCTTATTCATTATGGGGAAAAGTCAGATTAACCCATAAAAATACAGGGATAAAACCAAGTTATTGAGTCTATACAGAACAGTTATCATATTTTGTTTTGTCCTGTTGAAACTTTTTCAAAAGAAGATAATGACTTGAACATAGGAGAATGTGCAAAAAAAAAAATGTTAACATGGAAAATGTCGACAGATACCATGGTGTTGTGGATAATATGCTGACCTCAGTGGAAAAGACCTGTATTCAGGTTCGGACTCTGACATATAACTGGTTATATTCTGACATGGGACCAGGTATTTGACTCTGGGCAAGCTACTAACTCAATAGCCTCAGCAGTTTTTGAATTAGAGAACAGATGCTAATCTGCATTGATAGGGAAAGCTTTATTACCAGAAGTTCTCTATGCCAATAAAATCACAGGTCCAGTTTAAAACAAACAAACAAAAAGCAATCTGCCATATCCTGTAATGGTTGCTGAGGTTATAAAGAAAACCATAGTATGGTATCTACCCTCAGGGTGATTACATTCAGCTTCACTTCTGCCTTTTTCACCCTGCTGCACCGCCTTCCCTACCAAGCCTGGGAGACCCTTTCTGGTAAGAGTTAAGATACTCAACTCTGCATTCCCAAAGCATAACCATACCTTTGTGCTCCTCTCCCAACTATACTCAAGCCCAGCCTTTTGGGGGATCCATGTAGTGCCCAGGTGTTCCACTCAGCATCTCCAAGACTTCCCACCAGAGCAATTCTTGGCTAGCCACCATTCCTTTGTAAGATTCTCTCCCATTAGAATTTAAGCCCTTAGTTATAGGGATCATCTTTTCTATTTGTATTCTTAGTGCTTTAACACAGTGCTTGGCATGTCATAAACCTTTACTAAGTGCTTTTTTATTCAGTCACAGATCAGTTCAACAAAAAGAAACTATAAGAAGTTAGACACATTAATTTCTTAGGGAAAGGATGCTAGCAAATAAGGGCATCATGAAGGGCCTTGTGCATTTCAGTTGAAGGAAGGTGAGGATTCTGTGACACTTGGGTGAGGAGGGACTGCATTCTATTTTTATTGTGTGTATGTTTTCTTGAAGCTTGCTGAAAATTGGATGTGTCCAGAAAGAGAACTAGATGCACCTCTACATGTCATCTGTCCATTGTTTTGCTGCTGCTGCCATTTTTTGCTTTGTGGAAAGGACTAAAGTCTTTCCTCTTAGACACCAATTCTTCCTGACACCTTTTCTGCCTCATAGTTGATTGCTTCAGGGTGGGTTAGTCTCCCTGCTGCTGCCCTTTCTCAGCACAGTTTGAAGCAATACAATAGCAGTAGACTGCTGAGGACCCCCCTATCCAGAACCAATCAGAAAAGAATCACAGCCAGCCTATGCCTCATAAACAAATTTGAGCAACAATCAGTTTTTTTATTGTAGCAGTCCTAGAAGTTGGAGGTGGGAAGAATAGGGGGAGGAGAAAACCAGTTATCCCAGACTGCAATATGCATTTTAGGCTGTGGAGAATTAAAATGGCAGCCATCTAGCTTCTGGCACTGAGCAGCACAAAAGTATATGTTCAGCTTATTCTATTTAAATGATTTTTTTAAAGATATTCTTTAACTGACTAGAACAAAAGGATACTCTTTTCTTTATAATTTGTCAACTTTTACCAAAAATGACTTTTTAAAACTTGTTCTTTGAATGTTCACTGGGTGGTTTACCAAAACTTCTGACTCACTGGGGGATTTTTTTTTTTAATAAAACTCTGAATGCATCTTAGAGATACCCTTTACCATTAGGGAACTGAGGCTAAAAGAGGTAAAGGTAAAGAGCTGCCTAAAACCACTCAGTGAATCCATGTCACTGCTGAGATGAGAAGCCGACTGTCCTGACTCCTCCATCTTTACTTCTGCTTTTAAATGGGTGTGTCCCATATTATTCACAGGCAGTTGTTTAATTGACTAGAATGCCACTAATTTGGAATCAGGTCACCACCAAGCATGTACATAAGTGCTTGCTATTGCCAGGTACTGTACCAGGCCAAAAGAAAGTCTGTTTCATTATCAGAGACTAGAGTAAAGGAAGATATAACAGAAGAAGATGTCTGCAGTAGATCAAGTAAAAAGGAGAGAAAAGGGAGCTTATAACAAATGGCCTCAAAATTTTTGGTGAAGTGTGAGTAAATGTTCCCACTTTATAAAGGAAGGCAGGTTAATGGAAAATTAAAATATATTTGTATTAATTTATAAAGTGAATTTTAGAGCAGACTAAGTTGATATTGTTTCATACATTTTTATTCAATAAAAATCACTGAATGCTATTCCTGGATTATTGGAAATATCTACTTTAATAATTTTAAATTAGTGAAGCTTTCCAGCAATATATTTATCTTAGTGATAGAGGATATTTGCTACATTGCTACATTTGCTATATTTAGGAATTTTATGCCAGCAGGCCCCCAGAAATATTTGTGAAGGTCACCCAAAATACCTAAGCGGGAGGCGGGATACAGAAGCACCTTCCATTTAGGCGTCTGGATGTTTTCAGTGTCCCGTCCAGTATATCCATAGTGCTGCTTGTAGGCTGCAGTGAGGAACCAGTAGGTAGGAGAATATTGAAGATTAGGCCTAGTTCCACCCTCTGTGAAATGAATATATTCCCCCACATTTAAATATTAGTTCTTCACTAATATTAACTCATTGCTATAGGATAAGGCTCAGCTCTGAGGGATTGCAGTAACTTGGAATTTCTTACAACAATCTGTGGACTTTTCTTGTTTCTTTTTCCATCTACTGCAAGAGTTCATATTATTTTAGGCAATGAAAGAAGATTTTATTATTCAAAATGGTAAAAATTCAGATAATTTTCTTGGATTCTATGAAAATTCCTACAAATGTAACAAATATCCTCTATGGTAAGCCAAGTATGTTACTGGAAAACTTCATTAATTTCTAACTATTAGAGTGTATTTTTTTTAATAATTCAGGAACAGCATTCAGTGATGTTTTATTGAGTAAGAAAGTAAAGAAACTCTGGAAATGAAAAGGGTACAATTTGTCACCAATCTTGTCACCAAAATAATGTCCATGAGCCACATAGGCTAAATATTATACCTGTCAATTCAGGAAGGTCATAACCTTAAGTAATTTAAAGTTCTCATGAGGCTAATGACAGACATTGGCATTACTGTTTGGTTTTGTGCTCCCACAAAATGAAGGGCTATGCAAAACACACCCAACCTGAACTTACCAAAATCATTACATTCATTCACCTTTATTTACTGTAATTTATAAAGACTATTTTGATCATACTTCAGCTGGATTTGAGTCTCATCTGAAATTATTAGTAGTGGAGTTATTCCTTCAGAGCCTTATACGGAGCTGTACATACCAAGTTAAGGTACATTATTTTCCTTCTTGTTCATTGAAGGTGGTATCTGCTCAGAAGTATGTGAAAATCAAAAGGATGCAATACTCTTCTTCCAGTACATCCAGAGTCCAGGGGAAAGTAGACCCAAGCTTAGAGAGCTCATGTGGCCAAGGGATGACTCTCAGGTCCTCAAAGTCCTTTTGCTAATCTTCAAGATGTTTCTTATAGGTATGATGTCACATTTCTCCTTAAGATGCCAGCTGTCTATAGGTGTTGACAGATCCTCCCAAGCTGACAAGACCTCAAATTTGGACCCAGGATGAGCTAAGTGCCTTGTTGTCTGAGCATCAACCTTGCTAAGTCTTAAAAGCTTCATCATGAGGTAGTTGCCTACCACATGATAAATTTTTTGGCCACATCAATGTGGGAGAGACAGTCTCCTAAGTTGAGGGGAATATTTTGATCACTTGTGGCAGAAGGAAGACCACAAAGATGAAACCACAGATCCTTTGAAGCCCTGAAATAAGGAGGCATCTGGAAGGGGTGGGTAAATGGTTAGCATCAGCCCATTCCTATCCATTGTCAATAGCAAAGGGCATTCCTAAGGGAATCAAATAGGTATGTTTTGATACAAGAGAAGAGGCAACAAACCATGAAGTTCCCTTTGGGATTAGAAGAATGTTGAATTGGCATTGTTTTGTTAAAAGGGGACGAGATGGCCCTGGAAGGAAATAGGAAGTTTAGAAAAAAGGTGGGATGAAATTTGACTTAAAGATCCTCTTAACAGTCCTGTCCATAGAATTAATTTTCCTAATTGCTCATTAACAGTATGACTATAGGCAACATAATTACATAACACCAAGAGGCACCATGTTATCCCACCTGTAACGTAGTAAAAACAGTACACATTTGTATTAGCACTTGATACTTTACAAAATGTTTTTCTTACAATAGTCCCATGATGTGGATTGTGCAAGCATTGCTATATCTCTCTTGTACAGTGAAAAACAAGTTTAAGGAAGTTGTACTGCTCATCTATGTCCACACAACCAATAATATCACCATGGGGGGAGTATTAAGCCAGATTTCCTGCCACCTACCAAGTCCAGATAACTTTGTACAACACAATGTTACATCAGTCTCAGAAAGGAAATAGTTCTGCCTGCTTTAAAACTAGCATAAGGCCTGGTGATAGGTGTTAGCATAAATCTAATTCAGCTCAGTGTATGAATTAGAGGTTAATTCAAGATTCCTATGTCGTAATTTGGGATTTAAATGTGTTCACCTGTTGCTCCTAGATGCTTTCCTAATGAATACTGATGATTGGGGCTGAGCAGAGGTGACAGAGTCACCTAATCAGAGCTGTTATGGACAAACTCATGGGGCAATCTTGTGATTGCTGTGAACTTGGCTGTTCCCGGTTAGAGAAGTCCACATGAAGCTCAAGGATATTGTCCATCTTTCCATTATTATCAGACACTGCTGGAAGCAGTAGAGGCCATAGGTGAAGAAACAGTTCTCCCTCTCAGTCAGAATAGAAGGTGCCTCAGGGAAATAAACAACATTGAAGACTAGAAACAAATTGCCTGTCAAGGAAGCATCTTGTACAATAAAAATCTTTAGAGTGGTAGCTGGCACCTTGTGGTGATAGGAACCAGGCAGAGGTCTGTTGGGGAGAAATTCCATTTAGATTTCTATGAGCAGACATGGATCCAAACAAATACATCCATGCAGAGTAACAGATTTCAAAAAGAGGAGATGGGGGTGGAAAAAAGAAACAAGAGGCCCACCGAGCTCAGACACTGCAGCTTCTTCTGAGGGTTTTTCTTTACATTCAAAATAGCATCCTGTATTTTGAGTTTAATGACACGAAAACTGTGGACAGTAACAGTGGTAGTCAATACATATGCTGTCTATCACTGGAAACCCTATGGCCACTGTAAAACGTGGGACTTGCCTGCAGTATTTCTTTATTTACATATCTCTTATTCCTTTCTTGAATTCTTACTTTTATACATGCATTCTTTTCTAAAATGTTAGTCTCTGAGTTTTCATTGGAAGGTGTTAGGATAAAACATTCTTTAAAGGAATATAATACTTCTCTAAATAAGTGAATCTTTGAACCCACATTTTTTTCCAGCTGTCAAGGAAACTTTCATTTACTTCAGCGTAAGATCAAGTAGGTCATTTATACTGAACACCACTAGGAAAATATAGGTGCTTCCCAGGACCTAGAATCTCATACATGACTATAAAGAGGGAGGGACAACTTCCTAAGAGTGTGAGTCAGAATTTACTAGTTTAATCAAGAAAGGAATTCCCCTCCTCTCCCAATTTAATTTTCAAATGACAGTCATTCCCCAGAAAAATGTCTCTTGACTAATTAGCTTTTTTTTTTGTTCCTTTAACAGAGGCTATGCAAGTTTAGGAGAAAGAGGCCTGGATCTTTGTTCAGAAACTTAGATTTGGATCTTGGCTGTACAGCAATACTAATTGTATGATCTTGGACAAGTCAGTGAAGATTAGTTCTGTTATCTATAAATGAACCAGTTAGATTAGATTAAATCTAAGGCTCCTTCTAGCTCTAAATGTTCTTTTGTTTTGTTTTGTTTTTTTCTATTATGGTTAGTTAGAGGAACTTTAAGTGTCTCATTTACATAATTAGTTTATATATTTCGGGGTTTGTGGTGAGTAGTAAATACTGATGGGAGAGCAGCAGTTAGGGCTAGGCAGTGTTTCAGAAGCCGTGATGATTAGTTCTGTCTTTAAGATATATTAAGTAGGTCCCAAGACAAAGGTTTGGGGAACTAAAGAGGAGACCCCTACAACTTTTAATTTTGGAAGTAAGATATGCTTAAAGCAAAGTGTATCTTGAATGAATAGATATGGCGAGATAATCCCTCCCCTGGTCAGATCATAAGTGGAATACTGACTTTAGCTCTGGGTGCCATGTTTTAGAAAGGAAATTGATCAACTATGAAGACCCTCAAGATTCTACCATGTGAGGCTAAACAGGAAGAGTTATGTATGGTTAGCTTAGAGAAGAAAAGATAGGTTGTGGCATGATAGCCATGTTCAAGTATTTAAAGAACAGGCATAGAAAAGTTGAATTAGATGTGTGCTTTTCCCAGAGGGAGGAACAAGGAGAAATGAATAGAAGGTAGAAAAAAGAGGCAGATTTAGGTTTGTTAGAAGGAAAAAAACAGCTTGCGTGATCCAAAAGTAGAACAGGCTGCCTTGGTTTCCCAGTCCCCTAAGGTTTTTAAGCAGTCTTCATAGACCACATTTTAGGCATGTTTTAGAAATGTTTTCTCAGATACTGGTTGGACTTAATGGCATCTGAGTGAAGTCTTTTCCAAGGCTTAAATTCTCTAATATAGGAAAAGATCCTTTCCTGAATTTTACTTTCAATCATAGCATCAGTACACTTTGGGAATTCTTTTCCCTTTGTGTTTACTTACACAAATCTGTGTTGTAGTAAATTTGGTCCTATCCAAAAAAAAAATCCAATTCTTCTGTCTAATTATCAAGAAGGGTCAGGAGATATCAGACTAACATGGTTAATGTTAATGTTAATATTACATTATGATAAGAACTTTACACATGTAGATAATAGGAAAGAGCAGAATGGCCTTTTGCTCTTAGACATGTAAGGACATACACTTACTTTTTTTTTTTAATAAATAACTTCTTCTGTTTTCCCTAGCACATAGTGACCTTCTTTAGAGTACAGCCATCCTAACTATTTTCTTTTCAAAAATGAAGTTGACTTTAACCTCTAGTAACCCACAGTTGGGTTTCTTCATATTAGGTGCTAAAGGAAGTCTTGCAGAGAATACATTCACATTATGCCATCAAGCCTCTGCTCCACAAGGCATTAATGCCATCAAGCCTCTGCTCCACAAGGCATTATAAACTATCTCAGGTTTACTGCAGTTCAGTGGGTTTGCTGCTGAAAATAAACTTTCAGACAACGTCCATAAGAAAGCGTCACTCTGCCCTTTTAGCATTTGTCCACCTACCAAATGGGTAGAAAATAAGGGCAGAAGCATGAAAAAGGACTGGACTCTGGACTCCAGTCCAGAGACCCAGGGTCTGTTCCTTCTGTGGCACCTCCTTGTCCGATGACTAACAGCCCCAGTTTTTTCATCTGTAAAATGAAATTGATAAAAATTTCACTATTTCCTAGGGTTGTTAGGAGGAAAGCACTTTCCAAGTATTACATCTTCTACTCCTCCCTCTCCTTTACTCCCTGTATTCAGTCATTTGCCAAACTTGACCTTTCTACCTCCCGAGCATATCTCATATCCATCTCCTTCTCTTTCTCACACCGCTACCCTAGTTCAAACCCTCATGACCTCTCACCTGGACAGGCACAGTAGTCTCCTGATTAACTTCCTTGCCCCATTTAAATCAATCTTCCATAAAGCTGCCAAAGTATTTTCCTAAAGTGTAAATGACCATATCATGTCTCCACTCAATAAACTCTAGTTGTTCCTTATTGCCTCTAAAATAAAATATAAATTCTTGTTTAACAATTAAATTTCTTTACAACCTGACTTCTTCCTACTTCTCCAGCCTTCCTGCAGGTTACCTCTGCCTCTCTGCATTCTACAGTCCACCCATAGTGGCCCACTTGCTGTTCCTTACCCATGATGCTCCATCATGAGTTCTCTCCTCATGTCTTCCTTTTGGAATTCCTCTTTTCCTCCAAAGGACCTCACTTTACTACTACCCTTATTATACATAGAATTTCTTAATTCTCCCAGTCATTAGTGACTCCCTCCCCTCCTCAGATAATTTTATATTCATTTTGTATATGTTCTGTAAACTTGTTTCATTTTGTCTTTGTCTTCCTTCCACTTACCTGGTATATGGTAGACGATTAAAAATTGTTTGTTGATATATGAAAGTGACCATTTGTTATCTTATGTGTATAGTATTATCTCACAGCTTGGTATCAAGAGAAAAGAAAATGTAGGTTTTTGGGGGACAAATTTTAGGATCTTTCCCATGCATGGAAGGGAGGGACTAGTCAATTCTTACAGTAAAGAGACAGCCTAAGGGTAAGATAATACACTGGGTCATCCTCCGTGTTTAGTCATTACCAAAATATTAAGCCCTCTCCCTTAAAGTGGACCTGAAAAGGTACTGCTAAGCAAGTCTCTTGTAAGCAAAACTATCTAGATAAGCAGAGATGTTGGAAAGGATCCTTCATCAAGGTACAATTTGGGTAGCTTTTGAGGTTACTTCCAACGTTGAGTCTATAATTCTTGAGTCATAAAGTTTACAGTGAGACCTAAGAAGGTAGAGGATTGGATTGACAACAATTGATCCAATGACACATTTGGATAAACATACAGGGGTAAAAATCTTTTAAAATACCTAGAGAATAATATTTGTATTCTGTTCAGAAAAAAATCTTCCATCCCCTCCAGGTATTATCCTATACCTCACCTCCCTTTTGTAGTCAGACAGAAAAAAGTTACTTGTGCTCATTGCCTCATCTTCCTCATCTCCACCAACTTCATACCCTTTTGCAGTCTGACTTCAGTTCTCATCACTTTGCTGAAATTGCTCCTTCCAGAGGTTACAAATGATATCTTTTTAAAATTGTAAACTTAAGCATTTTATCAAAATGGTAATTTCTGGTCATGCTGCTTATTATTTATGCTTCTTCTGGCCTTTGTTCTATTATCTTCTCTCAATTTTTTTAACTTGCTAAAATGAACCTATTTTTAAATTTTCCTTTTCTTTTTTTTTCCTACACCCCTATATCCACCATGAAGTAAGCAAAAGGAATAACAAGGTGTGACAAATATACACAGCAAAGGCAAATTCCCACATTGCCTATCTGAAAAACATAGGTCTTATTCTATATCTTGACCCTATCCCATCTCTTGTCAAGAGTGGGTAGTGTACTGAAATCACAGTATGTGATTGCATTGATTAGAGTTCTTAAGTCATTCAAAGTTGCTTTTCTTCATAATGGTGCTGTTTTGTAAATTGCTCCTCACTTCTCTCTGTATCAGTTCATAAAAGTCTTGTTAGGTTGGGGGCGGCTAGGTGACGCAGTGAATAGAGCACTGGCCCTGGAGTCAGGAGTACCTGAGTTCAAATCCGGCCTCAGACACTTAACACACACACAAAAAAACTAGCCGTGTGACCTTGGGTAAGTCACTTAACCCCAACTGCCCTCCAAAAAAAAAAGTCTTGTTAGGTTTCTCTGAAATTGCCTGTTTCATCATTTTTTGTAACACTTATATTCCATTTCATTTAGGTAGATATAAAGTTTCCAATTTTTTGCAACTACAAAATGAGTTGTAATAAATATTTTTGTACATATGGATTCTTTTCCTCTTTGAACTTTTTTGAGGATATTGGTGTATTGGTATTATCTCTGAGTCAAAGAGTAGGCACAGTTTAGTGACTTTTTTTTTTTTGCCATAGTTCCAATTGCCTTTTTCTTTTTTGTAATCCTTGCCAATCTTAAGGTTATGAGATAGAACCTCATGCTTGCTTTATTTTAATTTACTTAATTATTTCTTATTTGTAGAATTTTTAGTCTTTTGTTTAATATTTAATTTTTTCCCAATTAAATGTAAAAACAGTTTTTGACATTTTTTCTAAATTTTTGAGTTACAAAATCTTTCCCTCCCCTTCATTCCATTGAAAAGACAAGTAATTTGATATAGGTTATACATAAGTAGTCATGTGAAACATTTCTGTGTTAGTTATGTTATGAAAGAAAAGAGACAAAAAATAAAAACAAGAAAAAGAAAATGAAGGAAAAAATTTACTCCAGTCTACATTCAGACTCTTACAAGTTCATATCTGGAGATCGATAGCATTTTTCATCATAAGTTTTTTAGAATTGCCTCGATCACTCATTGTATTGCTGAGAATAGCTAAGTCATTCACAGTATCATCATCATCATCTTATATTGCTGTTACTGTATACAATGTTCTCCTGGTTCTGCACATTTAACTTTGCATCAGTTGGTGTAAGGCTTTCCAGATTTTTCTAGAGCATTCTGATCATCATTTCTTATAGCACAGTAGCATTCCAAACACAGTCATATATGGTTTGTTCAGCTTTTACCCTTAATTTCCAATTCTTTGTTACCATTAAAACAGCTTTTTATAAATATTTTTTGTATATATGGGTCCTTTTCCTTTTTTGTTTTTTATCTCTTTGGGATATGGATTTAATAGAGTTATTGCCTGACCAAAGAGTGAATGGTTTTGTTTTGTTTTTTAACCCTTTGGGCATAGTTCCAAATTGTTCTCCAGAATGGTTGGATCAGTTTACAAATCCACCAAACAGTGCATTAGTCTCCCAATTTTCTCATGTCCCCAACACTTGTCATTTTCCCTTTTTATCATAGTGGCCAATTCAATAGTTGTAAGGTAGTACCTCAGAGTTGTTTTGATTTGCATTTCTATAGTCAATAGTGATTTAGAGCATTTTTTTCATATGACTATGGGTAGTTTTGATTACTTTATCTGAAAACTGTTCATATCCTCTGGCCATTTATCAGTTGAAGAATGGCTCTTATTTCTATAAATTTGACTCACTTCTCTGTATATAGTTGAAGTCTCTTTCATGCCTCTTTTTTGCCAGATTATTTACCCCATTTTACCTCTCCCTTTCCCCTTCTCCCAATTCATTCCTCTTTCTTGCCTTTTAATTTTATTCTTTTTAGGTAATAGTCCCATTCTATTTATTCGTACCCATGCCCTCTGTTTATGTATAGTCCTCCTAACACCCTAATAATGGGAAAGGTTTTAGAAGTTATAAGCATCATTTTCCTATATAGAAATATAAACAGTTTAACCTTATTGAATCTCTTATACTTTCTTTTTCCTGTTCACCTTGTTATGCTTCTCTTAAGTCTTGTATTTGAAAGTCAAATTTTTTTTCAGCTCTGGACTTTTCATCAAGAACACTTAAAGAGTCCTCTGTTTCATTGAATTTCATCCCCCAACCACCACCTGCCTCCTTGTGAAGGATTATACTGTTTTGCTGGGTAGGTCATTCTTGGTTGTAATCTTAGTTCTTTTGCCCTCTGGAATAACATAATCCAAGCCCTCTAATCCTTTGATGTAGAAACTGCTAAATCTCATCTTATCCTGACTGTGTATCCAAGATATTTAAATTTTTTTTTTTTAGCTGCTTGAAGTATTTTCTCCCTGACTTGGGAGTTCTGGAATTTGGCTATAATATTCCTTGGAGTTTTCATTTGGAGATATCTTTCAGGAGGTGATTTGTGGGTTCTTTAAATTTCTATTTTACCCTCTGCTTCTAGAGTACCAGGACAGTTTTCATTAATAATTTTTTGAAAGATGTTGTCTAGACTCTCTTTTTTGACCATGGCTTTCAGGTAGTCCAACAATTCTTAAATGATCTTTCTTCTGTCTGTTTTCCAGATCAAATTTTTTTCTAGTGAGATATTTCACATTTTCTTCAATTTTTTTTCATTCTTTTGATTTTGTTCATAAAACCATTAACTTCCATTTGCCCAATTCTAATTTTTTGTTTTGTTTTTTTGGAGGGGGAAGGCAGGGCAATTGGGATTATGTGACTTGCCCAAGGTCACACAGCTAGGTTTGTGTGTGTGTGTGTGTGTGTTAAGTGTCTGAGGCTAGATTTGAACTCAGGCCCTCTTGAATCCAGGACCAGTACTCTATTCACTGTGCCACCTAGCCGTGGCACATTCTAATTCTTAAGAAATTACTTTCTCCAATGAGCTTTTTTATCTCCTTTTCATTTGAGTAATTCTCCTTTTAAAAAATTTCTTCTCCTCAATGAATTTTTGTGTATCTTTTTTTCCATTTGGCCCACTCTACTTTTCAGGGCATTCTTCTCTTTATTAGATTTTTATGTCTCTTTTACCATTTGGCGTATTCTGTTTTGTAAAGGGTTATTTTCTTCAGTAATTTTTTGTCCTCGCTTTACCAAACTGTTGGCTCTTTCATGATTTTCTTGCATCATTCTCATTTCTCTTCCCTATTCTTCTTCTACCTCTCTTATTTGATTTTTGAATTCCTTTTTGAGCTCTTCCATGGCCAATTCACAATTTTCTTTGAGGCTTTGGATCTAGCAATTTTTACTTTGTCTTCTTCTGAGTTTGTTGTTTAATCTTCCCTGTCATCATAGTAACCTTCTGTAGTCAGGATCTCATTTTTCTGTTTGCTCATTTTCCCTACCTTGTTCCCTACTTTTTACTCTATGCTAACATCAGACACTGCTTCCAGAGTGGAAGGGGCACTGTCCCAAGCTTCAGGATTTTTGTGCATCATTTTTCAGAGATAATTCTGGGGCCCTGTAAGTATTTTTTTTTTTAGAAGGTAGTGCAAATCTAGGAAAAGGTGTGTTTGCTACTCTCCTGGCCTGTGCTCTGGTCTGTGAAAGACCACAAGAACTCTTTTCTCTCCTAGAACTTTGACCAGGGTCCAAGCTCCACTGTGCTTAACAAGCTTTGGTATGCTAATGATCTTTCTCACCCTGGTACTGAGACTCAGGATTGCAATTCATATCCAAGTGTAGGCAGTGCAACAGAGTCCTGCCCCTGGTTCCAACAGAGGGCCCCCTGTGATCTCCTTTTGACCAGTTGTCTGACCCTCTTTCTGTCTGTAGGTTGAGAGTTCCAGCAAGTTCTACTTGCCACCATTGATTCAATCACCCCCAACACCAACTGCTAGTTTGCTGGTGTATAACCTATACTAGACTGCCCTCCACTCTTACCCCAGTGCAACAGACCTTTCCTGCTGACCTTCTAAGTTGTTTTGGCATGGAAAATTGTTTCATCATGTCCTTTTATTGGTTCCGCCATTCCAGAATTTGTTATAAGGCATTATTTAAAGTTGTTCAGAGAGGTTTTGGGGAGAGCTCTGGTGAGTTCCTTCCTTTTCTCAGCCAACTTGGTTCTGCACCCTAAGAATTTTTCAGATGTTTGATTTTCTTGTTTTTCTTCCTTTGAAAACTGCTTGTTGCTATCCTTTCATTATTTATTGGAAAATGGTTCTTGCTTTTATAAATTTGAATCTATGCCTTAAGAATGTTAAATATGAAACTTTTATTAGAGAATCTTACTTCTTTCCCTATTATGGTTTCCTTCTGGATTTTACTTGCATTGGTTTACTTTATGCAAAAAAAAACTTTTTAATTTTATGTAATTAACATTTTCCATGTTATCTTCTGTGATCCTCTACATTCCTAGTTTCATCATGAATTTTTGTCCTAACCAAATATCTGGAAAGTAATTTTTTTCCTTTCTCTAATTTTTTTCCTTTCCTCTAATTCATTTAAAATGTCATCTTTTATATCTAAGTAGTCTATTTGAAGTTTGTCTTGATATATACATTGTAAGACATTGGTCTGTACTTAATTTCTGCTAGACTTCTTTCCAAATTTCTCAGTAGTTTTCATCAAATAGTGATGAAATCACTATTGATCACAAAATAGTGATCAAATACTTACCCCAGTAGGGTAGAGAATTGAGTAACATACTAGGTTACTAGATTAATTTGATTCTTTATGTTTTGTACATAATTTCTCTCTCTGGTCAAACTTTATATTTTAACCAATATTAAATCATTTTTATAAGTACTACTTTGTAGTATAATGTGAAATATAATATTGCAAAGCTCCTTTCTTTTTCTACTTGTTCACTCTTTAGCTTCTTGGCTTTTTTGTTCCTCTAGGTGAATTTCATCACCAATTTTTTTTCTAGATCTATAAAACAATGCTTTGGTAGTTTTGTATGGTAAGATATTATACTGTAGTGTTTTATGAATCATCCATTTATATATATATAATTTTGTAAGACTGTATTCCTATAAAGATGATTTTGAAATAGCATTCATAAGGGAGACTGTGGTAGCATACACCTCTAGTTCCTTCTTCTGGTATGACTGAAACTGGTAGATCATTTGAATTCTGATCTACAGTAATATTAATGTTCATGCTGTAGTTTCCCTGGTTTTTTTAAATCACATCTACATTTACTGTATGTAACCTTATCTGAAATCATGACCATTATACACTTGAAGCATAACTAATTTTGCTTCAGCCTTTCATTTTAATTCTAAGTGAATCTTTATGTTTCAGGTTTGTTTCATATAAATAATGTATCAATGGATTCAGATTTCTAATCAAGTCTCTTGTTGTCTTCCATTTTGTGGGTGATCTTCTCCCATTAACATTTTTGGTTATAATTATGAATTATGTATTTCCCTCATACTGTCCTTGTTTTTGTTTTTGTTTTCCTCTCTCCTCCCTGCCTCTTTACAAAGAAATTAGAGAGGAGTTTCTATAACTTTTGTGGTATCTAAATGGCAAATCTATTTTTGTTTCACTGCCTGTTTTCAATTCTTTTGCCCTATCTTAGAATTTTCTTTCTTTCCTTTTAATTCCCCCTTTCATCTTCCTTTATCTGACAGTGGACCAATCTTCACTGGTGACTTTTTTTTTTCCTGAGTGTTCAGATACTATCTTTTTAATGACCCTTTGTAAAAATTTTCCTGAAAATGATCCTTAAGGTCATTAGTCTAAAGTTTTCTAGAATCTTCCTTTCCTTCTTTTTTGAAAATTATGAGCTTATGACAGAAAAAATTATTTTTCTGCCTACTGCCTTAATAATCTTATTCTCCATGATTCCTCAAAGAGTTCTATTCACAGTAGTTGAGGGATAACACCATCAGATTTTATATTTATCCTTGCTTATGTGTCCCTTTCTGCCAGTTCTCTAACTCCTGTTTTCTCAGCATTTGGGAATAACTCTTTCTTTGATTTTTTTTTTTTAGTGTCCTTCAATGACTACTTACCCTACTTAAGAAATACAATCCTATGAACTATAATCTTTGCTTTTTCTGAGTCTCCTTTTCATTCATATTTGCTTTCTTCCCAAAATCAATTCTTCTTTTGATGAAGGAAGATTCTTTACTTTTGGGGCTTTTCAAAGTTTTTATTTTTTCCTATAATTCTTTACTACTATGATTATAGTGCATCAAATTAGATGAAATTCAGCTAGTTCTTTACTTTTAACCATTATTACTTGTTTTCAACCTATATGTATCTCTTCCATTGTATATAATGCAAACTGAAGAGTAGTACTTGTATTTTGAGAGTATTTCTGGAAAAAAAGCAGTATTCAGAATTTCAGTTCCCTAAACTTCCATACTAGTTTCTTAACATTCATATTTGCTGTGGACATTTCTTTCCCTTGCTTAGGTAGACCTATTTCTGTCTCTTGTCAGTTGAAACTAAATTAAATGTAATACACTTAAATTTACAAGAATATAATTTATATTCTAGACAGCCAAAAATTGGAAGAAGCAAGGACTTTTCCTAATCTATTTTCTAATTGAGATCACCTGCTTCATGTTACTTATGAGAAAAATCAAGATTTCAGAATGAGAAAAAACTTGCTAATCAGGGTTGGGCGTGGTGATAAATTAAGTCAAATTTATTCTTGGTAGACTTTTTTTGTGGTCTAAAGGATTTCAGCAGGGACTAGTTCTAAACCTTTTATATCAAAATTACTGGTTGAGATGATGAGCATAAATGGTAATTTGACATGTTACATCTATTTTAGACCTTTTTTCGTCAGTACATCTTACGGATTTTTCACTTTTCTAAAAACATGTGGAAACGCTATTATTTTCTCCCTAGCTTTTATCATCTAGGTAGTCCATAGCCTTCTTCAGTTTGTTTAAAGTTTTTTTTTATTTTTATTAGAAGATTCTGATATGTTTTGTTATGAAGGAAGGAAACCTTCATTTTATTATCTTTGTCAATATGAGAAGGAAATTTTCCACTCTAATTCAAAGTATGCCTATCCATTTCCCTTTGAAGAGTTATAAATTGTATCCTGGGAAAGTATAGATCTGACTTTTTTCTTCTCACATCATCTCATCGCTATCCTTTCAAGAGAAGGTCAGCATTGAAGCAAATAATTCAAGTCCCATATAATTCTATCAGCCTAGATAGGGTCATAATTCCTAGAGGCTTCCTGCAGGAGTGAAGTTTGGGGAAGAGAGCAATGTCTTTGAGCCAGTTGGGTAGGCTAGACGCATCTTTGTTGTAAAGAACAATTTCGGTGTTTCTGGTCAGGTTCACCACCACATAGTTAAGCTATGAGTTTAGCTCCTCTCATGATCACAGACCTATTTGCCTATGAGGTGGAGAGAAACTCCACAAGGAACTTGATCTGAATCACAGTGATTTGTGTACAAATAAACAAAAGTAAGGTGAAAAAAGGATAGAAACACATTAAAGAAATAGCTGAGAGTACCAGGGGTGGGGAACTTGCAGCTTCCAGGCCATATATTGCCTCAACTAAAGGAGAATTATCAGTCTTGGTGTTCACAACACCTTATATTATCCGGGGGGAGAGGGAAAGTGTTTTGTATTTTACAATAAAATATATCTTGACTTTCAGGGCCCACCACAGTCTCATTCCAACCTATCTTTCTGGCCTTATTTTACACTTCTCCCTTTTATGTACTTTATAGCAGCCTCTAGAGAAACAGAACCTAGCTCTCAATCTACCTTATACTATCTTCATCAGCCTCAGCTGATTTGCACAAAGCATTCCCTATGACAGGAACAGAAAGCCAACACATTTCTGAGTGGTAAAATTCTTTTTTTTCTCAAAGGTTAAGTTCAGGCAGCACTCCTTCAATGAAGCCTTCCATAGTTGCCATGAACTAGGAAGTTTCTTCCTCATTTGTGTGTGTGTGTGTGTGTGCACGTGCACACACGCACATGCATGTGTCTTATCTGTTTGTTAAGACATTACAAAGACTATGGTATTTTTCACATTTGTATTCCTTGTGCCAGCACAGTATATTATACCATGAACATCAGAAATAATTCTTACATATTCAGATTTAATTTTTTAAAGCTATCCAGCAGTCCTGGTTAGTTGTTACTTTAACCAATATTCATTTGAATTAGAGCTTTATGTGCATGATAGCCAAGAAGTGCCACACAGCAAGAGTCTCATTTGAAAATCTACTTCACTCAAATTGGGCACTTGGGCCAATCATTTGTCCTTAAAATGTCAGCAACTTTGTCAGAGGCTTCTACAATTAAAAAAAAAAAGGAGCCATGAGTTTAGAAACAAGGTGTGGAGAGGGAGGATCAGCATAGAAGTTGCATTAAAAACAAATAAAACTACCAGGATGTTCTTAAAGAATATCCTCAAGGACATCATTTGTCCTACATGGATTTTAGGTTAATGGTTTCAGATTTTGTTCCCCCCTCCCCCCATTGAAAACCTTTTATCGTGCTCAGCCATTTTTTAAAAGATAGCAACAATAATAATCGTAATCATTTATGTAGCACTTTAAGGTTCCCAAAGAGCTTTACAAATGTTATTTTATTCTCGCAGCTACTGTGACATGGGTTATTATTATCTAACTATAGATTTTCTAATACCCAGTATCAAATATTGTAGCTCAACAAAAACCAACAAAAACTGCTATAATCTTGCATCTCTCACTGCCTTTCAGACGTCTCACTCATGTATACTAGACATCTTAAATTCATTACGTCCAAATAAAAGTCGTTTTCTTTCCCCTGTCCCATCCTTTACCTACCAACACACACTCTCTCTCTCTCTCTCTCTCTCTCTCTCTCTCTCTCTCTCTCTCTCTCTCTCTCTTTTTCTCCTGTTATTATAGAGGGCAACGCCATCCTCCAGTCTCTTCAGGCTCCCTAAATCAGAGTCATCCTTAATTCCTCCCAATCTCTTACTTTCCCATATCCCATCTCTTGG